>RJWJ010000570.1:0-90000 GCA_004363605.1 Indri indri
ATTTGAAGACCAGACACAGAATATCTAAGTGACTGGGGCACAGTTCTCTTGCCATATTCCCAAGAGAACTGTGCTCCATTTAAACTTTAAACATTAAATAACTGTGTCATTTAAACTTTCTAAATCTCAGTTTCCCCATTTGAAAAAAAACAGGTAATATCACCCAACCTACCTATCTCACAGATGTATAATAAGGATGAAAAATTCTTTCTGAAAAAGGGCTATAAAAATAATAGCACCATCCAAATGAAAGGAGATATTATGATTATGCAGTTTTTCCCAGGCACAGTGAGAGAAGCAACTCTTGACCTCTCCCCATCTTTCAACATATATGGACAAACTCAGTGACTAGACACTTACAAAAAACATGTTATTATTGAAAAGCATGAGTCTACCAACAATACTAGTCAGAATCACCTATATTATGCCATGGAAACAACCCCTAAATCTGAGCTGCTTAAAACACCAAAGCCTTATTTCTCTCTCATACTATATGTCCATCTCAGGTTAACTGAATCTCTGCTCTGTGTCATCTCAGTTTGGTGGTGCATCCTGAGCTCATAAAGCAGCCATTGGTATCTGCAGCAGGCAGGCGCAAACAAGGAAATTCACACACTGGCTCTGAAGTGGCCCAGAAGTAGCCTACATCTTTCCCTCTTTCACTTCATTGTCCAAGGCAAGTCACGTGGCCAAGACGAACTTCAGAGGGGAAAAGAAGTACAGTCCTTCCATGTGTCCAGGAAGAGAGGAGCTCTGTGAGCATCGGGCAGCAGCACTAATGTCGTCCTCGCTGCCTTCTGAGAAAATAGAGGGTTTGTATTTCCAAGCTACGGGAGACAATTAACCTGTGACAGAGTTCTAATCTGCAAGCAGACCCTTTTATTTATGAATCATTTAAGATTATTTTTCCTGCAATGAGTGCTTACAACAAATTATTTTTTATTTAAAAAAAACCCACAGGATTTATTAGGACATTTCATCGTCAGCACTTCTTGCTGTGTATTTCTAACTCATATTTTCGCAGAGAAGTCTAGAGTGGTGCTGTGCGTGCCTGTGTGCGTGCCTGTGTGCGTGCATCTGTGAGCCTGTTCTTGGGATGCTGGGGAATGGAAAGATGTGATTGGCTTAAGGTCAATGCTTATAAATTTCTCTTCGCAAGGTCAATGACTTAGCCCCTTCTAATTTAGCTGCACTGAAACTTGTTATAAATTTGTTAGTTCAGTTGCATTTGTTTTAGATCAGCCTTCAAATCACAGGCTGCTCTCACTCCTTCCCCGAGCTTCCTCTTCCTTGGATTCCTACCACCGCGTTAATCCGAATGAGCCCTGAATTTAGGCTTCAGTAGTTCTGGCTTCTACTCTCAGCTCTTTCATTGACTGACTGTACTGCTTTGGAAAAGTTTCTTTACCTTTCCAGGCCTTATCTCTAAAAAGACGGAGCTGGCTGGGAGAATACCTTCTCGCTATAAATGCTTATGGCTCTGACTCATGCTGTGAAGCCAGATGGAGAATATGTGTGTTTCTTCCTCTTTCTTGAGTTTATCAGCAACTGGAGGACCCATCTCAGTGAAAGCTTAGCCCCTTAATACACAACAGAATGTCTTTGAACATTAGTCACATTTAACACTTCCCAATGTACTATGTCCTCAGTTTCCTCTTTGCCAGCTTTGGGATACGGAACCGCAACCATGAGATACTACTTATATGTTGCTCAGGCTGGTCCCGAACTCTTGGCCTCAAGTGACCCCCCCCCCATCTCAGCCTCCCAAAGTGCTAGGATTATAGGCATGAGTCTGCTTCCAGCCAATTTCAGGTCTTTATAAAAAGTTCGACTCAGCTATTGTTCTGTCTTTCTTTTCATTCCCATCCATTAAGATTTTCTCAGGCGCCAACCGAAGAACCACAGCATCTTAGAGTCAGAGGGATTGCACAAATTTTCTAGTCTTCCTTCTACAGATGAGGAAAGCAAGGCCCCAAAAATCACATGAACTGGATTTTCTAGCTCCTAATCCTTTTTAGTATGAATCAAGCTTGACATCCCTTCCAGAAAAATATTTTTAAAAAATAAAAGAAAAAGCTACTTGCTTTAACTTGGGCAGGTGATTTTGATTCTTTGAATTATTTTTTTCATCTATGAAATTTGGGTGTTTAATTTGGTAAACAATGTGAAGAGGAATCAGAGGAAATTAGATACATGGTCGGTAAACTTTCCAAGTTAAAAATCTATGATTAATCTCTAGTACAGTCATTTAATCTCTCTAACAGGAAGGGGAGAAACATGACAGGCTTATTTCCTTTCTTCCCAGTGCCACCTTACAGTTGTGGTCTTGTGGTAATATGGCTGGTACAGTTAGAAACCAAAATTAGAAACCAAGCGACCACAAGAGGAAAGGCTCTGGAACAATTCTAGGCCCTGACCCAGCATTTCCAGCCAAGGACACTGCAGGAGGCCATGCTTTCCTGTGCACATGGTCTCCAGTCTAAACTCTCTGAACAGTGGGCAATCTCCACATACCTCACGTGCATACCTAGAAACCTTCATGCTCACTTAATCGAGACTTTTCAACAAATCTTAAAGGAAAAAGAAAACTAGATAACCAGTTACTTAACTAAGGACTATAACTCAACTCATCGTAGGGTATCATCAACAGTTCTGCCATGATATGCGTCAGAGAAATTTGCAGGTGTTTTTCATCAAAACCACTGATACGAGTTTCCCCAATATTAAGCTTTGGATTTTATTGTTATTTTAAAGAAAAATTATTGTCAAACACATGAATTTTACAACATCTGTTTTCATTTTGAATTCCTTTTTCCCAAAGAAGTATTGAAGACTCAGGAATTTGAGACAATTTCACAAATTCATACACAAAAACCAAATAAGTTGTCAAAGGCATGGATTTGGGGGTGAAGAAGAGGCCTCAAACAAGTCATACTGGTGATCTAGTTTTAGAAACAGCAAAATGGAAAAGAAGTTTTTCTCCTTCTACCCAATTGTGTCATAACATAGAGATGCATTCCAAGATTCACCACTAGTTTAAGATTATTTCATTATAACCCCTGGTTGTCTGAGGTGTACACAATTATGTTCATTCCCCAGAGGGCCACAGTGAATTAGACAAACACATTAGAATCCTGGAATCCAGAACTCCAGCCCCTTCCTCACCAATGACACTCAGCTGGGTCAATAATTCTTGCTTTCTAAAAAAATACGGGGATGTGATATTACTCCTTTATTAAAACAGCCTTTTGAGCTGGTCTGTTTATGTGAATTTTTAAGAAAACATTATGTTGGTGAATTATGTTACAATTAGTGAAATTTCAGGAAGGAAAGCATTCAGCACTCATATTTTATGGCCATGTCACCCGAAATATTATGGTTAGTGTCTGATTTATCAACAATCTGCTAGAGGGATGATATTCTTCTTCTGTATTTTTAAGAGAGCAAAAGGAAGACTTGAGCAGTTATTATGTGGCCAGCGACTGATTTATATTGCTTCCCTTTGCCGTCAAATAATCTTGAGCGGAAAGGGGGGAGAGGGTAATTGTAACAGTACAACCTCGCTGTAAAACATAGAGCATTCTCTTTACACACAGTTTCTCAATGTGGAGTTTTGTGTGACATTTAATACTGTGGCTGGACTTTCATGTCAGCTGAAATCACAATTCTCACGTAATTACAAAAGGTACATCCTGTGGCTCTCAAGCCACAAAATGATGGTGTCGAACGGAACAGAAGAGAAAACATACCTGGGGGATGGGAGCGTGTGAAATCTTTTTTTCATCATAGCTCACAAACAAAATAAACACCGCCCCGGCGCCCATGGTTTTGACTCAAACGCAGCGGGTAATGTGTGGGTTCAGAGAATGCTACTGAAATCCCACTTGTGCCTGTTGCTGTTCGCGTTTCTCTAACGGTATGTTTAAGGCATAGAGCTCCATGACCAGGAACGAGCTTAACCCAAACGACGCTGAGGTTTGGAAGAACATGCCTGCCAGGAGCCTAATGGACTTAATACAAGCCGGGGCTGGGTCAGGAGAGTGTCACTGGTATCGCTACAAGGATAGGAGGCAAAGGCTATTTTAAGAACAATATGGTTTTTGGTGATCTCTGTGAAGTTTATGAGTAGTCAGAGAAGAGAACATAAAACTTGCTCTACACATATAATTAAAATACAGGGTAACTAAATTCATGTGTAAGTAATAGGAGAGCAGCACGGAGCCAGGGGAGCGTAATAAGCATCCTGCTTGGAGTGAAAAGCAATTTGTGGTGGGGCTTTCGAATTCCTGCTTTAGTGGACAGATTTGGAAAGCTCACGTATAGTCTTCCTGGCTGGGGAGGTTTACTTTCATAGCCCTTTCATTTAAAAAATTTCTCTAAAAATAGCAGTTGGGTTTGGGTTTTGCTTTTTTCCTACAGGAGAAATCACACAGTTTTATCAACAAATCACTGTTTCGTGGGAGCAAACAGCTAAGTTGAACAGTAATCAGTGTTTTTACCCTCCATCCACGGTGGGGTGGGGGCAGTTCCTGGGCCTGAAACTCCAGCATCTCCCACACATCAATGGGGCCTATCAAATTCCAAAGCATGTTCTAAATGTGGATTTATGAAACAGAGACAATAGAACGGGGGAGGGAGACTTTACAAACTAACAGATGCTACTAACCGGCCTGGAGTTGGCTATTAAGTGGACCAAACATCTGTATGATGGACTGACTGACTCACTTTGTCCTGAGCTAGTCTAGTGTTGGGAACCGCCCATCCCTCCTGTCCAGATGTGGCAGTTGGGACGGCCTCGATTGCTAGCCATGCACCATGCTACTACACATTGGCGGGCTACCCATGTGACCAAGACTTGGCTCCACATAGAGGTGTTTGACTGTTATTCCTAATAAGCCCCATAAAACAGACCTCAAACAGCCACAGACCAGATTTATAAGGTGGTTCGGGGTGGAGTGGATAGTAGGATACAGACAGATCATGAAAGAACAAAAGATCTTCCACATGGTTTTGGATTATAAGTGATCTGTGAAAAGAACAATAATGTGCCAAATCCTATTTGTGGGCCATGGCCTCTAGAATGTCAACATCTAAACTGTATGTGCATATTTTGGGGAGAACAATCTCCCTTCTTTTTAAATTGAGCTGCTAGATTGAACTACGAACTATGCCATCCTGCAAAACATTTGAGTGAAAAGAGCATTAGACCCCATCTTGACTAATACCGTCATTTCCTCTTATGGGGAAAAATGTCCAGAGATGCAGAGCAGTCATCTTCCAACACTGCAGACCAACCCTCTGTTCTGGAAGAGGAGTATAAGGGTGAGGAGATGAGCGTGGGTTCTGTATCAACAGATTCGCCATCAAGTCCCAGCTCTGCCACTTCTAGCCGCTACTTCCCCTTTCAGAGTCTCCGTTTCTTTGATTGTCAGGTCAAGAGAACAAGATCAAGGTCAATAAAGTCTGCTCATCCCCAAATGTGGCACTAGCCCTTGCACAGGTAGCGTTAGTAACAAGAAGAGTGTTTGAATTAGGTAAGATGAGAAGATTCAGGGAAAAAAAATAACTTTTAGCGGGTCAGCACAAAAAATATCAACTATTCTGGTGCTGAAGTTTTCTTCAGATCCCTGGGGCTTCTAGGACCTGTCTTCTAGGACCCATGGGGGCAAAGAGAGACTGAAAGGGTGGGAATTCCAGGATCCTCCCACCCGACACCTGTTCCCACCTTCAATCAGAGCAGCTTTGCATCTTTCTCTTTTACATGTTGGGCTGCTGAGCTACATCCCAGTGCAGAATATGTATGCATATGTATGTATCAATTATCCCTCAGCCCTACTCAAAATTTCGGTGAGAATAGTGCAGAACAGAATATAAAATAGGTGGCAGCCTCAGGCAGGTCCCTTACCATCTCTGAACCTTGTGTACCTTATCTCTGAAGTGAGAGGTTTGGACCAACAACTCGTCCTCTGATCTCCTTTTTGTGCTAACAACCTCCCCTCCTGCCCCCTCCCACCTCCTGCTAAGACACAGCCTCCAGCATATGACAGCAGGACTTTTCCTTTCCCTCCTCAGTGGAGAAAAGCCATTCTCCTTCCTGGTGAATACATTAGACTCTGCACAAACCACTCTGCCTCTTCCTTTTTCTTACTTGAAACTCCAACTTCTCTTAGGATAACAAGCCTCTCCAATCTGATTGACTTGAAAAACCTTTTTTCTGTCACTCACTCCTCCGTGCCAGGGTGAAGTTTTTCCTGCCCACTTCTTTCCTTTGCCCCAGGGCTGTGAAGAAGGGGAGAAGGAGGGAAGTTCAGAATGAGCCAGGTGTTTCTCCCTCCTCTTCCTGACTTGTGCTGGTATGCCTAACATTGTCCTGGCAAAGGGAAAAAGAAGCAGGGCTAACCCAGCACGTGGGGGAGGCAAGTGGCTTTAAACAATCCTGACTACACTTGCTGTAAAATGCCGGCTGGCCATGTTTGTTGAACTCTGAGACTTGAATAATATTGTGCACTTTATCTTTATAGCCTCTTTTATGCTAACAGGCCTAGGGGTAGCAAAAAAGGGCAATGTACTGTAGTCTGCTAAAAGCTTTGCCATTTGATTGCTTCATAATTTCACCATTCATCTAATTTGGAGTGCACATTTGTGCAACAAACCTGTCTGTCACCCTTAACAAGCTCTTTGGTACAGACCGGAACAATCTCCCATAATGTAAACAACCTTCTCCTTCTGCAGAGAAAGCAAGCACACAACACGTTTTTAACACTTGCAGATGTAATTGCTTTGGACTTTCCCACCCGTGGTATTGGATTTCTCAATTCCCAGGACTCTTCATCAGGGATATCTTTTAAAACATTTTTACCCCTGTTCTTTCTTCAATGTTATTGCATGCACATTTTCTTAACACCTTCTATGCACAAGCCACCATGCTAGGAAATATGAGAGATGGGATCCTCTGTAAGATTTGGGCTTTGCTTCCTCGAGAAAGGGCCTTCTGTAGTAAAGAGAGGACATGATTAAGAGTAAGACAAATGTGGCTTTGACTTTGGGTCTTCTGCTCAATAGCTATGTGACCTTGGCAAGTTAATCATTCTCTTCCACCTAAATTTTCTCATTTGCTAAATGGGATCCAGATATTATCTGCTATAAATTGGCGGAGACCCACAAGACAATATGTGTGTACACATATACACATAAATAACAATGTATAGAAAGTGAATTGAATATACTTAAGTCTCACCCGTTCTCTGCTCACCTATCCCTGACTCCCCACCCCAACTCCCTGTACCAGCCACCTTTTTCTTCATACACATGCAAACACACATACTCCAGAGAAAGAGAGAATGAGGGAGAACAAAAGCAAGAGAGAAAAGAGTTTACCATCAAGCAGATGTGGATTTCATTTTAAATCTTCAACTGCTTCCCTTAGGATCAAGACCCTTCCTCCTTTAATGAAATCTTCTCATTTTCACTATGTAATAGCCGACATAATTGAATTGGAGGAAGGATAGAGAGTAGACCATGCCACATTTCCATCAATCTGTGTAAGTTTTCAAATGTCTGTAAGAATCGAAATGGTTTAAATTGAAGAAAATTCTCTAAAGAGATCTATGAAGTCACATGGTGGAAATCTGGGGGCTAGCAAATCAAAGAGGACAATGCCAATTATGTCGTAAAGTAGACAGCCAGCTTGGTTAACTTTTTTTACTGCTTTGACAAGGTTGAATATTTGTTTTGATGTCACATAAAAACAAATCCTAGATGGCAAATGCCATGAAAGTCATGGGACCATCTCTTAATTATAGCCATCAAAAGTGAGTAAATGAGGCAAGCGCCTGCTCGAATGAGTGAGAGAAAAAGGTGATAACAGATATCATTTACAACATGGAGCCCTGAATAGCTTCTTCACCCTTACCTTTATGAAAATGTTCGATGGTGATGAGATAATGGGTGAGAAAATGAGATATGAAGTGTATAAATTATTGTAGGAGGGTAAAAAAAAAATACCAAAGGATAGTTTAAAAAAAACTTGATATGTTCTAATTAGCTGAGCCTGGAGGTAGATATTTCAGGGAAGCTAAGGAGCTCATAGGGCTATTTGTTTGGGCTTTTGTTTCATTTAGTTTTCTATCTACTGGAGACTGCAATTATATAATTATATGTCCATCATTCCTACCAAAGCAAGAGGTCCTGGAGAGCAACGATCCACTATAATGACCCAGGATCCAGAGCCAGGCCCAGCCTACAAGATGCATTTAATAATGATGATGATGATGACGACAAAGATGGTAATAACAGCGATAAGAATAATGATAGCTAGTGCAGCTGGAATAATAACAGTTAACATTTACTCAGTTCTTACTATGACCCAGACGCATTTCTAAGAATTGTGTGTTATATGTATGTCCACATGTATACATCTTCATTTAATACTTATGAGATTCCTCAGTAGAGATAATAGTTTTCCAACATGTGCAGAATTTAATTTAATATCTTTTTGTATTTAATAGTTTCCAATTCCTTGTCAAACCACTCTTCCAAGAGCGATGGCTGTCTAACTCAGATCATAGAAAGTCTCCTGTGGGATAGAGAGACAGATGTCTCTGGCCAAAAGAGGTATCCCCACCAGAGAGGAAGAAAAGGCCAATCTGTTCAGCCCTAAGACTTGAGGCAAGAACCTTAGTCAGGGCTATCCCTGAATACAGAGATTGTGTGTGATTTTATTTTTTTCTTGTGTACTCATTTATATATTCCAAATATCAAACAATGAACATAAATTACTTCTAAAATAAGTAAAGAAAGACATTAAGGAGCCATTTTTTAGAGAAAGAAATATACTACAGTCCATGACATGAATTTAAATTAACAATAAAATATTTGATGCCAGGACACATTATAATCAGTAACACAAAGGAAAAGCAAGAAGTAATGTCATTATAAACATGATCAGTGATTATTTGAGATTTCTGTCTACTTTGAGGCCCAAATTCTATGAGCCTTGAAAGTCATAATGAAAATGATTTTTGGAAAGAAAAACAGGACCTCTCTTAGAAGGTTAAGAAAGCTGGGATGAAAAAGAAAAGAACAACAAAGAGGGACAACTTATCAACTGAATTCAAGAGTATGAAAATTGTCATAAAAATGATACTGTCCAGCTGTTCACTATCCCCATGTAGGACAAAACAAGAAAGAAATGTCTTACATTGCAATGAGAGTTTGTTGTTCAACAGTAAGATGACCTTCTTGAAGATAAATGTGATAGACACTTAAAGTTCATAGCTCTCTATCCCTGGAAATACCTAAAACTAATATAAGCAGGCAACCCTTTGGAAGTCTGCATATAGAGTTTTGCACAGAGCCTGGAAAAATTACATTTTTTCAAGTCTAACCTCAGTCTGATCCAACTCACTTCATCTATTAGAGCCACAATTGGAGACCTTCCTACAAAACAAAGTTTCTGCCTGGTGTATTTAAGTTAACTCAATTGTAAACACACTAACATCTAACTCATGAAACAGTTGACCAAAATTTAGGCTCTTCCAAAATATTTCCTTTAAAAGAAACTTTGCAACATAAAGGATTTTAGAATAATATTGGATCTCCACTCATGTTTTCTCTCTTGCTAAACTATACTGAGAACTGGAATTATAATTGGACATGGTGGAGTCATTCAACTTGAACCCATCAAATTGATGTTGTCACAACTATAGTATTGTGGTATTCTTTTTTAGGATAAATTAAAAGAACATCCATGTTCCTGCACAAATAAATTTAATAGATCTAGTTTCCTATATTTCATATTTATTTAGTATTTATTCAATGATTATTCATTAAACATACATAACCAGTCAAATATTCATGTGATAATTTACAATACTCAAAGAACCTTTCTGTCTGTACTCTTATCTAATCCTTACAAAAACATCACTAAGCAGGCTCAGAATGTTACAGTTTCAATAATTCTGACACTAAGGTTCAGAAAAGTTAAGTGACTAGCTCATGTTTACTCAGACAGTAAGCATTAAAGACTAAAACTGGGGTCTTACAACTAATCTTTCAAGTCTCTTTCTATTTCACCATTCTTCCCTACATTATCCATCCTTTAGGAGTTTATAGTACAGTTGGTGGCATGCAGTTAAAAAGGTAAGGAGTGCTAATATCAAATAACTCCATAGGGCAATGTAAAAGTCATAGGAACCCACAAAATCAAATAGCTAAATTGCAGCATAAATTACAAGGGCTTCTAGAATTTAGACAACCAGGAAATCATGGTGACCAGAGGAGTCAAAGATTGATTGAGGAAATGGGATATACTAAAATAGGGATAAAGTTTTTCAGACTAAGAAGTGAAGGAAAAACGTTTCAGAAAAAGGCAATGGCAGAAGCCCTGAGTTGGAACCTCAGTGGTGGGTTCAGAGGACAATGAAGGGATTAGCAAGAATGCAGGGTCCACACAGAGTCAGCGCAATTTATGGGAGGATCTAGGACAACCTTGAAGGGGGATAGAATTAATATTTACTAAATGTCTTTTTTCTCTAGGTACTTGGTAAGCCTGATATGATTTATTTTTCAAGTACCCTACAAGGTCACTGTCCCTGTTTTCCAGATGAGGAAACTGAGATTTCAGCCATGTTAAATGGTTTGTCCAAGATCACACAGCTACTACAGTGACTTTGTGAAAAATGGCCACAAATTCCTCCTATCCTCGGAAGCATTCACATTTTCAATATATCTTTGCCTCTCCTCCCAAAAGGAAATGTACTATTTCTCCAACCCTTGAATCAAGATTGGACTTGGAAAGAAATGTGGCAGAAATGGTATAACATGACTCCCAAGGCTGGGACCTAAGGGACCTTGCAACTTCGGTTTTTGTCACCTTGGAGTGCCACCCTGAGACCACAATATGGAGTACCTGGCCTCGTCCCCTGGAGGATGGGAGGCCACACGGAGGAGCACCAAGGAGCCCCAGCCAAGAGCCAGAAGATACCACCAGATAGAAGTGAAGCCGTCTGGGACTTCCCAGTCCACCATCCCTGATTGCAGCTGCGTGAATAAGACCAGGTGAAAATGGCAGCACCCAGCCAACACACAGGATCACGAGAAGTAATAATTCTTATTTATGAGGGTTTCTAAGCCTGATTCTTTCTATCATACAATGCCACTTCCTGAAATTCCAGGCTAATGAGATTGAAATTTTTCCAGTTATTAATTGGGAGCTATTTAAAATACTTGAGCTATGGAGGGAAATGAAGTGAATGCTATTTTAAATAATTAAGGGGACAGTCCAAACTTGTAGAGAAGAAAGTGAAGGCACTTGGTGACTGTAATAATCTAGGTTTTAGTTACTTAGTATCCTAAAGGCAGTTTGACCTGAGAAGACAAATTGCCTGCCTAGTATTCATTCTCCCTTTCTTTCATAGTAATAAAAGCCCCCAAATTTTCTGATCACATGGCCATCCAGAATAAAAACTACATTTCCAGACCTCCCTTGTAGGCAGTTATGGCTGTGAGACTAGGTTCTGGCAATTAAATTACAGCAAAGATCTCATACGCTTTTGCTCCCTCTTTTCCTTCTCCTTTCATAGTACTTCCACCCTCGAACACAGGTATGAAGGCTCGTACTTAGCCACCATCGTGGATCATGAAGCTGTGGGCCACATATCAGATATAGTAGAGCTGAAAGATGCCTACATCCCTGCTGACCCCATGGTGCCACCATATCAATCCTCCTGCATTCGCATTATTTTTATGTCAGAAAAAGTGAACTATTATCTTTATTAAGCTACCATTATTTTGGAGTTTTTATTACATTCAACTCTGCTAATACAATGATAATTGGTGCAGGGAAAAAGCAGGGAAGGAAGGATCAGAGGATTTGGTGTCTGCCTAGCTACAGAAGATGGTGATGATGTCCAAAAATGAAAGAAGTTTTGAGGCTGGATGATTAAAGGCACTTCAGCATTTTTCCTTGTATGTATTAAGTTCCTCCCCCGACCCCTAACCAACACATTAGGGAGTTTTTGAATCATAGGAATTTGTGCAATCAGTCTTCTTGTCCTGTAGTCTGAACCCCCCTGAGTATCAGTTCAGAACAGTTGCCCATTCCTAAATGCAGCAAGGTAGAAAAAGGGTCATAGTATGCACAGGATGGCCAAAGGAAAGGTTGGCCAAGATCAATATTATAGTCCTTCTCTTACTCAGAATAGAGTTTTTCTTATTCCAGACACCTATAAACTTATACCATTTTGTCAGAAAAAAAAATTGTCATTTGGGATAGAAAGAAACAGTGCCCAAGATACCTGGGATATATTAGCCAACAAAAGATATAAGGAAAAGATCCCTGCCTTCATGAAGCTTACATTCTGCCAGGAGGAAGCCAAAAAGAAGAATAAATGTAATCAGTAAAGTAAATGACACAGCATGTTGCACAGTGATACATCCTCTGTAAAAAGAGGACAAGAGCAGGTTAGGAGGACCAGGAGTGGACTCAGCAGGGGTGGGTAGGGAGCAATGTCCATTGAGTGAGATCCACACTTTGTTTGAAGGCAGATTAGTTGGAGTAGTTGGAACTTTCAGGGAAAAGAAGATTGTAAATATCAACAAAAGAGATGAATTTACCCCAGAAAAATTTGCAGGAATAATAATGAATGCATTCAATCCCTTTGGGTGGATGAGATAGCCAGAGAGATTGATTAAAATGTGGGTGAGTCCCATGTACTTCCCAGTTTAGAAAAATAAAAAGCCCAATAGAATGAATGTTATCAAAGGTACTGCTTAATAAAGTCCTCTAATAACTATAATCATTTTAATATAGTTCACATTTATTGAGCTTTTACTACATGCCAAGCACTGTGCAAATTGCTTAAAAGAGATGATCTCTCAAAAGAGATGGTACTTGAGGTAGAAAGACTCCTATTAAAGCACTTTTTTAGGAATAGCATCAGAAATGTGTTCCTAATTGCCACAAAGTATGTATAACTTTCTCTCTGTGTGTGTGTGTGTGTGTGTGTGTGTGTGTGTGTGTGTGTGTGTGTACCAGCCTTGTAAATACTGGGGTACTCTATATGCCCTGTGCATATAGAGTATTTATTTTGGTAGATAATTATATGTAACTGGTTAAAATGAGATTAACTGAAATTTTTTTGAATATGCAACTGGGATGGGGAATGGGCTATGGTATAAATTTATTGGCTGCTATTTAAATGAAAAGAATTACAATGAACTTAATGTTCATTCTAATCAAGTGATGGTTGAAGATTGAATTTCAGACTGTAAATGTGGTGCACACATTTGTCTCTGAATGGGACTTTGCTTCCCAGCTGTTGAAACATTTGTGGGAAGGTGAAAGTTTTGTGGACTAATAGATTCCTGTGGCAAGGCATAAGCTTAATGCAGCAAAAGATGTTTTCACTGAAAAGACAAATCAATCTCATCCTTCATATAGACACAGTCATTCTGGATACACTCAAGCAAAACTATTCTCCCAAGAAGGGTCTTTGACAGTGGAGAATATACATCCTATAAGGAAAACCAGTTCTTCTGAAACACAGAGGGTAACTTAGGGAAGTAAAATCTTGGACAACTTTCAAGATACTAGCTGAGAGTACATCAGATGTTTTTAAGTGATTATTTAATTATCATGAAATATTATTTTTATTTATGGCAAGAGTGAGCAAGAATAAACAAATGAGGTTGTTAACAAAGTGCCGACACATTTCTTTAGAAATTATGCCATCCCAACCCCAAATCTTCATAGCATAAATCTAAACCAATCTAAAATTTTAAAGAATTTATCAAAAAGTCAAAGAACTGGTACCTGCTGGAATTAGGATTTGATCCCAGGACATCTGACTCTGAAAGCAGTGTGTTTGGCCAGAGTCCTTAACAAAACACATACACACACACACACACACACACACACACACACACACACACACACTTTATGAAGTTGATTGACCAAGTTACCATTTGTTTCCTTTGAACTTCTAAGACTCTTGCAATGGATAATTTTTGGACTGCTATCTGCTCCCTCTTTCTTTGATAATAGGACCCAGATTTTTCTCTTAGAAACAATCTTCACCCAAATATCAGCCCCTGAACTTCGGACTGACTGCTACTCCAGTTTCAGGAATAGGATGGTTTTAGCCTTGACCAGAGAATTTCATTGCCCCAGCCACAGAGATTGGTTCGTGGTTGTACATGTGAATTAATCTAAGCCAGTGAGACATTTCTGGGGCTACTAGGAGAAAGAGAGGTTGTCTTTCCACCGTGACATGAAATTGGAAGGGATTAATGCAGCCATCATGCCACCATATGGAATCTGAAAATGAAGCCAGACTTAAAAAAGCAGAGAAAATTCAGAGTCCTTGAATTCAGCCATGTCCAAAGCCAGGTTTACCCCTATGCCACACATTTATGTGAACTCATAAAACACATTTTATGTAAGCCAATTTGGACTATGTTTTCTATTGCCTCCAATAGCAAGACTTCCAGGGATACAGTGCTTCCTGCCAGGGAAGACAGGATAGGAGAGACAGGCCTGCTTAAATCAGCAGAGCAGGGCTCAGAATCTTACCTAGGGGTGTAGGGGTGTAGGGCAGAAAATGAGATTTCGGGGCCGACAGGAAAGTTGTACTAAGTCATTCGTAAACCTTGGGCCCTTCACTGTAGAGTGAGACCAGGGCTCGACTCTCTCCACATGGTCTCCAGTTTTATGTTCTCGGGGTTCCAGAAAACACAACAGAGAACTCCACCCTTCGTGAGAAGGTAAAGGACATATCAGCAGGCAGAACTTTGGCTGCTCAGTGCTTTTGCCCTTAGCCCGCTTCGTTCTCCGTCTCCCTCTGTCACATACACACACATCCATGCAACCTCCAGCCCCAAAGTCCACGATAAAGGGACTTCGAGAGGAGATGCCACGCCTTTCCTGTTTCTCTCTCCTGTCTCCAAATTGTACCTAGAAAAATATCTCAGCATTGCGTTGGCTGTAACATAATCCAGGCTAAATGCGGAAATTGCAAAGCCGAGGCTGAAATAGACACCACATCCTTAACTCAATCGCACTGAATCTCCTTAAAACAAAATAAAAAAGGAAAAGACAAAGACAAATCACACTGGGGAGAATGATTGCCTAAGTAAACCTTCATGTTTGCTTGGTCTGTCTTTTGTCAGTTTGGGCCCAGACTGCCCGCACTGTCAATGTACCTCTGTTGGGAATTATCGCTGGCTACATAGACAAGGCATATCTTTTCACAGCAGCAATAGCACGCTGGTGTGCTTGTGCACACACACGCGCACACACACACCCCACGTTAACGCTTTCTGGCTTTGCTCTTGCTCTGTCCCAGACAGAGATGGTAGGTTTTCAGGACTGAATGACTTAAAGGGGAAATGCCATATTTCCTAAAGTGAGGACATCATTCTGCCTTTTCCCCCCCCTGCTGTTAGTGTCTGAGACTTCAGACAAAAACCCAGGCAAACAAAAGCCAAGGGAGTCAGGGCAACTGCCTCCCAAGGGTTAAAACTAGATCAAAATCAAATGGCACGCTTCACCATGTCTTCTGCATGACTGATACTGCAATCGATCTGCAGCGGTTCATTTTCTCTCTGGAATCTCTGCCTACTGAGAACAAATACAAACACATGTGGAACCAATAGGAAGCAGACTAAGGGCTCTAAGAGTTCTGCACCAACCTGTGTCAGAAAGCTCTCACTTAGCAGATGGGGCAATTAATAAAAGAGTCAAACGGTATGACTGTGTCAAGGTGCCTTTAAGTGCTAACAATCCTCTTTTGTCTTCCCAGTGTAGAGTACAGATGGATCCCGATTCAGAATAAGAACTGTATTGTGCTCCAGTTTGCTCTCGTACAGTGTCCCGGTATTAACAGAGGGCCAGGTGTCCTGTGTCTCCCATTTTAAAGACAAACATGATACCGATTCTTTCCCCCTGCTAGCACTTTAAGTGCTGACGTGACCACTAATCTGAAGGAAATTAAACTTTATAAGTAAATCGGTCTCGCAAAAATATCTGAAAAGGAAGGATTTGCCATCAAAGTATGGCCAGTTTGTGCACACCTTGCTGCCGGTTGATTCTAATCACAAATATATAATTCTTGCCCTTCAGCTGACAGCTCAGGGTTATTAAAGTCACTCAAGACTGAGCCTCCAGCAGGTGCTACTTTATTTTTTTTAAGATGTAGAAAATGAAGGGTTGAGGTCACGGGCAGTCAGGGAGGTCACGTGGTTCTTTTTGCCAGTATGAGCCCTGGTGTTCTGGTGAATTTGCAGCTCAGTTAATTGCACTCTGCCTCAGCCCCTCACCCCTGTCCTCATTGGCTCCCTAAGCCACTGCGGTCACAGACAGTAACCACTGTTCTTCCTCTCTGAACCGGACCCAGGAGAGTAGAAATGTGTCTGTCACTCCCCAGGCAGCTGCGTGAAACTGAGAATGTGCTTCGCTGCCCAAACTGAATGCCGGCCGACCCAGCGAGATTTGGCTTGCTCTAGTTTAAATGGGCAATCTCTCATAATTCTTTTCCCATAGACATCAAAATATCATGAGGAAAAGAGCACGTTAGATGTTCCGTTGTGTGTCCTTTATCTCTCAGCCTTTGTGATATATGAGATAGACTCCAGGAGGCCATCGGCTGTTCAGGGGCCTTCTCTTGGAATTTCCCCTCACTCATCATTCAGTGGAATCTGCATCTGGAACAGGCAGATTGAAAAAAAAAAAAAAGCAAAACTCGTCTACTCACTCAGACAATGTATTAGAGACCCTCGTGAGCTCACCGGGCTGTTTGTTGTTGTTGCTGCTGTTGTAATGTTAGAGAGTGGTTTCCTCACATGGGCTGAGGGTCAACCAATGATTTACCTTTTTCAAATAAAAATCAAAAATTGAATTAAATTCAACAAACATTTCTGGAGCTCTAATGCTAGCTGCTTCCAAACTTCATTTTAAGACCTATTCAGATTGAGTTAAAATTTTAAGCTGAAGAGAAACTACTAGATTATTTTGTCAAACACCCTAACGTAGAGGTGAATGCCAGGGAAGCCAGGTGATTTAAGAAAAGTCGTAAATCTAGAGGCAGAGCCAAGGCTAAGCCAAGCTCAGGTCTCCTGACTAGACCCAAGTGATTCCAGCACTTTCTTCCACTCTACACTATCTATTACTGGATAGCATTCTGCTTTTTATAATGCACTAAATCTCACCCTTAGGCCCTGCCCTGCGTTTGGGGGAGTGAAGAGGAGGAGACTGCTCTGTTCATTCTTCTTTCAGATAAGGGTTAAAACAATTTATCCATAGTTGTTCTGACAGAGTAACAGCCATTTTTTTCCCCACGTCTTTTCTCCTTGTGAGGGGAAAGCAGGGAACAGAAACATTGCCTATTTTCAGACTAGAGATCACATCTGTTATAAAAGATTCTGTGACAAAACAGTATTTCCACACGAAGAGTCATGTTGTCGCTTGGCTCACTTCACGGTAAAATTATCTCATAAATTATTCACTACCCAATCCCTACCCTACTCAATGGCTCCCCCAATTTTCAGAAGAGCATTCTAACACCTTAGCTTAGCACTCTGTTTATACGTGAAGTGATTACTGCTTTCCACTCTGCACTGGAAGTGTTGTCCATCAAAATATGTCCTCCTTCTTCTATAATAACAGAGTTGAGACTAGGCACGTAAGTTAGAGACTACATTTTCCGATATCCTCTATAGCTTAGGGTGAGCCCCTTCCCAGTCTGAGCTTTAAATCAATAGACATGTGCTCCTCCATGCTCTTTCCCTTTCCCATGGGCGGGACTATAGTGAGGAAACATCTTCAACCAATCCAATGAGCTAACACTCAAGGGATCAGTAGATCAATGAGACAGAAGGAACCTGGATCCTTGAATAACCACGTGGAGCAGAGTTGCCTGACCGCATAAACCATCTGGACTGTCACATCAGACAGAAATGACATTTTCTCTTATTGAAGGTGTTTAATGTTTGGGTCTCTTTGATACAGTAGCTTAGCCTTTGCCCCCATTAATACACACCCTTCTGTCATAGGCTGGGTTTCCTGAAAATCAGGAGGTTTATTACAGAGTTCTCTCAACAGTAACATGGATAAGGGCAGCAGTATTTGGTACAGGGAGCATTCGAACCACATGAAGTGGTAACAGAGACCACAGACAATCCTGGAGGAAGCTCTGAATTTCAAATGGCTCTCAGAGTTGTTGAGGCAAGAAGGCTAACATTCACACCCCCACATTGACCAGTCGTGACATGCAGGTTGCCCCTGGGGAGGAGAGAGGAATATGAATGAGGATGCTGTCTTTGGCTGGGGCTAGCTGAGAGCCTAGAGCCACCAATAGGTGCAGTAGCTGGGAACGAATACCTCAGTACTAAAGGGGGGTCTGGGTAACACACCACAGCAGCATCCACTTCAGCCCACTCCTTGCACTTCTCAGATCCACTTGCTTCATATAATAAGTTCTTGAAATGGCAAATTGTAAATCTGATTGGTCTCTTTTCTTGGGGAAATTTCCAAGAGGAAATGGACAAACTTTAGCCCCCACCACCACAGCTGGTCTCAAACTGATTCTCATCATCCCATCCTCTGTCCCCTTTTGTAAATTCCTCTCACCCTCAGCCAGCACCTCTGCTCATCTAGATAGCTTACATGAAGGGATGATTCAATTTTAATCCTAAAAGGTATAAGCCCCTGGTCTCTGAGCTCTTCTCAGGCTTTTGCTGAAGCACTTGTCCCTAGGCAGAGGAGTACCAAGAGATGCTCCCTGGATGACCTGGGTATAAAACATGGAATTCTCTGCACCCCTGATGTAACAGCAACCCTACCTCCACCAGATGATCAGGGTCAATTATCCCTGGCAAGATGGTGACTCATTTTTTTGCCTTCTGGCCTTTTGGCACAAGTAGCCCTAGGTGACCAGATGGCAACTCTAGCCTAATAATGAAACTTTTGCTATGTCCTCCAGTGGAAGTGTTCCCCTTTGAAAACCAGGAATTCTAAACTCACTGATCCCAGAGTTGTGTAGGGAAAAAGTGCAAATTTCCCAAGTACGTTACCAGGAGTGATGATAAAAGAATCCATTTCTGCTTCTACTCTTCTGTTCCTGGTCCAATGTATTCTTCCTATTGTGAACAAAACATTTAATCATCATTGATGAAGGGGAGATATCACATCCCAGAGGATGGCGCCCCATTTACACTCGATATCATCACCACATTAGTGCTTAGTTGCACTAGACCAAGTCATAGGTCTATCAGGTTGGCAGCTTCTGGGTATGGTGACAGGACCAGTGGATTCCACAGTCATATGCCAACTGTTACACTTCCTTTGCTGAAAAATGTCCCTTTCTATTATTTGAGGTTGTTTGTTGGTGTACAAGACACTCTAATGATAACAAAGGCCTTGCCTAAGTCAAACTAATACCTAAATCTATGATGATTCCAGTCTAGATGAATGGTTACTTCTTCCAGAGTGGAAGGGTTCCAATGTAATCAGCTTGCCACCACACAGTAACCAATCTCCTTAAAGGATGGTACTATGTCAGCATCTGAGCATTGATCTATGTTGCTGACACATTATTAGCCAGTAGAAGTAGCTGTCAGCCTTGTTGAGTAAGAGTTCATGACATTGGGTCCATGAAGAGCCTCTTCCTTACCAATATAACTACTCCATTTATGTACCCATTATGCCAGCACTGGATGGCTAATGAGAAAGCTGGCTGATGTCAACTGGCCAAGTCCTTCTATCTAGTTGTTTATTTCTTCTTCCTTGGTGGATGCTTTCTGGGGGCTTTAACACATGAAATGAAGATATTTACTCTCTTTACTCACTCTCGTAGGTCTGAACATATGCCTCTTCTCCAGATCATTTTGTACCACATCTTCTAATATTTCTTCTTCTAGGCCTTTGATCAACTAATGAAGCCATTTACCACTACCTATGAGTTTTTATGTATTTTTATCTTGGCCCACTTTTAGTTCTGAACAAAGTGGTTGACCAGATAGACCATTAGAAGCTCCACCCATTGGGAACGTTTCTTCTTACTATTGCCCCAAAAAGGTCATCTTTGAATGGGACTGGAAGGCAGCTACAGTCCCTTTTTGGCTTGCACCTGTACATGAATCAAGACTGATCTTTTGCTCCTCCTTCAGCTTCTGTTGCAGACCTGACAGCTCTTTCAGGGCTCCAGGTCCAAAAACTATCTCAGGTCTGAAGACTGGGCAAGGAGTTTGGCTACATTCAGCCTTTTGATCATCCTTCCTTGATTTTGTTTGATTGTGTAGATTGGGGAGTATTCCTGTTGCCTCCCCCCAATCTATTTTGCCCTTAGAGCCACTCCACTCTATTAACCATCTCCAGAGCTCCCAAAGAAAGCTGACACTCCAACCTTGCCACTCATTGTAAAAACATCCTTTCTTCTAAGAGTCAAGCATCACCACCTGACCTCTATTTCCTGGAATTCTATTATTCTCGCTGTTGTCAGTCAACCCAGTTTTCTCATGGCATCCCCTACTATCAGCCACTACTGAGTTTTTCAGTGATGCTAGAGCCCGTCTCACCAGCATATCCCTGATCACTTAAGTGAGTGGGCTGTCCATCATAGTTAGATGAACATAGGTAGCCGACAGATTTTTTCCAGCCTCACAGAGTATTTCCATTTGAGCATGGCCACCTCTCTGAGCTTTGCGATCCCTTTTTGTACCTTCTTCCAGGGCACATCGGTTGGGAAATGTTTGGGAAGCAAGAATAGAGGGAGAAGATGAACTGTGGTACAGTTGCAGCAGAGGCATCAGAAGATCTCACTGGTGGCTCTTGAAATGGGATGGATATTCAGAATTGTCTACCTTGAAATAAGGGCAACAGGTCTTTATACTTTGTATTTTGGATGCATATTGTCCCAGAGATAAGCAAGTGAGCTTAGCCATGGCCGCTCCCTCCCACTGGTTGAGGGAAATTCTCGAAAGGAGTTCAGCTGAGATCTTACAGCCATCAACACTCTCAGCAACTGGGAGAATGTAAGTTTAAATCCCCAAGTGGTGGGCTGGGTCATACATCGCAGCATCCACCTCACCAGTATTTTCTACACTGCACACACAGCTGATCTTTAATACCTAATGCCAAAATCATTCTCTCCCGACTTGGCACATATTACTATCCCATCTCCGCTCTTCTCCGCATAGCTAACTCCTACTTATTCTTCACAATAGCGCAAATCTTTCTTTTCTGTCTTCACTTACCTCCCTTAGTCTACACTGCTTTACTGCCTCTCCTTTTTGCTCCCACAGTAACTTTTATTGTCATTTTATCAGATTATATTGGAATAATTATTTAAATCCCCTTTAAATAGTAAACTCCTTGAGGGAAGGGACAATGTCTTACTCTCTTATATCCCTGATGTTGACATGTTGCCTGGCATATAACAGGCACACATCCAACGTGATTTATTAAATGTGTGAGTGGGCAAATGAATGAGTGAATACATTAATGAATGTTCACATACGTTCTCATTTTATTTCCAAAAAGAATCTGAGGCAGCCAAGTTCCAAAAAAACCAACATACTGCAACTTATGGAGTAGTAGCTCAAAATATGCAAAACCTGGCAGAAATTCTTGTCTCAGTCTATAGAATGGCACACTATTGGGGTATAAATATGGGTCTTGGAAAAACCCTTATTTCAAGCTACAGATACCCAGATTGGTGACAGCAGGGTATCTTCTCACAAGGACCAGAGATCCCAGCCAATAGCACTTTCAAGAATGTGCAAGCAAAGAGTTAACAGTCTCACAGCTGCCTTTCATTGGAGGTGTTAATGAGGTGACAGGGGGGAAAGATTTTAAAAAGAAATTGCCTTCAGTCATTCTAGTTAAATTCCAGTACAATGGAAAGACATGAGCCTCTCTCCACTCCTCCTCTCTCCCAAATCCCTGTCTAATGGGGTCTGACCTGAGCTCTGTGGTTGCATGCCTTGGAATGGTCCACAAAAGACTTGGAGCTGCCCACTTGGATTCCAAACCTCAGGTTGCCTTGGGGAAGTTACTAAAATTTGGTTACCAGAGATACTTGAGTTAGAGAAAATGATTCAAAAAATAATGTGTGGCGAGACAGACCTAGGATGTCATCTGCAAGAGCAATCAGGAACCCGGGCATGAAGTCATTCCAATGTACTTTCTGCTTGTTTGTTTGGAAATTCTCTACTTCTCTGGCATGAACCAGAAATAAAGGACAATATTTCTAAGAGACTGTCATAACAGAATCTTTGGAAAAGGTCTCAAACATGACCAAAAGGCAAGATGGCTATTCCAGCCAAAAGTTTTCAACATCACACTGCACCCCCATCATAGTGAAGTTAGAGATAATAGGATGCTGCCATGGGTAGGTATTACCTGAATCACCAATGATTTAAATTTCTGAGCTGACTACTCTTTCAAGGAAAAGGTGGGTCAACATCTGTGTGATATAGAGAAAAGGCCACAGGCTACGGAGTCAGAGACACACATGTTGTATGAATTAATAATCCTACCTCAGTGGATTATTGCAAGGTCTAAAGGTGATAATATGTGAGAAATATTTACCATGATGCCTAAGAACATAATTATAATTATTATCAATGAGGAGGAGGATTTGCCAAGAAATTCTCTGTTCATGGTAAAAGATGTATGCCATTTCCGTATAATGCTGAAGTATCTCATGGACTGTGAGTAGAGGAAGAGGCTACTTGATTTTCTTACAACTTGATGAGAGAAAATATGAGGAGAAATCCTAGTTGTTCAACCAGGATGCTTCACTGTGTTCATAAATTACTTAATCTCTCTGAGCTTTCGTTTCCTTCTCAATAAAGTGGGGTTAATAAGACCTACCTCATAGGGTGTCCATGGCATTGCAATGAGTTAGCAAATATAAAGCAAAAAGTACAGTCCCTGGCTCACATAAGGAGCTTTATTATGACTGCCCTTGGCTTTTTTTTTTCTCTCTCTCTCTCTTAGAGATGGAATCTCACTTTGTGTCTTAGGCTAGAATGCAGTGGTACAATCATAGCTCACTGAAGCCTGTAATTCCAGTGCTTGAACAATCCTCCCACTTCAGCCTCTCAGGCAGCTAGGACTATAGGTATGTGCCAATATACCTGGTTAATTTTTTTTAATATGTAGAAATGGGGTCTTGCTATGTTTCCCAGGCTGGTCTCAAACTCCTGACCTCAAGTGATTCTCCTACCTCAGCCTCCCAAAGTGTTGGGATTACAGGCATGAGCCACTGTGCCTGGTCTGTTCTTGGCTTTTTAAATCACTCTCTAATGATCTCATTATATCAGAATAGTATTGAAGAAACTCCTGTTTAGGAGAAAGGGGGGCGGGGGGAAGAAAGAAAGAAAACTCCAGTCACTTACTAATGATTTGTTCCAACGACAAATAGTCTTCAGTCTGACTCTCATTTTCTAGTGAATGGATTTGTAGTTATTGAACAATATCTATCCAGCTCCTCACCAACACATTATAAGTAAAATTTTCTCATGATCATCAAAAGTGTTGTAGAGGTTAGACATAGGCCAGAGCAACAGCTATGCAATAACATTTAAGCACACGAGTGGATCTCGATTCCAGATTGCTGAGAGAGCAGGGTGAGAGGTCTATAGACCAGCTATTTACTTTTCCACTTACTAAAGACAAACAGCAACGACAACAACAACAAAAACAATACAATAAAAGGATAGGCTAGCAAAGGAAGAACATTACTTTTTTTCTTAAGGGTGGGTAAATCAGAAAATGCTTTTGTCATATTTTAGCTTAATGTTAAAAACAGAAGAATTTCTGTACCTTTCATTAAATTCTCGGTGAACCTAAAATTATTATGAAAAAAGGCTACTAAAAAATAGAAGAGAACTGGGTCAGTTTGGGCATATTTCAGAAAGAAAATATAACTTTAATGTACCTTCGTTTTTAATTTTTAAAACAAAACGTAATAATGTATAAATGCATTTAACAATAAATAGATACCTTCAAAAATAATAGCAACATATGAAAAGTACTTGCATACCTAATGTTTTATTGTGTCCTTATAACAATCCTGTGAAACAGCTTATTATACCCCCATCTTTAGGCAAATGGGACTCTTGGAGATTAATAATAGGACGAAGATAACAGCAAGCTATCAGAAGAGTTAACGTTCCTATCCATGTCTCCTTTTTCCTTCCTCCAGCACATCACTTGTTGTATTTCACATAGACAGAATTTACTACAAGGAATTGGCTACAGACATATTGGAAGGGCTGGAGAAGCAAAATAGGAGAGAAGCAACACAAGCAGAAAGTGATGAGTATTCTTGTGGTTAAAGTATTGGAAGGAGAAGAGAAGAATGAGACTGAACGAGAGGACAAGATGTTCTTAGAGTCTGGTGAGAGGTCTTGGTGCCAATTCACCATCCAAATATATGGTTTCTCAGGGAAACCTAATACCCACATCTTGTGATATTTAACCCGGCCTCTGTATTGATTTTTGCTTTAGAATAAAAATACAGAGAAAGAAAAATTACTTTGAAAAAAAAAACACAACAACATAGCAACAGAGAGTATACAAGATTTAAAAGGCATTCCTGAGAAATATGATCATCTGCGGCCTCTGGGCTGGGTTTGGTGCTGCAGTCTCCTCAGCTCCCCTGAGCGAGCTGTGATGGGCCCAAGCCAAGAAGGAGGACTAGGGCCCACCAGGGTACCTTGGGAGAGTGAGGCTTTCTGGATGCACCTTGTTTCAGGAGCTACTTGACCTACCCACAGTGCAATGTCTGTGGCCTGAAAGTTCCTGGTGAACCATAAAGCTGAAGTGCAAACATTCATGGGCATTTAACCATATACTTACTCAAGCACAGCCCGAAATAAAAATTGTAGCCCAAGTGTCAAAAAACTGAGTTTTTAACAATTACAATTAATATTTATTGAGTTTACTATTCACCAAACACTTTATTAAGGGCTTTTATGTATAATCTCATTTAGTCTTCACAAAACCGTATATGGTAATTATCTTTACTATTCCTATTTTAATGATGGGAAATTGAAGCTAAGAGGTTAAGTGCCTTGCCCAAGTCACACAACTAGTAGATAGGGGAGCTATGATATGAACCCAGGCAGTTTAACAGTAGAAACACATTCAGAAGCAGTGCTGGCTTGTTTTTATTTTTTTTTTTCCTGTCATTGGAAGGGTGACCTTTTCCCCCTCATTCCTGCTCTTAACCCCCACAGTCCTTCTGGGCATGAAATACCTGCTGTTGTTTGGCCAAGGAAAGCCATAAGGGTATAAACAATTTGCTTCCTAATTATATTATACACATAGACATTCTACCAATTACAGTTCTTTATACAAAGTGTTGGGTCACTTTCTTTTTTGCACATGGCACATTATTTTTTTCCCAAAAGGTACATGACATATAGTTGGTACAACTGACTTGTATAGCAACAACCTTTTCATATATTTTGTTTTGTTTTGTTTTGTTGCTATTTTCTTTCTGAAGGAACCCAGTTCGAAAGCATTATTATACCTCTGACCAAGAAGTTTGAATTAGGGAATTAAAAATACCATTTTACAATGTACCTGGTATAAACTGAGCACTTAAAAAAATAGACATTTTTAAATAAAATAGACATTTTTATATGAAATATCTATTTATATAAAACAGACATTTTATATAAATAGTCAGGAGGACAAGATGGGATAGCAGGCTGAAATTTCAGGGATTGATCATTTTCAACCAGTATCATGAAATTTTGTTTTGTTTTGTTTTTATATTGCTGTCTCCATGTCTGTTCATCTGTATAGCATATTTAAATGATAATACATTTCCTAAGCTTTTGTTAATGCACAAGGATTCATAATTCTAATCCAACATCATTATATTAGCAATTAATATTGTATGCTTCCAATGAATTGTAAGAATCATTGCATTGTATTAAATTTTGTCTGTGTGAATAATACAACAAGTGACATACTACAAATCATTACTTTCTCTGGGCATGGATGATAGACATAAATTTAGAGAAATCCTATCATAAAAGCAAAGAGAAATTGAATAATGGGAACATCCCATCTTCCATTTAATATAGGACATTTGCCAAAGCAAGATAAGTAAGCTAACTGGAATTTCACCACCTTCTAGGTGTTAAGGATTTTCACCTTTATTACTAATATGTAAGTCCTCCTCTTTCACCTCCTAAATTCTTGCCAAGGCTGAGACCTACACTGCAGTGACGGGGGAGCTACTATCCTGGTCTTGAAAGATAATCACCCTCTGCACAGCTAAACATTTGGCACAGCTGTGGATTCAGGAGCAATGAAGAGCTCTGAAAAAGTAATATTTTAATCATTGCTTTTTTAAACATATGCTTAAATTGCATTTTCCAGCTAAGGAGTGGTCTCAGCTATCATCCATACCTCTCTCACAAAGAAAGGTTCTCAGGCCAGCTTGGCAGCTTTGAACAATTCGGCTGATCTGGAAATCTTTCAGCTCCCCGGTTAGCATCTTCATGTTCAAATCCAGGTGCCAAAATTTTTACTGGGTGAGTGAACTGCTGCTTAACTGCCTCTCTCACCTGCTACTGTCACTGACATATAACTACCACTATGTTTAGAGCTACTTCGGGAAGAGGATTGTCAAGCCATATGTTGCAAAGTGACTGCTATATGTCCCTTAGCTGTTTCAGTCAGTGCAACTGTGTGATTTCTCACCCAGCATCAGCTTTGAGCCCAATAGATGGATCAGTCAAACCAGGGATTTAGCTCAGGAATAACAGCACCTTAGGGTAATCCATATGCCTAGAGTGACCACACTGCTGGCATTGTCAAAGGATAATTATCAATAGTGCTCCACTTCCAGTATCAAAGTTATACCAGTTTGGGTAACTATGTGGTCACCCTGTAATACCTGTTAAAGGTCAAGAAACCAAGCTAAGGCAAATCTTAAGCCACATCACCCATGCTAGTAAGCTTCATAGCTCACCTTATGTCCCTCCTGGCAGTTGCCAGCAATTCCACTGTCAAAGTTTCAAACCATAACCGATTCTACTTCTAGTATTTATCACAGAGTCTGACACTAAGGGTAGTAATTTTACAATTATGGAAAATGTTAAATCACAAGGCATATTGCTCATTCATACAATAAAAAAACATTTATTATATCTCTACTGTTTGCAGGCACTGTGCTAGAACTGGGGATTAACAATGAGGCAGATGTAATTACTGTCCTCAAGGAGATAACAGGCTCATGGGAGATGCGATATTAAGATATTAAGAGATACTAAGATACAGTTTTAGTGAGATCAATGGTATAAATCGTATATACTATAGGAGTGCATGGAAGGGCCAACTAATCCTGCCTTGAGAAATCTAGGGACACTTTTTGGAAAATGTGACATATAACTAAAGGAGAGGAAGTGAGACCAAGCAAGGTTCTTTTCTGCATTTCATGCACAAAGGCTCTTTAAGACGCCAAGAAGTCTTCAGTGTGGCTGGAGTGACGAGGGAAGAAGTGAGTGATGAGGCTGGCAACGGGATGCAGAGGAGCACAGAGCAGGCCACCTGTGTCATATTAAGAAGATGGACTTTATCCTGGGGTATTGAAGAACCAGAACAAGATTTTACACAGAAAAGTGACTTGATCAGATTTGATTTTAAAGTGATCTGCCTGGCTACCACATTATGACTCCATGAAGTATTTTTTACTCTAAGGCAGAGAAGAGGACATCATTTTTATGTATTATTTGAATGCTCTGAATCCTCTGTGGAGAACATTCTTGATCAAGTCAACCATGACTCAACACTGAGACATTCTGGGTTCAGTTACGAGTTCCAGGGCTTAATTTTCTGGTGCCCTTGGCCAAACCACACTGGGCTAACTTGTACCTTGGTTTCCTTGTCTGTAAAATATAGACTGTTGTGTTCACCTTTCACATTGGGTGATGTGAGGAACGACTCACTAATGAAAAGCAGCCAACTTGTGGGAAAAAGTATTATAGAAATGCCTAATAAGCCCACGTAACAGCCAAGAAAGATGAAATGTGTGTGTTCGAGCATTCGAGTATGCAGTGGAAGCATTTCAATGGCAAGATTTAATGATTTGGAGGCTTATTTTCACTAGGACTGTCTGTGCCAGCTTAAATCTGAGGTAAGGTGGCTGCCCTGCTCACTAATGAAGAGCAGTTGACAATCTGAAATCATCTCCACTCAAAAGTGTGTCCCTGTGTCTAGATTTGGGCTCACTATCACAAGAAGCCTTCTCCGGATGTGCTGAGTCCAGCCCACAACTTGTAAAACCACATACTGAGAATGTGCCCTGGAGGAAAATAATGTCTGTTTTAAAAGAATTAGATATAAAAAAGATGAGAGAGATATCACTGAGTTTCTCCATTGCCCTCATCAGATATTGCAAAAGACCAAACTTTTTAGTTTTAAAAGAGTTATCAATAATAATAACTATCATTCATTAAAAGCTGGCTATGTGCAAAGTGTTATTCTAAGTATTTTGCAACCATTAGCTCATTAGTTCTTGACAACAGAGAGTTATGATTTTTCTCTATTATATCTTTTGTCTCTATTATATCTTTTGTCTCCATACTTGAGTTTGGACAGGTTAAGTCCTGCCCATCTAGAAAGCAACAGAGTATGAATTACAGCCCAGCCTGGTATAAATCTAGGTTTATGCTCATAACCTCTGCACTACTTTGCTAGAAACTATCGAAAAGCTTGTGACACTGCCTTCTCCTTGCTGGTGTATTCCCACCCCTACCCAGCCCCGCTCACACCATCACTGGCATGTTAAGTTGCTGTTTCCAAAGAGTGAGTCAGTCAAGATAGGAAGGTTCATTTATTTTAGTGGATATGTGTCAGTGACACTATTTTTAAAAAGTACATCATGACAACTTGCACATCACACAAAATCCCTTCACTGGGCTGTGCCAATATGACCCTGAAAGGGAGTGAGTGATCTGTCCCACTGTACACATTGCCTCAAGAGTACCTGTCACCAACGGACGGTTCACATCAGCGTATTGAACAATGTAAGAAAAATTCAGATACTTTTCTGAGAAATGGATTCAACCACAGAGAATAGAAATATCACTTAGATAAGCCCCTTTAGGGCATATATTGGTAAATCCTATTGGGTTTTTTTGCCATATCACACACCACCAAATTGGTTGTGGTAGTTGTATCAAATAGTGCTTTTTAGAACAGTATACCAAGTTTTAAAACTGAGTTCCATGCAAGTTTTACAACTACGCTTCAGGAATTTCACGAAGATATGAATCAAATTTATTTTCAAATATATTTCTTAAATTATTTTAAGACTAATTTTAATTACTTATTAATTTAATTTCATTTAATTATTTGACTTATTTTGAAACATTCAAAATTAAATAAATTCCAAATTTAAATAAAATTAATTAAAATTCAATTAAAACTTAATTTGATTGACATTGAAATTAATTAAAAGCATATTCAAATTCCCACATTCACACACGTGCACACACACACACACAGACACACACACATCCAGGCTGAACTCCAGACTTAAGTATCCAACTGCCTACATAACATCCATCTTAACCATAATGTGTCCAAAATCAAACTCTTGGTCTTTCCCACCCCTGTCTTACACACTCATTTCTTCTGCAGTTGTCTATGACTCATTAGGGGAACTCCATCTTTTGGGTGGCTTAGCATCTTTCCTGACTGATCTCTTCCCTCACACCCCAGACCCAAATCCAGCATCAAGTGACCACTGCTTATGACCTCCA
The DNA here is from genome assembly GCA_004363605.1 of Indri indri. Classification (NCBI taxonomy): domain Eukaryota; kingdom Metazoa; phylum Chordata; class Mammalia; order Primates; family Indriidae; genus Indri; species Indri indri. The sequence continues at coordinate 29,788 of RJWJ010000570.1, forward strand.
CTGCCTTCCTCCTGTGCAGGTCACCATCATCTCTGCAAGAGCTTCCTAATTAGTCTTCCTTCATCTGGCCTTTTCCCTTTTTTTCTTTTTTTATTTCAGCATATTATGGGGGTACAAATGTGTAGGTTATGTATATTGCCCTTGTCCCACCCGAGTCCGAGTTTCAAGCGTGTCCATCCCCCAGACGGTGTGCACCACACCCATTAGGTGTGTATATACCCATCCCCTCCTCCCCCCTCCCATCTGCCCGACACTCAATGAATGTTCTATATGTGCACTTAAGTGTTGATCAATTAATACCAGTTTGATGGTGAGTACATGTGGTGCTTGTTTTTCCGTTCTCGGGATATTTCACTCAGTAGAATGAATTCCAGCTCTATCCAGGATAATACAAGAGGTGCTAGACCACCATTGTTTTTTGTGGCTGAGTAGTCTATTCTCAACCCAGCAGTCAAAATGATCCTTTCAAAACCAAGTCAGATCACATCTCTCAGGTTATTTCTCTCAAAATCTTCCAATGGTGTCTCATCTTATTCTGAGAAAAGCTAAAGCTCTTTTGATAACCTGCAGGAGCTGAGCCACCCTCTCCCTTTTACCTTGCTGAACTCATCTTCCAGGACTAGGCCCCCTTGCTCCCTCCACCCCAGCCACACCGGTCTCCTGGCTGTTGCTCAAACACACAAAGCATGCTGCTGCCTTGAAGCTTTTACATCTGGGATATTCTCTGCCTGCCCTTTGCCGGAGAGCAGGTTTCTCTCTCACCTGCTTCAGGTCTTTGCTCAGTGAGGACTACCCAAACCACACTGTTTAAAATTGCAATCTCCCACCTCACGCCCACTTTCTAGATCTATTTCCTGCATTATTATTCTCCACACGACCACCACCTGATAGACTATATATTTAGTATATATTTGTTCATTGTCTATAACCTCGACTAGAATATATATAAGCTCCATGAAATAGGGATGCAGATTTCTCTTATTTTACTGCTCTATTGCCCAGGACAGAATATGGCACTTACGGCATTCAATGAATATTTGTAGAAGGAAGGCATGAGATAGAGCAGGGTAAAGAGATGGTGCAACAGCAGTGGGGACCAGAGCTTTGACTGTTTCAATCGAGGTGGTCAGGAAAGGCTCTTGGAGGAAGTGACACTTGAACCTGGAGGTTGAGAAGATGCCAGCTCTACAAAGATTAGGGGACTGAATGTTCCATGTGTGGAGACATTAAGGATGAGTTTAGCAAGTTACCAAACAACAAGGACTCTGTAGGTAGATCATGGTAGAGATGTGGTACAAATGGTCATGGAAGTTGACAGGAGCCACATCATGTAAGCTGTGACAAAAATTTAAATTTTATCCTTCCAGCAATGGTGAGCCTTCAGAGCAGTTGAGCAGAGGAGTGATATGATTTGACTTACATGCTTTAAGGATTATTCTCACTCTCTGGATAATGGGGGACCGGCAAGAGTAGAGTGGGAAAATGACTAAGAAGTTATCACAGTCCAGGAGAGAGATGACGGTGGATTAGACGCCGAAAGCCCCCGTGTTTGGATTCCAGGCATGCGTTGGCAGTGGAACTACATTTGTGAATGGACACAGAGTGAGGGACAGAGGGAAAGTAAGGACAGCATAAAATTTGGGGCCTGAGCAACTGGGAGGATGGTGGTTACAATATTGAGCTGGGGACACCAGGGCAGAAGCAGGTATTTGGGGCTGGATCAAGCATTGTTTTGTAAATTACTCTACCAATTTTAACCCTTTGAAAACCAAGAACACATATCATAAACATGTGATAACGGGTTTTTGGTTCTTTCATCCAGATCTTGAGATAAAGTTTCTCTTTCAATCTTTGTGTACATACTTGAATTGCTCTTAATTTTTCTGCATATCTACTTACATGGATAAGTATACTCTAAGAGCATCTAGGCTTTGAGACTACTTACCTGCCCAGGGTGCACTCACATTAAGAAGGAACCCAGGAGAAGAGAACAAGAGAAATGTCAGAGATGAGGTTATGAGTTATATACCAGTGTGGGTGGCTAGGATCCCTATACCAACCTCCAGACTCAGTCCCAGAGAGCATATGTAGCTAGAAATCCCCAGATAGGTTTAGGGTCTTGGACAGAAGAGGACACTTTCGGTCCCTTTCCTGAGTGGTGCCCAGAACACTGAGGGACCCACCTGTCTATAGTACCCAGCAGGAGCAGGAGCAGGAGCAGGAAGGTAAGCTACGAACCGGCAAAAAGGCCTGGGGAAGCCCACACAACTTTATCATGATGCTGAAGTGGGAAATTGAACAAATTGTGTCCCGTTTGCCACAGAAGGATATGATGACATGAAGAAAAGGGGCTGAGGGGAGGAGAGAAAATAGAAAAAAAGAGTTGAGCCTAGAGGGGCCTTACAGGCAGCACTAGGAGTGTTCCAAGAGAACAAGAAACCACCAGTCAGATGAGGACACCCATATCTCAGGGGAACCAGCCTGAATGGTTGACAATGGTGGATCAGTCGTTTCTCTCCCGACCCTGTCTGAGCACTACATGGCACCCACAGGCATACACACAACCCCACAGAAAGGAGAGATGACCCCGAATTGCTTAGAATTTACTTCAAGCCTCTTAGGGTAGCAGGGGCTTGAAATACAAAATAAGTCCATTTAGAGAAAAACAAAGTTATATTTTTTACACCTCTGATTATATGACAAGTCTCATGTATGCTATGTATAAATGGTTTAGAGTCTATTGAAAGTCTGGGTCCTTTTTTAATCAACAATGAATATGAGCAACTCCTCTACTCAAATTATTCATGATTCAACATTAAAATAAAAATTTTCTTACTGCTCTTCTTTCAGGCTTCTAGCTCAGTTTATTTGAAGCATATCTTAAGAAATGCAAGGTGAGTTTTTTTAAAAAAAACATTACCATCTGCAACTACTTATCTGTGTGAATCAGAATTTCCTTGATACGTTGCACCCAAAATAAAACGCAGATATAAGCTGGATGCTGAAGTGGGTATAAGAATAGCACTGTCATCTAACTCCTGATTGAAGCATTTAGATTCACTACGAGTCCATACTTTTCATCAATTGACTTTTTAACAATTGTATGGAATGAACTTTTATAATACTTTCATATTTAAAAAGCATTTTAATGTTACTTACATATTTTATAAATTGAAATGGTTTGAAATTTCATTTGAAAAAAATGCTATTGCTCACATCTTTACAAGCTACTGTTCTATATGATATAAAGTTTTTCAGTATAAAAATAATATTTTGGCAAATATTCTTATATAAACTGTCTATAAATATCTTATTAATACATTCTAGCTTAAAACTAATAATAACTATTCCTTGCTTGCTTCTCTGTGCAAGAAGCAGTACTAAGAATTTACATTTATTATTTCCTTTAATACTTCTCTCAACACCATGAGGCAAATACTAGTGTTATCTCCATTAAAACATTTGAGAAAATCAAACCTTAAAGAACTTGACCCAAATCAGACAAGGAAGAATCGATGGAGTTAACCAGACTTTAAAACTTGAATCCTTAACCACTATAGAGTTTTTTTCAATGGTTTCTCAAAACCAATTCATGCAGGATAAGTGAAAAAGTCAAAAAATAAGTCCAAACACCAAATTAAGAATACAAGACATGTGATATTGAGTCACTGTAGAAAACACTGGCACTTTCTCAAGCACTGTGAGTTACATTTTAAAGGCACAAGGTCCCTCCTTCTCGGTTCTCTTGGCTGGGGTGGTCTGGCAAAGGGGCTGCAGAACCAAATCTTCCCACACCTGGATGGCAGGGGATCTGAGTTCATCTACAGAATAACCAATAATGTTAGCACTGAAGTGATAAAGTATCTGGAGATACCAGAAATAAGCTGAGAATCCCCCTTTATCATGACAACAGAGCATAGCTGGGGGAGAAAAAAATTAGATACTAGAAAATAGACCAGCACAAGAGTAATCTGTTGTAACCCAGACTTCTCCTTGAGCAAATGATACTATCATCGCAGGAGGGCCCACAGGTCTTGGGGGTCTTGCATAGCATACAAGCATACACTCCATAGCATACACTCTGTCTATATTCTCACCAACATCTGTTGTGTCCCCAGATGTAACCAGCAGGTCTCAATGAATCCGGGAACATAGAAGCTATGTGGCCCCATCTGTAAATTGAAGATAGTATTGCCTGTTACTGTGATTATTTAGTGAGATATAATATGGACTTCTTGCTTTTCCTCCTTCAATTCTGATCTCTCTCTCTCTCTCTCTCTCTCTCTCTCTCTCTCTCTCTCTCCTCTCTCTCTCTCTCTCTCTCTCTCTCTTTCTCTCTCTCCCCTCCCTTTCTCTCTCTGTAACTCCAGGCTCATTTATGTGTCTTCATACTTGACATTCCACTTAGATATCCAATAGATATTTCTAAAAAAACATATTAAAAGTGAACTTGCAGTATTCTCCCAAAATAGTGCTATCTCTGTGAGCCTCACCATATCATTGGCAGTAACTCGTGCCAAAAATCTTGGAGTCATTCTTAACTCCTCTTTTCCTCTGACATCCTATGCCTCAATCCTTCAGGGAATCCTGTCATCTTCATTATTCAACACAGCATTCAGAGTTACACTTCTAAAAATATACATTAATATTACATCATGTTCTTCTTCTGCTCAAAACTTTGCAACACTTCCCCATTTCACTCTCAGCAAATGAATGACCTACAAGGCTTTTTCTAATCTGCATCTCCCACTTTTCTCTCCCCCATCCCCTACTCATTCCAGCCATGTTGGAAGTCCCAAGCACACTCTCACTTTAGGGCCTTCACTCTGCCTGTAGCCTCTGCTTAGAAAGTTCTTCTCCTGGATATTGCTGGGCTAATTTCCCAACACCATCACATGTCCAATCAAATACCACCTTCCCAATGAGGACCACCCTGACTATCCTACCTAATACCCTAAGCTTCTCTTCCCCATCCTTCTAATCTACATTACCTTGTTCCACTTTTTTTGTCTTTCCACATTCACCACCTTCTAGTTCGTGCATTCATCATATTTTTCTTAACGTCTTTTTCCCCTACTACAATGTAAGCTCCTAGAATCGTTCAATCAATATCAGCTAAATGAATAAAAAGCATTCAATAACGTGGTTTAACACAGGATAAATGTTAATTCCCTTTTCCCTTTGTTGTCACATGAAGTCAAAGAGAGCACCACAAAATTCTTAAATCTCACCAAGTAGCCTCCCAGAATCTAGAAACCTTTTGATTCCTGAGCAAGCAAGACCTTGGAACAAATCAGATAGCTTCAATATCTTTAAAAACATTTCACATTTTAGTGAAATAACAAAATGGTAATTTGACAAGTGGTTGGAGGAAACAAGCACTCTCATTCATTTTTCATGAGAATAATAATTGGTTCAACATCTTTAAAGGGCTACTTATAATAGCTACCAAAAATGCAAATGTATCTATGCCCTTTGACCCATCAATCACACATCTAGACATTTCTCCTACAGATATATTCACACATGTATCAAGAAGATTGCACATGGATATTCTTTTCCTCACTGTTTTAATAGCCAAAGATTGGAAATAGCCTAAATATCCATTGTCAAGGGATTAGTTCAAAAATTTAGGAGACACTTGCAATGGCGTATCCTAAAGGCATTAAAGAGAATAAATCAGATTTCTATATACAGATATGGAATTATATTCTAGTGAAAAAGCAAGGCAAAAAGTGCCATGTGTCACCAGCTACCATTTGTATTGAAAAGGCAGAAACATATATTTAACAAAATATCTCTGGAGAAATAAATAAATAAAAATAGAAGTAACAATTGTCTCCTCAGGGGGCAGGTACCGAGCTCTGGGAGGCAGCCTCCTTCTGCCTGTGCACCCTCCTCTGCTGGTGGGGAGTCTTTTACCTAACGGAAATGCTACTTATTCAATTTAATAACTTTAAAAAATTGCACCTCCCTTGAACACAAATGATTTTGGAAAGTCACTAACTCCTGAAAGTTTCTTTAGGTCAATATTTGCTTTTGAAGATTTGTCCTCTCAATGTCTATAAAACCAGTCCCATTGTGGTTTATTTCTATTACCATGAATGGCATGCTATTGGAACGGAAACGATTTATTATTTTCACCTTCACTATTTTTAGTTTGCAAATGTGATGATGGATCCTGACAGTTTTGGTATAAATAATTACTATGATAATCAAGATCCAGTCTAGAGCACCTGGGCAGATTAAGAGTCCCTCTGGGACAGCAATGCCAACTTCCTTTCTAGTCACTCTTCTTAGCCTTATAGCAAAAAAATAAATCAAAGTACAAGTAACTCAAGACAGCAAGTTTCAGAGGCACAGAAAGTACTTTGGGAGACGTTGGGGATTCTAATTTTTATTTTTGGGCCTCTCGTAATCTCACTCAAAACCTCCCCAGCCCTGCCTGGGTGTCTGTTTTCCTGTTTGCAAAGTAAAAAGTTTATACTTCCTAAACTCACACAAACACTGTAATATAGTGAGTATAATTGCCAAAATTATATACACTACTATTTCTCAATCTCAACAACAAATGTGCCAAAACAGTGGCAGGAAACCACAAAGCAAACCAAAAAAAAAAAAAAAAAACCTTAAAGGTCAAGAATTACAGCAGGGACTCCCACTCATTTTAGCCTTTGCTTTCTCAAAGGGTGATGTCACTGAAACTTCGTGGGCTTTGGAATCTGACAAATCCAAGTTCAGACCACTAAACTGAGAGCCGCTTTAATCCGGGGACTGAGTATCATTGATGCTATGTCCTCAGTGTTCCCGCAGTTCCTGACCCAGCACCACTACTCCATGGGTCAATTCTCCTCTGGCCACCTTATACGTGTCCATGACTTTCGTAATGACCTCTATGTGGATTCTCATAAATTTCTATCTCCAGGACAGACCTCTCATTTAAACTCCAGACGTAGATATGAAAATTAGCATCTCATTTTAGATGTCTAAGAGATATCTTGCAATGCATACAAATCCAATACGATCAACTATCACCTCAGATCTGATGCCCTTTCACGGTTCTCCATACAAATAATGGCCCTACCACTTAGCAAGCTTTGCAGGCAACAATTCCAGCATCATCTGTGTCAACTTCTTCATCACTCCCTTATCCAATCTATCAACAAGTCCTTTCAGCTGGACCACTTGAACAGCTTTCCAATGCACGCCCTTTTCCCCATTGCCCTCCCACCACCATTTCTGCACTAGTCCAGCTATTTCTGTCGATGACCAGAACTACCACAATAGCCTCCTTCCTGGTTCACCCTCATCCACTCTTGTCCTCCTCCCATCTGCTCTTCACATTTCAGCCTGAGTAATCATGTCATTCACACGTGAAAACTCTTGAATGGATTCACCGTTTTTGAGATAAAAGCAAAAAGAAATAGAAAGCCTTATATCTCTAGCTTCACACCTCATCTCTCTCTCTCATTCTCTCTCTCTCTTGCTCTCTCCCTCTCTCTCTCTCACACACACACACACAAACATGCACACAATCCAGCCACACTGGAATCTTTTGGTCTTTCTTACTTACCATGCTTCTTCCTACCACAGGGCCTTTGCATTTGCTGGTCTCTCTGGATATGGTCTTCCTTCCCTCTTCATTTAGTTAACTCTTACTCATCCTACATATCCAGCTCAGGTATGATTTCAGCAAGGAAATCTTTCCTTCCTTCCCCAAGTAGATCAAATGTACACTCTCTTAATAGATGGATCTCTGTATCCTAGCATTTTCCACATTTGCAACTTTGCATTTATGTGGGTCATTGGTTTGCATGTATTTTCCCACTCACCTAATTAGGGGCTGGGTAGATTTTTACACATCACTGTTTCCCTGCTCCCTGACACATAGAGATACCCAATGAACATCGTTCCATGAGTATTTCAATGAATACATTTTTGTAGGGAAAAAGATAACCAAGCTTTGACACAAACCCTGTATGATCTTAGGCAAACTACACAAAACTTCTAAGTGAAACATCTTTATCTGTAAAACAGACATAAAAATATAATTAATTTACCCAGTCTGGGAAAGGATTAAGTAAGATTGTATCGTAAAAGTTTTAACCTTATGCCTGATAAATGTATCTTATCAATAGATATCAGTTCTCTCCTCCTTGGCCCCCTCGTCTGATAGTTTAAGTAAGGAAAATGATGTCTTCGATAAATAAACAAGTGATTTATTAAAGACATATGATTTGCTCAGATAATGCAGAGTTTCAAACAGCATTATCTGTTTTATATAAAAATATAAAAGACAAGGTCCCAGGCTCTTATGGAAATCAGGAGACAGTGGAGAATACAGAGTGGAAAAATAAAATGATAGCATGAGTTCCACAACAATACAATGTGACAAACAAGCTTTTTCACAAACGCACACAGGATGCATTGCCAGATAAGCTGACGCTGCTGTGCGTTCAGAAAAGACGAAGGCAGTAGGACCCGGGTAGGGCCTTTTAAGATGATAGACTGGAGGTAGGTGAATAATTCGGAGTGAGTGAGGGGTAGGTCAGCCCTGGTAGATGTACCAACAGGAACAAAGGGAGCAGTATTGTTCCAAGAACAAGGAGGAGACCAGCTTGCCTAGCGCAGGGGGAGTCAGATGGGAGATGGGAGATGGGGCTAGGAGGGCAGATCAGAACTAGGGGTATGAAGTTTTGAATGCCAAGGGATGGAATTTTAACTTTGTTCTCTGAACAGAAATATTGAGAATGTAAACTTTTACAAATCTAGATGTGTCACAAGCCATTGCAAATACCAAAGGAAATACAATATAGCTTCCCCGGTTTGGTCTCTATGATTCACCAAAATCAGCACTTCTGAGGAAGAAAGGAAGAGAGGAAGAAAGGGAGATGGGCATCTGGCAGGCAGCCTCTGCCTCATAAAGGTTCCACGGTGCCTGTGACTCTATGGGTGAATCCCATCTCTGTGACTTCCCAAAGCATGCAGATAAAGAGCACGCCAGCTTTTAGTGTCTTGAGGGATGTCACCTCTGCTCCAGTGTTGGCCTCCGGCACTCTAGCCACTGGGCCTCTCCAAATCATAAGTTCCTTGCAAGGCACACACACCCAGAGACGGGCATGGAGCCCCACATGGCATGTTCGCGTGTAGGACTATAGTCTGTGAAACCTCTCATGAATTGCCTCTAAGTATTTTGGTTCATGGGATAAGTCCGAGTGGCCTATTCTGCCACCTCTACTGACCTCCGCCACCACCCCCCATTTTCCCTCCATGCAGCAATTTTAAGACTACATGGAACAACAATTAGTCTTGCTACAAAGTTAAGGGGAGAGGTTTAATAAACAGAAAATAGTATATAACGAATGTGTGTGTATTCATACATACGTATATATCACAAAAGCAGACTTTATACAGCTGTGGGGAATTTTCAGGTGAACTCATGCTGAAAAAAATCTATGAATTTCATCATCAGCTTTCAATGTTCTACTGTTTCTCTGATTGCGCATGCAACAATAAGAGGCAGGCACCTGGCTATTCTTCCTATTCTGAGAATATAAGGTGGGCACTTTTCTATTTTTTTCCTATTGTGAGATTCCACCATATGATAAAAACCTTGGAAGTGGCAAAAACAGAGCGTTCACTTATGAAACTGTCATCTCTCTTCTCCCTGGTGGGAGAGGAGTCCCTTCACACCTTGTCTTCCATCAGCAATAGCAACAACTTTGCGTTTAGAGTCCCAATGGCCACCTGGTCACCTTTCAGATTGATTTAGCTCTTTTCTCTGAAAGTTCACTTTGGAGTGTCAGCCACCACTCACCTGTTCCTCTGACTGGGTCGGGTCCACGGGAACTATGTTTATGTAGTCCCTTGGCCTTTTACTCATAGTGTCATAGTACAGTTCACAATTGTATATTTTATGTGTTGTATTTGCAATGTTTGTCTTCCTTAATGGACTCTAGCCTCACAGGGGCAGAAAAAGTATAGATTCTGCCCACCATTGTATCCTCAGAATTTATCCTGGCACAAAACTCATATGTGATACTCAGTAACTATTTATGGAAGGAAGGAAGGAAAGGAGGGAGGAAGGCATTGGCCAGGGAGTCCCTTCCCTCTGGCTCCTCCAACGTCTCTGCCCACGCTTTCTTTTTGTATTGATTCATGAAATCTGGTAAGGAACATATTCGGGACTCTCAGAGATAGAAAGAGAAAGAGATGTCCCTCTACGAATATTAGGATTGAAGCCTAATAGTTATCTAAATGGAGCATTACCAAGTCATTCAAAAGACAGGTCTAAATTTTTAGGTGACTTTTTGTTGTGGTGACTTATGGCTTGGTAATAATTAGGGATACTCAGATTCCAAGTAACATGATAACTATAACAGAAGTAGATGCAAATTACTGTAAGACTAGTGTTAGGAAGGTACTGATCCTATTTGGGAGAGCGAGAGACCGTGAGATACATGAGCCATATGAAGAAGCTGGCATTTGAATGGCACTTTGAAGTGTGAGTGGTAGGTTGTATTAGGGTGAAGGAAGAGAAAGTCATTATAGTGGAAGAAATAACATGATAAAGCCCTGGAGATAGGAAAGCACCAGATGATTCGGACAATGGTGAAAGGTTTGGGAAGACAGGAATGGAAGATATAAACTAGAAGCTGTAGGAGATTAAGCTAGAGAGATAAATTTTCTTCTACATATTTCCTGCCAGGACTGAATCAGAGAAAGAAGACAGGAATTGAACAAGTTCAGGGAAGAAATATGATAGAAGAAAATGCATGGGTTTGGGGAGCCCAAACACTGGGACTCAAATACCAGTTGTGCCATGGTCTAACTTTGTCACATTGGACAACTTTATTTAACCTCTCAGAGCCTCAGTTTCATCATCTGAAAGTATTAATATAGTACCTGCCTCTAAAACCTGAAATAGGACTAAATGCAAAAATATATGCAAAATCCTAGCACATAGCTGGAATTTTTTAAATGCCCGTCTTCTTTTACATGTCAGTTTCATTTCACTTCCCCTCACCCTTCCAGGTCTCTCCTCACTTCTGCTCAGCTCATCAAGCCCTATTCCCCAGAGTGACCAGTGTTAGCTTTGGCTGGTGACAATTTCTTTGGATGGCTCCTTTTTGGCCCTGATTCAAGCTGCCATCCCAGATATCTACATATATACATGTTCCTATTCCAAAAGGTTGTTTGTAATTGCTGGGTTGAGTACCAGAGTTCCTTTCACCTCCTGCCCAGCCCACATCTTCCCTAACTCCCACCATGACCAAGCATTTAAGCTTCCACTCCAGCAGACAGGGAAAAAGAAGGTGTGAGGCTCCCTGGGAGCCTGGCTATTGTTTGGGGGAACTGGAAGCCACCCCGCTCAGAGCGTCCATCCTCCCTCCTCACAGCACATGCTGCTTCCTGTCAATCATCCTGGAACACCGAGTGCTGGGCCTGACAATTTTGTCCACAGGATGTTTGTTTGAAGGCATTGCCTTGCCAAGTCTCAAAGCTCAAGACTTCCTCTAACAATCCAAACACCAAAATGAGAAAGGGGAAAAAACCTTTGGGCAGTTCTTTTAATGCCTAATAAGGTCCATTTATATTCAAAAATAGCAGCAAGTTATCTGAGCTTGCAGAGGCTGAAGAGGCTAGGAAGCCTGATCTTTAAAATCACAAGCCCTAGGGAAGTTGAAATACAGGTTTCTAAGGGTGGATACTAAAAGCGTGTCCTCAAAGCACCTTTAGCGTATTCCATGGTCAGCTTTCATAAATGATCAACCGCCGTTTTTATGGCCACACCTGGACTGAACTGCTCAGAGGGTAAATGCCTTGCTACTAAGCCATAAAGCAAAAGAATTTGCAAGACATATATGGATAGAAATTCAAGGTGCTCAACCAAACCTATAGGATAAATCCAACAGTCTGAGGTCACTGGATACATTTCTGTAATTCTTTCAGGGTTTGCATAGGATCTGAGAAATGTTAAGACTCTCACTAATGATTAATCTAAAGCAAAAAGTTTGAAAAATGAACACTATGATATATGTTCTTCAGGGAGTAGGTAAAAGAGTTTTCCTGCATGTAAATAATTAAAAGATCCTCAGTTGTCTTTTCGAGTCACTCAATAGCTACCTTGAAAGCTCTTGACATGTCTATTCCTACAGCCTCCATATAATTACTAAGTGGGAATTTTGAATCTCTGTGTGTTTATCAAGTATTGTTTATAATCTCTATGTCCCTGGGCAAATGACCTAATCTCTCAGAGCTTATTTTTTACCTGTGACAATGTATCACTATCTGCACTCTACTGGATTGTAAAGAAGTTTAAATGAGATCAAGTGTGAAATGTACCTGGCATGTAATAGGTGCTCACTAAGTTGTAACTTAAATAGAAAACCAGGGGAAATTTGAGACGCATTCCCAGGACTGGCTTTAAAGTGACTCTGATGGCCACTTTTACACTCTCGACAAAGTATTAGGGACAAACTAGCAATAACTCTGGTACGTGAAAGCAAGTCATGGAGGCCTTCCATAGGAACAATTTTCAGATAAGACAGATAAACATGATCCAAAAGTGCCTTATTGAAAACACCCTAATTTCAAGAATTCATATGTGAAATGGTTACGAGTTCGTGAGCAGAATGAAGAACAAAAAGCAGCACACCCCAGTGTATCTCTGGAACATCAACACGCTGTCAGGGAGAGCTACCAGGAAAGCAGCACTTGCATAGTGCTTACAGAACAGCTTGTGCTGGGAACACTGGCTAGATCCTCAGTTACATTGACATGTGAGTTTAAGACACCCCAAGTTTTGGAACCACCGTTTCAAGTTCTGGCCAGATTTCCATACAGGACTCAGCTGCCCTAATAGAAAATTAATTCCTACATTATTACAAGGAAATGTATAGCCTGAGAGTTTTCAAAAGAAATTTCTGTTATACAGAACATGGGTTTGGGGAAAACTTATTAAATCAGGCCAGTAAAAGATCAGAATTAATGGACTACATATAAGGGAAAAATACATTGTTTTAATAATTAAGATAATGCTGATTAAAACTAATTTTTTAATTTTACATGTATTGAATTGGCAAAGATTTAAAAAACTACAACTATCAGAGTACTGAAATACATATAGTGATGGCGGTAACATACAGTATAGACTTTCCAAACCAATACAAACTATGTAGCAATATTACTAAAATAGTTTCATAATTTTTGACCTAGTAATGCCAGTTATGGAATAGCTATCCAAATGAAGTAAACAGCAATATGGCCAAACTTCCATATGCAGAGTTATCACATTGCTGTTTATAATATTTCCATTAAAAATATAAATACCATAAATGTCTTATAATAAGGAAACAGTTAAATATATGGTGATATTATTGTAAATTATGGAAACATTCAAAATCACATTTTCAAAGAATATGTAATGACATTGAAACAAAATGAAATAAGGTAACTTGGAAAACCGGATCGGTCATTGTACATGGTCTTTAATGTACTGTTCTGTACTTAGCCAATTTTCTTCAGTGAGCATAGACTTCTTTTATATGTAGAAAAAAGCAGTAAACGTTTACACCAATAAAAAGAACCCTCAGCACTCACTGATAGGCTATTAAAACAACCTGTAACGACATCACCACAAACAGTATTTTTGAAAGCCAAAGAATCACACTGTCCTTTGTGTGGCAGTAACCCAGAATGCCGAGTTACAAGCCACAGAGGTTTTGATATGAAGGAAAAATGGTTGCATTTTTTTTTTTCTTTTCCTCCCTTTTTTGGTCCATATTGCTTTATCTGAGCATACTGCAGAGTGTCCTAAAAGCCATATGGGAGATGTACTTCTTTGCAGCTGCAAAGGAAACATTTGCAGAACAGAAAACCCCAGAAATCACAATACATTCTTAGTCATAGTAGAATGGAAAGCACATGAAATATTGAAAACATGGAGTTGAGATTTCATTTTAAAATATTTTAATTGCCAGAACAGAGCCGTTCGATTCTATTTCAGAGCTCAGTGGATGTGCTGCAAGGGGGGGTGGGGGTGGGGACGAGGAAGGGAGGAAAAGAAAACAGCCACTCAATCGTTCGTTAACACACAGCAAAGAGAAATTAAGTGTTTTTAGCTGAATTGTGTTTTGTTTCTTACATAAGTTTTTGGTGCTGTAAAATGTGGCACGTTTTGTACTGTATGTTCTCTCGGAAAAGCCAAACAGAAACCAGTCTTCGTGGTTTCGAGAAAGCAAGGCCTCCCCTTTCTCGTGTTTCAGCTACGCAGCCTCCACTTGGGCTGGGGACCATATCATATATCATAAATCACTCTCTGATAGATATTTGGCAGGCAGTCAGCACCCCAGGCTATGCAACAACGTACAGTATGGAAAATTTTTAAGGTGGAATCTTGATTTTGTAACTTAAGGACTTAATAGCATCTCAAAACATTTTACTACTTCCTGGTACACACACACAAAAAACTAAGAAAGCAGAATTCTCCATACGGTTTTTGGTTTTATAGGACATATACACAATAAGCCATACAACTGTAAACCTGGAGGCGTTCTCTTGCTGTTGCTAATTCAACTCCAGTGAAAACAAAAAAAATAAAATAAAATTAGGGAGTTGGAGCTCAACCTAGCCCCTTGAAAGAGTCAAGTCACCAGGAACTTTTAGAATCTGCTTTTTAACTATCCATCCCCCCACAGTTAACTGTTCGACACCTTCTTAGAAACTAGAGGAGGCAGCAGGACTGGGGGGTTGGGGACAGGTTTTACTGTAAGATAATAACATGCTGTCAAAGGTACTGTCAGGGGTTTCGACAGGAAGGCTTATACGTTGACGAGAGTCATAGAAACCCCAATAGAGTCTTTCTCCCGATTCCAGGCCGAAATCCGAGTTTTTGAGGGCCTCTGAGCTTGCACTCCCACCTTCTCAGATGTTGCAAACCATTGCAGACTCACATGTTCTTCTTCAGGAGCCTCTTTCAACAAATCATGCTTTTTTTTTTTTTTTTTTTGAAATTGCAAACTGCATTTAACCCCTAAGTCACATCATGTCAGCTGACACTAAGGGCTTTTGAAACACCACAGCTCCCAGCAAAGCCACTGCCTCGAAGCCAAGGGAGCCCTTCTGTGCATGGAGGGGTTAACTCCATGGTATTTGGACGTGCCCAAATGTTCTCAGTGTTCTCAGGCTGAGTAATTCTTAGAAGGGCTAAATAGAAACGGGCGAAATGTGGAGTGTGCGGTATGGCATTGTGCTCTCCGTGGAAAAACAAAAGAGAGAAACTGAATAAATCCTTTTTGAAGTTTAAAATAAAAGCTGTTTTTCAGTTGTTGTTGTTTTGGTTGTTCACAAATTAGCCATACTTTGGGCAGGCTATGTATAAAACTTGCTATGTGGTTTATTCAGATTGTTTCTGTCCAATCCCAGTCAATTTAAGGAAGAAAATTAAAGCCAAATTTAGATGAATTGAGGCCCTGTGTGGGAGGGGGAGGGGAGTGTTAAGTAGTTATACACGTATGCTAATTCAGAAATATAACAACTCTTATTTTGAGTCCATTATGTCATTCCCTCCCCATCTCACCTACCCCAATTGTCACTGATCAATTCATCTTTGACATTTAGCCACTTCCCATCAATGAAAGACTCAGGCTTTGTACAGTCACTTGAGACCCCACCTATAGTTGGACATCAAGGTCAACACTTGATCTCCTAACTACTGCTAAAAGAAAAAAAAGCATGTTTTTCAAGAAGTGCTGGAACATGGTCCTGCCCAAGCCCAGCTGGCCTAACAGTCCTCTGGTACCTCCATTTCTGCGTCTCTTAAATCAGTGGTTCCCCTACTTGGCTGCCCATGAGAGTCCCCTGGGAAGACTTTAAAAATTCCAAAGCCCAGACTACATCCCAGACCAATTATATCAGAGTCTCCGTGGGTGGAATGGAGGCATCTGTACTTTTTACAGCTGTCTGGGCGATTCCAGGTGCAGCCAGGCTGTCAGTCGCCATCCTGTGACTGCCGTGTCCAGTCATTCTGTCTTGCAGTCGATGATTCTATTGAAGCTAGGAGTGAGATTCCTAAAGCAACAGGCATGGTCATGTTCTCTCTGTGTTTAGCAGTCCTTAAGGGTTCCTTCATGCCGTCAGGAAATGTTCAAACACCTTCCCATGACAGTCAAGGGTCCCTGGCCTCTGTTTCCCTCTGTAGCTCCTGCCTGTCCCCGCCTCCACACTCACCACTCCTGTCACGAGGAGCCTGTTCAGCTGAACCCCACTTGCACCATTCTCTCGGTCACATGTCCTGGTCTGGCAACAAACTGCTCCTTCCTGCTGGAAAATTCTCTCTCCCCTGCCCAGTACCTTTTCAAATCTAATGACTCCACATCCCCCTTTGGGTGCAAGTCAGGTGTTTCTCCTTGGGAAGTCCCTCCTCCTCAACAGCTCCAGGCAGGGACAGTCGTCACCACGATGAGTATGTCCCCAAATCCTAGATTTACCTCACATACAGGTAGAGAAGAGGCCCACCACAACTAGCGCTCCCCCCAGATGTTGGGTTTACCTGTGGCACAGGTAGGGAGAATGTCCATTTACCCGCTTTCTCTCCTACTAGATTGTGACTGCTTACGAGCAAAAAAATTCCTTGCCCATTCTTGTTCCTTCAGTACCGGTTCAGCACCTGGCATGTGGTAGGAGCACGGGATGAACAAAAGCTGAGTGGTCCAAGCCAGCTCTAACCACGAAGGCTCAATTTGCTGTTCAATAGGTTATATTATTCCTGGAAGAGAACACTTCCCTGAATGTTTGAATCATTTCAGTTAAAAATCTATCCCATTTTTCTCCTAAGGTACATAAAAATGGTCAAGGTTTTACAGTTCCAATGCATTGGACACTGAGAGGTAGCTATGAGAGGGCTGGAGTTAGATTTGTTGTTGGGAATCAAAAGGTCTTCTTGCAGGCTACATCCTCAAAAGGGAGAGACCTTTTGAATATGTCAAGAACCAGACAATTCTAGCGGTTTGTAAGACTTCCAGCATACCTCTTCTTTGGTTAGTTTGCACTGAAAAAGAAAATACCACCAGTTGCAGTTGAACACAGGAAGAGACTTAGACCAT
Source organism: Indri indri (assembly GCA_004363605.1). Lineage (NCBI taxonomy): Eukaryota > Metazoa > Chordata > Mammalia > Primates > Indriidae > Indri > Indri indri. Next base: position 46,893 of record RJWJ010000570.1, read on the forward strand.
CGAATCACACACTACATCTGTAATTGCCTAGAGTTCAGCAACCCTGGTATGAGAACACAGGTAAATGGAGGTCTACCCTCAATTCTGAAAGGCTTGCTCATGACAGACACATCACTTGACACAGCACCAGAGGAGAGGTGGCTAGATGATACCGTGGAATGTGCCAAGGTGGCTTACTGTAAGCTTAAAGCTGAGTGATTGAGAGACAGCTTTGCACATCAGGAGGAGAGGGGGAGGCAGAGAAGGAAAGAAAGAAGAAAAGGGGGAAGGAAAAATAGAGGAGAAAAAAATGGAAGAGATTTTAAAGATAAGCTCACAAGGAAAAAACAAGAAAAGGGAGGAAAGAGAATCAACAAGTATATAATCTTCCTCTACCCTTTAGTAAGCAAGGATCCTTATTCTCATTTTACAGATAAGGAAAATGGGACACAAAGCAGTTAACAAACTTGCAGAAGGTGTATCTCTGCTAAGTAAAGAAACAGGAAGGAAAGAAGAGTGAGATTCTGAAAAGTGAAAATATGTAAGGATGAGGGGGAAAGGAATGCAGAAAGAGTGGAAAGAGAAAGAAAGACAGGCAGAATAGTCCAAGAAGTTAATTTAAAAGGAAAGACTGCCAATACAAACGTTTCCCAGACACTCAGCCTCAAAGCTCACGCAGCAGTGAGACCATACCTGCCATGCTCTGAGTACAGGGACTTTTCTTAAGCCCAAGCCCAGAAGCTCATCTGCTGCCTGGACAGGTTGCTTTCTTATTCTGTGGAATTTCAGAAAGAGCTCAGGGAAAGAATTCTGCATCAAGTGTACCTGAACAACTCCTAGGCAGAATACTCTGGAGAATGTGAAAACCCAGAAGATAAATAAGGCCAAAGAACCTGTACTTCTCCTTCCGCTCCAGACCTCAACCTAGACCATTCTGGTCAAGCCAATGTCTCCTGGCCCATCCTCCTGTGAGAAGAGGTCTTTCTAACTCCCCAACACCAACCCCTCCCCGAAAAAAGCATACCACTGGGCTGGCCACCTCATCCTGGTTCTCTGGGAATTGCAGACCAGCTGACATGTGCTTTGTCTCATCTCACTTTGGGTTTTTTGGTGTGTGTGTGTCCACTTCTAATGTTAATGTGAGTTTAAGGAATCTTCTTTCTCTTCTTCTTTTCTGAGCACAGAGACTTCTGTTGACATATAAGGGTCACCACTTCAGAGAGAATCTGGCCAGCAGGGTGGGAATGATAAATCCAGGCTGGAGGTGGGCAGCCCACAAATTTCTCACATTCCTCTTTTTGGTTATCAGCCATCATTTTTCACCAGGTTCACATAACGTGCCAGCCTGAACGCAGAGAGCTCCAAATCTACAGCTCTTGGCTGTGGGAATGTTACTAAAACAACAAAACAAGTTGTAACCAAGTGCCGAGTCAGATCAGGCATTGTGAAGCTAATAATAATATCAACTGTAACAACGATAACAAATTGTATATCCCACTCAATGTTCACAGATGGCTTTCACATACATTGTTTAATTTCATCATCATTAGCAATCCTGAGTGGTAGGTGGGGCAAGCATTCTTCACTGTTACCTGGATAAACAACCTGAGGTCCAGATAGGTTAAGAAATTTGCCCAAGTTCCCCTGATTATTAAGAGGAGGATATGAAATTGAAATTTCTGATCTTGACCTTGGACCTCTTTTCACCATACCAGAGCTTTGGTAGCTTTCACTCTCTTTTGAGACAAATGTTGTCTGTCTACAACCCTCATTTGGCGGTACTATTTCTGATCTTTAGAGTTAAAGAGGAGAAAAAATTTCTTGTTTGTTTGTGTTTTGCTTTTCAAATAGAACTTGAACAGGCTATTATCTTACTTGAAAGGCATCTCTTCCTCCAGCTAAATATTGCTATTTCCTTCCAGCGGGAAAGTCTGAAGAGGTGAAGAAACAGAGATATGGATAAGGGTGCCTGAGACACTCTCCTTCCAAGAGGGCTCAGTAGGGCCCCTCTCTGACTCCTGGGCAGCAAATCCCTCAAGGGGGGTCTGAAGTAAGGGTCTTGCTTTAAATGTATATATACACCCAAGCACATTTGCTGAGGTATGGTTGCTGAAAGGAAAATATTATCATGTACCAAAAGTGTTTCCCAACTTGTTAAAATAAACTGACCCTTTTAAACAATCTTAGGGTTGCTGATTAGTTCCCAACCTCATCTGAGCCTATTCAACAGTGGGCTTAAAATATTCAGGAAACCATTCTATAAACAGATGTGCTGCCATGAAGGCTTTTTTGTATCATTTACAGAGAGCACAGGCACTGTAGAACCTTGGAAGGAGGTGAGTAAATTATTCTTTTTGTTGTTGGTGGTGGTGGTAGGTTTTTTAAATTCTCATCATTGAACAATTGATGACCACATGTGTCAGGGTGATTTTTAGAATTGTTTTTATAATTCTTGAAAAAGCCTATCTTCCAGGGATACATCACTTACTATTGCACGCAGTTTTGGTCCACACAAACGTATTTTCATTGTAATTTCAGTTTAAGTGCCACCTCAGAATAGCATTTCCTTGCAGTAGAGAACTACCTGGGTTTCCTCCTCAAAACTAGAGAAAGGTATATGTTGACCGCGAAATGGAGGATGAAGAAAAAAGAAAAAGAAAAGAAAAGAATAAATTAAGGAAAAAAGTATTTTAAAAGATTTTTACAAACTAGAGAAAGGCAAACAGGCAAGTGACAGAGGTGTGTAGGCAAATGAATTATGGTTAACACATAACTTCTTCCACATGCCACTATTTAGTGAATTCTTTGAGGGTAGAGACTGTGCTTATCCATAGGAAAGGGGAGTAGTAAAACCACAACACCCTGGGCCCCGCCTGTTCCTGTCACTTACTGGGTTTTATCTTGGCTAAGTCACATAACTTCCCCAAAATTCAGTTTTCTCATCTGGAGCATCAGCTTTGCGGAGGCATTGTGACAACTGAGTAAAATAATGAATATTTTTAAAATCTGGCACAGAGAAAGCATTCAACAAATATTAGCTTCCTGTCCCATTGTTCATCTCAGTATTCCCAGAAGGTGAGCACTCAATTATTTGTTAGCTACATCGCTATGAGTAAAAACATACTTTGGAGATCCTGCAGGTTTGGTTCCAGATCACTGCAATGAAGCGAATATTGCAATAAAGCGAATCCCACAAACATTTTGGTTTCCCGGTACATGTAAAAGGTATGTTTACACCAGACTGTAGTCTATTAAGTGTGCAATAGCATTATATCCAAAACATCAACGTGCATAGCTTCATTAAAAATACCTTATTGCCAAATAGTGCTAATGGTAATCTGAGACTTCAGTGAGTGCTAATCTTTCTGCTGGTGGAGGGTCTTGCATCAATGTTGATGGCTGCCGACTGATCAGGGGATTATTGCTGAAGGTTGAGTGGCTGTGGCAATTTCTTAAAATAAGACAACAATGAAGTTTGCTGCATTGATGGCCTCTTCCTTTCATGCGATGCTGTTTGATAGCATTTTACCGCAGTAGAACTTCTTCCAAAATTGGAGTCAATCCTCTCAAACCCTGCTGCTGCTTTATCAACTAAGTTTATGTAATATTCTAAATCTTCTGTTATCATTGCAACAATGTTCACAGCATCTTCACAGGAGTAGATTCCATCTCAAGAAACCACTTTCTTTGCTCATCCATAAGAAGCAAGTCCTGTCCACTCAGGCTTTATCATAAGATTGTAGCAATTCGGTCGCATCTTCAGGCTCCACTTCTAATTCTAGTTCTCTTGCTATTTTCACCACATCTGCAGTGACTTCCTCCACTAAAGTACTGAGCCCATCAGTCATCCATGACAGTTGACATCAACTTCTTCCAAATTTCTATTACTGTTGATATTTGACCCCCATCAATGAATCACAAATGTTCTTAATGGCTTTTAGAATGGTGAGTACTTTCCAAGTTTTTCATTTACTTTGCCCAGATCCATCAGAGGAATCACTGTCCATGGCAGCTGTAGTCGTATAAAATGGATCTTAAATAATAAGACTTGAAGTTGAAATTATGCCGTGATTCATGGGCTACAAAATGATGTTTTGTTAGCAGCCTCAAAAACAACATTAATCTCCTTGTACATCTCTATCAGAGCTCTTGGGTGACTAGGTGCATTGTCAGTGAGCAGTAATATTTTGAAAGGAATCTTTTCTCTGAGCAGTAGGTCTCAACAGTGGGCTTAAAATATTCAGTAAACCATGCTATAAACAGATGTGCTGCCATGTAGGCTTTTTTGTACCATTTATAGAGAGCACAAGTAACATAGATTTAGAATAATTCTTAAGGACCTTAGGATTTTCAGAATGGTAAATCACTAGCTACGTTAGCCCCTAACAAGAGAGTCAGCCTGTCCTTTGAAGCTTTGAAGCTAGGCATTGACTTCTATTCTCTAGCTATGACAACCCTAGATGGCACCTTCTTTCTGAAGAAGGCTGTTTCATCTACAGTGAAAATCTGTGGCTTAGTGTAGACAGCTTCATCTTTTACCCTAGCTTGATCTTCTAGATAACTAGCTGAAGCTCCTACATCAGCACTTGCCGCTTCACCTTGCACTTTTATGTTTTGGAGACAGTTCCTTTCCTTAAACATTATGAACTAACCTCTGCTAGCTTCAAGCTTTTCTTCTGCAGCTTCTTTACCTCTCTCAGCCTTCATAGAACTGAAGAAAGTTAGAGCCCTGCTCTGGATTGGGCTTTGAGCTAAGGGAATGTGGCTGGTTTGATTTTCTATCAAGATAACTAAAACTTTCTCCATTATCAGTAATAAATAGTCTGTTTTGCTTTCTTATCATTCATGTGTTCACTAGAGTAGCACTGTTAATTTTTTTTCAAAAACCTTTCTTTGAATCAACAACTTAGCCAACTGTTGCAAAATCTTGGATTTTGACTTGCCTTTGCCACTAAGCTTAATCATTTCTAGGTTTTGATTTAAAGTGAAAGAAATGTAACTCTTCCTTTCACTCGAACACTTAGATGCCATTGCAGGATTATTAATTGGCCTAATGTCAATATTTTTGTGTCTCAGAGAACAGGAAGGCCTGAGGAGAGGGAGAAAGATGCAGAACTGCTGGTCCGTGGAGCAGTCAGAACACACACAGCATTTATCGATTAAATTGGCCATCTTTTGCAGGTACAGTTCGTGGCACTCCAACACCATTACAACAGTAACATTAAAAATCACCAATCACAGATCACTAAAATATAATATAATATAGTATACTAATGAAAACATTTGAAATATTGTGTGAATTACCCAAACATAACACAGAGACAGGAAGTAAGTTGGTGCTGTTGGCAAAATGGTACTGATAGACTTGCTCGACACAGGGTTGCCACAAAGCTTCAATTTGTAACAAACGCAATATCTGTGAAACATGGTAAAGCACAGTGCAGTAAAACAAGGCATGCCTGTATATAAAGCCCCTGATTTGATTTTTGTTTTACTTTTTAGTTGGTAAAGAGACAAAATTTGATATAAAAATTCAGGACAGACAATAACAGATAGGATAAGAGAATGTGAGGTGGACAAGTGGGGGTGAGAGCAGCTGGGGCCTAGGTTTGCCCAACTGCAAACTCACCTTCAGGTTCCAGATACAGGGAGTGAGAGTTGTACCCTTGGGATTTGTTTGTTTGTTGTTTCGTCTTATAAGATGGAAGTTCTGAAGCATAAAGTAAAATGAGTGACATCAACTGACCTCACGACTCAGAGCTCAGAAAAGCCTATACTCCTTTCACACAAATCCATTATGTAATTAGCACCAAATATTTAAAACAAAGTGTTTCGATTATTTTTGTCACAGCATGTTTAAAGTTGTGAAAAATTAAAAACAATGTAAATGTCCAACAACAGGAGTATGACTATATCAACTGTAATTGCTCGCACAACAGAATACCGTGTGCCCATTATCAGGTAGGTCTGTATGTACTGATATGGGAAAATGAAGTGAAAAATGCAAGTTACAAATACACACATACTTTTTTCCAATATATTTATGGGTAAATTTGCACAAAACTTCTGGCATGTTATACAGTAAATGATTTCCTCTGGGTGGTAGATTTAGAGTGAACTAACTTATTTTCCTTTTACTTCTAAGTAAAATAATTTCTACTTTGTCAATAATATTTATTATTTGTATGATTAAAAAGAGGAGGGATGAGGCACACACTTATTTTTGAAATAATTCAGTATTTGTCTACAGCCTCTTACTTCTAATGGCCACTGCTTTGAAATAAGGCATTCTGAATTAAATATTCTAAAGGACTCTATTTTGGTCAGCAGCATTTCATTCTCTCCTAAATACATATTTGGAATTTTATCAGATAAAATAAATATTTATTAGATATTATAAGAGGAATAATGAACGGTTCCTGCCAAACATGAAGCATAATCAAAATTTAGAGTTTTTAATTATAGTTATTTGCAGTGAATCTGCTTTTTAAAAAAATTTTTGCGGAAGTGTCATAGTTTCTAATAGTCTGTATAATAGGGGAGGGGAAGAATCATGGGTGGGGGGAGATAATCAGCTGTAGATGGGGGTTAAATAAAGAAAGGAATGCCCAGTCATTTTCATAGTTCAGTTACTAAGAAATTGATAACAAGAGGCCCAGTTGACTGTCACTGGTAATGCTTTCTGCTCTCTGCTGGAATCTCTCTGACATCTCCTCCAAGGTGACTTGAGGAACTAGAACCCAGTTTTAGCAAAAAAAAATAGCTGGGGATTGTCTTTGGCTTTAGACTCCAGGGAAAGGGAAATGAGTGTTTGCCACCAGCTAACAATGATCTAGGAAATAAGTCTCAAAGTGATCAGCTAGGGGATCTGATGCTCCCACTTAGAAGATTACAACAGGACTGAGCCTCTCACAGACGGTCTTGTTCCAAGTCTGTGAGTTCGGAAAGAGCTAGGACAATAGCTGGTCACCGCAGAGTATGGTATTCCAAGGAGTCCAGAGGTACCCATCTGACAAAGCAAGAGAACAGTCTCACACACCTGGGTTGGAATCTTGACTCCACAACTTAAAGGGGTGACCTAGAGCAGTACTACAGAACATTGGCCCACACGCTGGTGCCTGTCTAAAAACTCTTTATTACTGGACCTCAACAAGCACAGAAAGTGAGGGTAAGAATTTAGAAACAATTCAACCTTTCTGCAACATCCAAGACTATGATCAGGTAACACATGTCCTTGAACAGGGTATACACTAGCTGGGTTGCTGAAATTGAATGATAAATCACACAGGGTATGACACGTGATAACATTTGGCATTTTAATGTTAGTTTGTTAACTGAACCCCAAAAGCATAGAAAAATTTGTGAAAATGAAAGCACGTATTTATTTTTAAAATTTGTCATTTTATAACTACTTTAATTTTTAATCAAGCCTATTTTTAAATTTACAGTTAATTATTATTAGTTAAATAAGGGCAGTCAAATTTGTATTTTTTAACACTAATATACTAAAATTAAAGCAATCATCACTGAATTTGTGGGGAGGGATGGTTTAAAAAATTCCCCTTTTCTGAAAACAGCAGTAGTAGTGAACCAAATAATAACAAAAAAATTATACCAAGAAATTGAACACTAAAAGACTTAGTACTAGTTTTACTCCAAAGTATAATCCCTATGGTGAGCTATTTTGTGTGACGTAATTGATGGAGAAGTGCTAAGATCACAGAATGCTATTCCAGGAGATATACTGCCTAGTACAGCAATGAAACCAGCAAACCTTATACAAAATATAAACAAAAATTAAAAATCAAACAATTATGTTTTAATATAATCATTAAAAATGTAATCATAATCACTATAGAAATACAAATCTATCTTTAAAATTAGAGTTAGCTCAGGCAACATAATGGGTATATACCTCTAACTTTCAGAGCCAGACCGTTCCTCTATTGTATTACTGTTTCCAGAGCATAGAAAAAGATGGAAAACTTCCCAACTCCATACAAAAAGCTAGTATCATCCTTATATCAAAACGTAATAAGAACATTTACGCAAATGTGTAGAGAAAGATTTGGAACTATGTACTCCAACTAGAGTGAAAAAATCTTAAACAAAGTATAAAAAGTCTAATCCAGTCTTGAATGAAAACAACCACCAAATAGAATTTTCTTAGAAGTGTAAGAATAGTTAAACATTAGAAAATCTATTACTGTAATTCTACAAAGTTGATAGGTTAAAAGAGAAACCAAAAAAAGATTATCTAAATTATATGGCTAAAAATTATTTAATATGGGAAAAGATATTTCCAAAGTTTCAAGAAGAAAAGAAACATAATTAAAACTGCACTATAATACAAGATTATGTGATTAGGTTAATGAAATAGAATAGTTTCAGAGATAGACCCTCGTAGAAATGGAAATTTAATACACAAAATGCTATATTCCTCAAAAATGGAAAGGACAAAATAAATAAACAAAATCATGTTGAAATAATTTGCTATCAATTGGGGGACAAATTAAATTAAGCTTTTAACTCCTGTCATACTCCAAAATAAATCCAAGATTATTTTTTTAAAAACTCTAACTATAAAAAATAAAATAATAAAAATATGAGAAAAGCACATGGGAAAACATTACAGAAATCATAAAGGAAAGAAAAAATAATGAAAAATTAATTTTTTATGACAAGTAATATCATTGCTAAGTTAAAATACATGTAATAGGTTGAAAAAAATGTTTGTAACACATATAAAGGACAAAAGATAAAGATCCACAAAATGTAAAGAGATGTCACAAGTCAGTACAAAGCAGACAAGTAAACCAATAGAATATGAATGAAGGATATGAACAGGCAATTCACAGAAGAAATGCAAGGGTATATATAAAGGATATATAAAAATATGTCCCACTTCACTATTAACCAGTGAGTTATTTTCTTACCCACCAAATTAGCCAAAATTACATTTTGATAATGTACAGTCTTATAAGGGTGTGAGGGGAAGGGCATTTCATGTTTTGCTTACAGGAGTGCAATTTAGAAAACTTCACCTCTGCCTTTGGAAGATATTTTGGAAATATTTATCTAATTACATGTAATAACTATTTGCTTGATCAATTGCATTCTTAGAAATATCTCTTACAAAAATACTCTCACATGATTATACAAACCTAAAACAACCTAACTGCCCATTGATTAGTTGAAGTATCTTTAATAACGGTAATGGTGTATCTATTCTATGGAAAAATATATAATAATTAAGAAGAATAAAATAGGTTTTTATTTACTACTTTTAGGTGCTCTGCAAGACATGTTGTTACGTTCACAGACACACAAAAAAAATCAAGTTTTAGAACACAAATACAATATAATTATTTTTGTGAGGGAAAAAAGCCCCAAATATTCATGCAAATACATGGAAAAATATCTGGAAAGATGTACTCCAAATTCTTCTCTGAAGAGGGAGAAGGTGGATGAGAAAGGGTGAAGGAAACTTCTGCATTTTATATAATCTGCCTAGTTTAAATCGTTTATTGGAAGAATGTATTTTTGGATTATTTGTATAACAAAGTTCTTGAATACGCCGGGAATATCAGGCGTATCTATCAAGCGTATATGAACATTAAAGAAAAACAGGCATTATACAAACAGCTGCAGCTTGGCCCTGTCACATATCTCATTGGCAGAATTAGGATATTGGAGCACGCTCATTGATGATGCCTCTAGTGCCCTGTCATTGGCACCCAATCACATTTGTGGACTTCTTTAGAGTTTACTTTATAAAATACTTCACCAATAATAACACTTTGTGTGTAAAATACTTCATAAAGCACTTTCTAGGCAAGGAGGTAGGATTAAATGGATTGTCTAAAGTTGCAGAGCAAAGGTAGCCTTAATCCATGCCTCTCGGTCCTACTCCCATTGCTTGTCATACAACACCAGAGTGACACTCCTTGAATAAAAATACCATCGTTAATAGAGTTTTGTATGCTACGAGTTGAACTTAGATCCAAAAGAAGGAAGATGGCTATTGACAAATACGAAATCCCCATTGGACATTTCTACATGTAAAATTGTCCCAAAGTATGAAGAGTGTTTGTTCATATCCTCATCCATTTTCTATTGGTTTCTTTGTCTGTTTCTTTTTGATTTGTAATATCTCTTTATATTTCATGGATCTTTATCCATCATCCTTTAGATATGTTGCAAATATTTTTCTAATCTCTTACAGGTATTTCAATTTACTGGTATCATTTGTCACAAAAGTTTAATTTTTAATTATTTTTGTTCTTTTCTTTATCACTTCTATAAAATGTTTTCTGATGTGCTTTTCTAATACTTTTACAGAGCCAAGAACTCAAGTGACTTGTCCAGTATCACATGGCTAATTAAAAGTAGAATCAGATCTAGATCCTAGCTCTCCTGAACTCTAATCCACTGCTTCCACCACCACTGTGCTCTTGCCTTTCTGCCACATTCCTGCCACACAGTTCATCTTTATTTTTTGTATTTGAAACATTGTGGATGCAGAATATGTGATAAGAGAGGAATGACATACGAAGTTTCAGTTTCTTGGCACTTCCTGTCAAGTGCATTCAAAATATAAGAGACTGTGAAATACCTTAGCTCCATGGCATAGATACAGAGCCCCTGGTTAAAGGGAGCCTCGGCCTGAAAAAGACTTGGAAAAAATTGATTCCAGTGGATTTATTTTTTAGCAGAAGGAATAGAAACTTAGGGAGGAGAAGATTTGTTTTCCACATTCACTCAGGAAGTGTCATAGATCACTGCAAAATACTGTTCTCCTCCCATTTCCTTGTCCTGACTCATTGATCAGAAGATTTCACCAAGCAAAGGAAATTCCAGACAAAGCTAAGAGATGAGAGGATGCTCTCTTGAAAATTTGGAAGAAAGGACAGTCCAAGTTTGAAAAAGTACAACAGAAGTATAAAAAAGCAAAACTAATGAGATGAAATTGGTGTTATTAAATCCAGGATCACAATCTCTATAATTGGAGATTAGTCCATTTATTTGAATTGGAATCTATCATATAGTTCTTTGTTTTCTTTTTTTCTACCTATTTTGTATTTCTTTTTCACTTTTTCTTGCCTTCTTTTGGATTAATTATTTTATCATTTTATTTCCCCCTTTATTAGCTTTTTGGTTATGTATTCTTTTACTCTTTTAAAAGTGGTTCTCCTACAGATTGTACTATGTGACCAAGATTTATAGGAATCTAGTATATATTCATATTTTATCCATTCCAAACAATGGGTCGTTAAACACTCTTAGCAGATGCTTTATGTTTCACTTCTCATCCTCTCTGCCCATGCCCCTTATAAATCAGTACATACATCAAGGAGAAAAAAAGTTGCCTATAATACCAAGCTTACCTCATTGTGTTTCCCTCTTTACAGGGTCTAGACTCACAAATGCTGGCTGCCTTTGTAGTTGTTGGTGTCTTAAAACAGATTTTTTAAAAATTTCAAATACCATCCCTAACTATTATCACTGGAAAGTTTGATCGACTTTCCAAATTTGATCAACTGAGATGTTCAATCACTATTGAAAGCAGAATTCCTGAAGGAGAAATTGATGTTAGAGAAATATGCTATTAGCATTTAGTGCATGCACCCAAATAGAAATTTGGTTAAATGTTTTTATTTTTAAAAGACATTTCCATGAAACCACATGTGATACCATTGCATTGAATGCACATGCAAATGAGTCTGTGTATAACTAATGAAATATGAACAAGCTCTGTGGATTATACCAATGGGAATCACCTGGTTTGGGCATTGTACTAAACTTATGCAAGATGTCAACATTTGGAGAGGAAGGGTGAAGGGTCTTATCCAAGTTACAAAGCTCATAAAGTGGACAAGTTAGTATAGAATTCTTCACTAAATTCTTTTTTACTTTGATAAAAAATAGTAATATTTGCTTTTTTAATAAAATTAGAGAATTACAGAAATGTGTGACATAGGAAGTGAGACTTACTCAAGAACTATCATCTGGAGGAGATCACTGTTAGCAATGTGATGCGTCTTTACTTGACGTTTTGAGACTAGTCATTGTGGTTTATTGAATAATTTTTAAAGTAACATTTGCTGATTCTTTTTCTTATGACTTTTTAATAATATGGGGTTCCTTTTTAGTTTTTTTACAGTAACATCAGGATGTATTTTAAATTTAGGATTCTCAGAGCACATAATTCAGTTTTATACATTTTCTTTCAGACATTTTTTAATCCCCAAAGACTCAAATTCTTCCTTATTTGTTATCTTTCATCAATCATTTATTCTTTAGATGGCTTTCAAGTACTATGTGAAGAGGTTTAATGATATCGCTTCTATTTTTCATTTAGCACAAGTAAATGTGTATTATGTTACATTTTTAATGTTCCTGTTTTTGTATGTATTTTTGTCTGCTCTTCTGTTATGTCCAACAAAAAGACAGTTTATGGAAAACCCATGTGAAACTTTGCTTCTGTGTATTTTTTGGTGTCTTCTAGGGGATACATACTTATTTCAAAATTAACAATTAAAAATGTCTTCTGAAAATTATCAAAAGAAACATCATCTTTGAGAACTACCACAGTTTTAGTCAAAATGTGCCCTTTATAACATTATAGAATAATATTTTGAAAAATTCATCTGGACGACATTCACTTGACAACATTTAAGGTACTCTCCACCTAGACTTAAGGAAGAAACAATTTTGCTTTGCCTTATAAACAAGTGAAATTATGCCAAGGGCATAAGTAGACTATGAACCCTTTAAAAAATACGTTTTTAAGACAAATTGGGTGAAGTCCACTGATTTCACAGATTCGTTGTTTGCAAGCATGCAAATTCAATTGGAGTAATTTCCTTTAGCCTATTAGAGAAAAGTTACAGAGAAGCCCAGTGTAATCTTCTGAATTTATGGTATCATCTGAGAAGGGATATTCTGTAACTAGCAAAAGTTATAGTAGTTTGAGGCTAAAGGCGGTGGGGGCAAACGGTATGATTACTCTTTCCTTTGTCAATCAATTCCAGATGTGCCATTAGATTCTTTGAGTGCTTAAGGAACAAAATATCAGTGCTAGAGAGACCATAGTGATAATCTAGTTGAATCTTCTCCTTTTACTGAGGAAGAAACTGAGTCCTACAAAGACTGATTGCCTGCACATGTCATACGGCCAGGTAGGAACAGAGTTGGGTCTAGAGCCCTGATCTCCTCTTGTCTAATCCAGTAATAGTCCAGTTATTAGGTTCTCATGGACAAAAGTGATCAATGCACATACAACTTTGAGACAAAATCCCTTTTTATCTCTCTACCACCACCATAACATTACTACTTCTTTGCGATATTTCAGATTCTGTATTATATAGATACCTGAATAACAGAAAATGATGAAATGGGAATTTAGGAAGTGAATTAGTAAGACAACTGGAAAAGGTCTCGGGTCCTTGTTAAGATTACAACCAGAAATATACTGATCAATTACATTGGAATTATTCTCTTTTTAAATGGGGTCTTCTCTGAAATTTTACTCTTAATGTATTTCCTAATAAAGAGTATCAAGTATTAGTATTAAGTATGAAATGTCCAATTTCCTTAAGTACTAAGTCGAACAGTTAATGTCTCTGACATTTCACTTTGACATTTCTTGTTTTATTTTTATTGTGAAGATCACCCTCAGTCTTGCAAACACACATTTTGGCTTGTGATTATCTTTCACATTTTTTTTTTAGAGCAATTTTTGTGAAACCTAGGTAAGTCAAAAATTCATGTGATTTTAAATATGAGTTCCATTGTGGAACCAATGAAGTACAGACAGCTCAAAAAATCAACAAATTGTTTGGGAAGGATGTGCCTAATGAACACACAGTACACTGATGCTTTGAAAAGTTCTGTTCCAGGGATTTTAATCTTGAAAATAAGCCATGCAGGCGACCTGAGACCAAGGTGGATAATGATGAGCCGAAAGCTGTAGTGGAAGTGAATCCATCTCAACCTGTGTGTGAATTAGCATCAAGGTTTGACATTACCACTTAACAATATTAGACCATTTGAAATAAATCAGCAAAGTAAAGGAGCTGGATAGATGGGTACAGCATGAATTAAATGAGCATTAGAACAGAAATCACCTCAAAACTTGCCTTTCTTTGCTGTCACCACATAAATGTGAACCATTTCTATACCGTAATGTTAAGTGTGATGAAAAATGGATTCTTTTTGACAATCGCAAGAGTTCGGCACAATGGTTGGATAATAATGAAGTGCCAAAACACAGTCCAAAACTGAATATTCATCAAAAAAAGCTAATGGTGTCTGGTGGTCCAGCGCTGAAACCTGGTCAACCTATTACAGCAGATGTCTACTGCAACCAGTTGGATGAAATGATGAGGATGCTTGTGATTAAGCAGCTGAGATTGGTGAATAGAGATAGGCCAATCGTCTTGCAAGACAACGCTAGACCACATGTCACACAAACAACACTGCTCAAACTACAGTGTCTGGACTTGGAAACTTTGTCATCCACCGTATTCACCAGAACTTGCACCAACTTGTTACCATTTCTTCCAGGCTTTGGACCACTTCTCACAAGGAAAAATATTCAATTCTCAACAAGTCGTGGAAAACATGTTTGGTGATTTCATTGCCACTCACTCTCCAGGCTTGTTCACTGCTGGCATAAACAAGCTACTATTAGGATGGCTAAACTATGTCGATACTTCAGGAGCATACTTTGATTAATTATATTGCTTCTTCTTTGAGATATAATAAACTACACGTTTGATTCAGAATTGGACATTTCACATTTAATGACCTAATATGTCTAACATAGACCTGTTACTCAAAAATTTTTACAAAAACAAAACTGTCGCCTGAACCATTGTATTGTTCTTCACATTTCAAATTAAATTATTTTGTCTAATCTTTTTCTGAATATTAACATGATGTATTGATTCAATGTTTTTTTATCTTGGAACATTGGAGACATTTCTTCAAGCTGACTCATTTAAGATGGCCACTTTACAAATAGCTATCCTTTTTCTTCCCTCCCGTAGAGGCTAGAGTCTAGTCAGAATTTCCTCACACAACTTGGAAGGCATGATTTGATTTCATGAAAAACAATGCTGGAGTTCTGCATGATAGCAGAATAGACAATTATAAGGGTTAGGGATTGGGGAGGAGAAAGAAGAAAATGCAAAATCTGAATATGCAGGACTATAATTCATCTCAATTGAGTTCTAAGTCGCCAACTGATTCT
The DNA here is from genome assembly GCA_004363605.1 of Indri indri. Taxonomy (NCBI): domain Eukaryota; kingdom Metazoa; phylum Chordata; class Mammalia; order Primates; family Indriidae; genus Indri; species Indri indri. The sequence continues at coordinate 62,128 of RJWJ010000570.1, forward strand.
GACACAAGTTCTAAAATTTGGATTGGATCTGAAAAATTCTATTATTATTTCATTGCTTAAATCTGAGGAAACAACTTATTAAAGTATTAATAATTCTTGTGTAACACCATTACATGAAGCCTAATATCAGAGAAACAAATAGAGAGCAAAACTCAACTTAAAGGCACATTTTGTGGTTCTGCTTTGCTAAAAAGCAAACTACTTCCAAACTCTCAATTTCCTCATCTGTTCAATGGTGATAGCAGAAACCTAGATTTGTTTTTTAAGTTCAGTCAAGATAATGCATATCAAAGAACTATTAGACAATGGGTAGACTGTTGTGGGTTTGTTGTCTTGTTCTTGTTGTTAATAGCGGCCTCTCATCTTGTAATTACAAAGTAGCTGCTTTAAGACCATGGTGCTTATTAACATTCTCTTACTAATGTTAATAATTAGAATCTTCATTTCCAGACATAGTAGGGCAGAGACGGGGGAACAACATAAGGCAATAGCCAGGGCCGTTAGATGGAACGAGTGTTATGCATAGACAAACCTGTCAGCAGTCAGATGCCCAAGGAGAAGTAGAATAAATAGATATTAGGCTTTAAAAAGGTGTGTAGGGGGCTGATAATTCATGAATTCATATTCATCTAGAATGATCTATAACACTCAAAAGAAACCCTTTGTAGCTCGCATGATGTCAAGCATGAGAGAATTTTAAAACAATACTCAACATACATATAGGGAATGTTGAACGGTGTTACACAAGAAGTGCCCTATTGATTAAGAGAAAATCTGCATTTAAAGCAATACCTTTAAGGAGCAATTACCTCTTTTTGACCAAGGGCATTATCTGTCCCACACCCAGTCCCTAAAGTGAAAGCAAAGACCAGGGAAAGAAAGCAGAGGCTAGAAGGAGCCAAGGCTCTCAAGTTAGAGAGATCAGCTAACAGGTAAAACAGCATATTCAAGAGAAGCTGTATCAGTCAGGACAGGAGAAGTTATTCTGTCGTAACAAAGAACCCACAAAAATCTCAGTATCTTGTAACAGTGATTTATTTCTTGTTAATGCAAAGTTTGCTACAGGTCTGCGAATCTCTCCAGGACAGGTGTCCTCTATGTGGCGGTTCCACGTCCCATTCAGCTTCAATCTTTTGCTTCCTCCACATCAAAACGTGCTATCACGTTCATGGTCGTAAGAGAAGAGCAAGGTGGAGGTTCAACAAGGGCAATGCAATGCTCTGGCATTTGAGTGACCCGTGGGTTTTCTACTCACACCTCACTGGCTAGAATTAGTGGCATTGCCCCAAGGGGGCACTGCAAGAAGGCAGGCAGGAAAGTGTAAATCCTTCCAAGTGCTGGTAAGTCTCATTAAGCCTTTGTCAGAGAAGCTCATCTTCTGCAGAAAATAATCGAAAAACTCCATACATAAAGCATAAACTCTGAACAAGTAAAGAAATAAAATGACAACTTTTCATTAAGGGCTGCAATGTGAGTACACATTCCAACACATAATACAGAGAGAGAACATTAAGGGACACACGGATGTTAAAAGTGGTCACCCAACCTAGAGAAGGCACTAGAAATGATTATTAGTAGAATCTGCTGTTATATCTCATTCATTCTGCAATATTTCTATACGTTCAATAAATTCTATGTAAGGGGCATGGCAGAATACAGTTTCTGTCTTTCTGCAAATATCTTTTTTATTGGTTTCATAAAGTCCGAATTTAAAAGACTATCTCAATGTTGATATAAATAGATAGCTGGACTAGTATTATAACCAAGATGTTAATACCCAGAAACAGCAAAACAAAGTACATAGCAGCCCTCACAGAATGGTGCCTATTTCATGCTATCAAACTTAGTCCTTAAATTTCAAAATGAATTAAATAGCCAGAAATGTGCCAGTAGACACTTTTGAGCATTGGCCAAGGAAAGCTTTGTCTGATGAGTTTTCTTTCCTCCAGGACTTACCCTGAAATAGATGGCAATGTCATTTGCATTCTAAACACTCTGGAAACTTTCCCTTCTTGAATTTCCCTCCTGAGGCAATACTCCAGCAAGGGCTTAAGGCAAGTTCAAGGCTTTGATCTTCCTATGCTCTTGCAAATGAACAAAGGACCAATGTATTCTTACCTGTAAGAAAGAAATGGTGATAGAAGGTGTCCAACAGTTAGCAGCCATCCCGATATTTCCATTTGTAGTCATTTTAGGAACTAGCAAAGCTACTGTCATTTACTCTTGCTACTTTTCTGATAATCAAAGGAACTTTTACCCAAACTAACTTAATTAGGACACAAAGAGTGTAGTTTTGGAAGACATGATTGTCAGATCTTTAATCTAGGAAAAAGACTCCCAAAGTCCCTTTGAATAAAGGATCCTCCCAGAAAGAACTCACTGGGAAAGCATAGTAATTTGGGGAGTTTGTGTATGAGTATGCATTTGTGTTTTGTTTGCTTGCTTGCTTGCAAAACACAGTTACAAGAACACTTAAAATTAGATTCTGGCAAATTACATCAAAGGGGAGTGTATGTGTTGGGGGTCCAGGAAGCATGCATTGTGGAAAAGATTTTAGAAGAGAAAACTGGACACGGCATTAAAAAAAAAAAAAAATAGCATTGCCTTCAGTGCCCAAAGTTTAAAACTTCTCTAGAATTGAAAATAAAGTATTTATACAAACATGTCCTTTCACACTCAACTTTGTTACCTCTAAGAAAAATGTAATAATAATGTTGTTTTTGGAAAAGGTATTAAAAGCTTTTTGGGAGGTCTCACAGATAGCTGGTAGGTTTTACTCAACGACTTAAATGTACAAGGATGAGAAGCATAATTTATAGATTAAATTCCCCTTAGTTTGCATCATAGGCCTCAACACAGGACTGCAGTAGATGTCAGGTAAGGAGTTGTAGAGAAAGGCAGCAGGCAAGCTACATTTTAGCTTTCATTGAATCTTCCGTGACTTAATGTTTGTTTGAGGTAGTTAACCCATGTGAACTAGAGTTGGATTAAACTTTGACCTGTAATGTTCCTCTCAGCAGACAGGGACCTCGAGTGTTGTTAAATGCTCTACACGTCCTCACGTCCTAGGTAGTGGTTCTCAATAGGAGAGATATTGGATTCTCTGTTAACATTATTCGAAACATATTTAGTAAAATAAAAATCAAAGGAACTCAAGACCATCATGTTAAATTCTTCTTCACTGCAGGTGTGTTAGCTTGAGCTGCCGTAACAATATGCCATATACTGGATGACTTACACAACAAGAATTTACTCCTCATAGTTCTGGAGACTGAAAGTCCAAGATCAAAGTGCCAGCAGGGTGGTGCTGGTGAGGGCTCCCTCCTTGAATTACAGACAGCCGCCTTTTGGCTGTATCTCCATATGGCAGAGAAAGAGTGATCTCCAATCTCTTTCTCTTCTTTAAAGGGTGCTAATCTCATCAAGGGAGCCCCACCCTCACGACCTCATCTAAGCCTAATTACTTCCCACAGGCCCTGCCTCCAAATACCATCACATCGGTGGTTAGGGCTTCAACATATGAATTCAGAAGGAAGGGAACACAAACATCTTGTCCATAACAAGAGATATTAATTGTTAATATATTTCTCTGTGAAAAACAGAAATGATCCAATGGCTCCAAAGCTGCTTGATGCTCAAATGTTGTGCTTAGAGTAATTCTCCAACACTATTTTCATGAAATCTCACATCATTTGCAAAGTTTTAAATTTAATTTTGCAATCAATTTATATCGTATTTGCATTTTACTTCTGGATGCTGTAAGAGGCTCACCAATCAAGACATTGATGTGAAATATGCTGGTGTTAAATAATGTTTTGATGGAGGAAATTTTTGCATGCGTTGAGCACTTTGAACATTTTTTACTTCCCTTTCCCTCTACAACTTATAATTCCAGGGAACTAATTAATAAATTCTTAGGTAATGAGAATTTTCTATATAAACACACGCACACAGCCACTGTGGTGTTAATTTGTTTTATTAAAAAAAATTTAAAAACTTCCCTCACTAGGATACTACTGAGCCTAGAGCAGGTAGAAGGTCTGGTTCTGTCCTAGGTTGTCTCCCTTTGTCATTCTGATGGGTGGTATTGCCCTCGGAATGACTTTGTCTGTATCAGTGTCTCATATTGGACTCATCCTTTCTTGAAATCAGGGCTCTCAACCAATTGCAGACTTCTTAGTCTCTCCAACTGTAACTACTGGGTCTCCCTCAACACGGTTTCTATTTGTTAGTTTGTAAATCCACATCACATAGCGCTGGATCCTCCAAAGGTGTCACTTCTTCCAAGGAGAAAGTGTTCTGTTAATTCTCTTTCCATGCTGCTGTGGAATATTGGAGTTTTATAAGCCTCTCTGGAGTTAGGTGGGAAAAACTACTTTCAGGCTGAGGGCTTACAGGAAGACACCCCCATTACTCAGAATTCCTTTCTCCAGAGTCGTTTCCTCACTGGCTCTCTCTATCAGATATTCTCCAGAAGCAGCTGGAATCACCCTTCTCTGCTCACTGCCTTGCTGAGTATTTCCTCTTTAACTCTTTCATCTCTAAGGATGTGTGGGTAGCTCTACACCAAGTGTAATGGGCTAAAATTGTGAGATAGCAAGAAGCTAGCCTATAATAAGTCCACTGTTAGCAAATGGAAACATAATTGCTCTACTATAAATGACTTCTTTGTGCCAAAAATGTACATATCATGGTCAGAATGGCAAGGTATGGATTGTTCTTGTTGGTTTATCATTTCCACTTTCAGAGAGTGTTCAGTTATGTTATAGGCAAGGCAAAGGATTCCCAAGGCATAATAACAAATCAATGGGTAGATGAAGTCTTTATAGATATACATACATGGATTCAAATTTGAGTCCTATCATTTACTAGCTTTGTGACTATGGCAAGTTATTTAATCTATTTGAGCATCAATTACCACATCTGTAAATTGTGGTAATGATGCTTCCCTTACGGGGCCTCCAGGAGGATCAGGGAGTACACAAGTTAAGTGCTTAGTGCAGACCTTGGCGATTAGTAGGCCCTTGATAATTGGTTAACTATTCTAAATATCAACTTACATAATTCCAGGCAAAAACCATTTTCTATAACAGGAAAAGCCTTGAGATTATAACTATAATTTCCATAATCCAAGAGTGCAATGAGTCTCTCAGCCCAGGCTCCAGGTACAGTTGTTTTGAAAACGGGCTGGAAAACAGTTATTTAGTAATACCTCGCCCAACCTCTGCCTGATAGGGACACCATCCAACGAGCTACGGCAACTGTAACTTCTTAAGCTTTGGACCTCCTGGGGCTTCAGGTTTCCCACTCAGTCAACTCCCTCACTTAGGCCTATGGGCAAATACTTAAAAGAGATTAGTATCTCACCTTAAGAGGCCCATGACAACCAGTTAACAAATAAGCCAATGACTCTTCAATCAGCATCCAGCACTCCCTCCCACTTGAGGCAACCTGAAAACAGAAAACACAAAAAGGATTTTCCTCCCCGCAAGAATTCCTGTTTGATATACTGCTTTGACCTGCACCTAACAGTTGAAACCATGAAAATAAGAATCTTTTCTGGTTACTGGGAAAATTCATAGTTTATCGCATTTTGTCGGCTGGAGAGGAAGAAAAGACTTGGCCAGGTTCCTGAGGGAAAGATAGCCTGTCATATTTGCTGAGATTTATTTATGCAAAAGCACTCAGGATGATACTTTTGTGCAACATGCCCCCCTCCTGCTCAGAGCACCATCAGTGCAGGGCGAATAGGAGAGGCTTCCAACACTGCCCAGAGCTAAGGCAAAAGAAGGACCAGAATGGGGGTGGTGTGGGGGGAGGAGAGAAGACACTCACTGCCATCATTTAAACCTCTTGATTATTTAAACTTCTGCAGAATAATTGCATATTTGAAGGTTATACATCTGTTCCTTCCCCTCCCCACCCCCATGTGGTTTTCTAATCCCAAGGTAATTATGTTTTGACAAAAATTTATTAGGACATCTGTTTTTTGCCTTAGATCCGCAGGTCACTGTGCAACACTAACAGCAGCCCAGCAGAGAGCTGCGCCGGGGAAACTGAGCACAAAGGCCGGCCAGATCCCGGGCGTGCGCACTGATCGGTGGGCTGGAGTTGGAGACAGAAAGGGCAGCCCCCGTGCCACCAGCCCCCGTTTCTCATGGGCCACCTTGCTTGGTTCACCTCAGGGGCTCAGCATGAGATTCTGGCCAAGAAGGGTGAAGGGATCCGTGACACGGCAGAGGAGGGAGAGAGAGGAAGGGGGCTGGCTGGTAACGGGCTGGCAGCATGCACCGAGATTCAGGCATTTCCTAGGTTGGCATCCAATATAAAAATAATTCATGGAGGGAAGGGGATGCGGGTGCAATGCACAGGCCATATGTTTGAAACCCCTGCCCATAATGACTGGCTGTGGTTACCAGCGTCTGGTGCCACCAACTACATTAAATTATGGTACCCTACGGAGACACAGGAATCAGAAAGATTTCTCTAACTTCCAGCACTTGTTAAAACATGGAGCAACCTAGGAACTTTAGCCATACCTAAAACTTCTCTTTCAATTTTTTAAAGCACAACTTCATTTTGGTCTACTCTTTTTGGTGATAAAAATCAGCAAAACTTGCTAAGTTCTCCTTTTTTCGCAAATCTTAGCTCCCATAGGAAGTCCCTGTATCAGAATTCCACAGGAACATCTTTTCTCCATGTTTTTCCACATTTGAGCCCTGGGCTCAAATTTTCCCAGGTGTCCAACCCAATGTCTTGACCTAACGTTTGAAAAAGCGTCTGAGCAATTTGCCTTTGTGCCAAATGAAACTTGGAAACATTCTGAGATGTTTCCACCATTAAGAATTTAATTGGGAGTTTCAATAACTAGATAAATTTCCATCTCCCTTTCCTCTGGCTTATTGAGTTTTTTTAAAAAAGGAATCATAACCAAGATATTTACTAAGCTATTTCACTTTCAAAAAGATACCAAGCGACAGTCAACTAGTTTCTTTTTCCTGAAGAATATCAAATGATCATCGCAATGATTACATATAAATGTCCACCTCCCCAAACAAAATTTAAGAAAATAAGATGCCTCTGGGCATGACATGGCTTCTCTCCTGTGAATGGATAAAAAGCATGCTGTTTCTTGAATTTCTTTATGAGGTAATGAGCAGGAGGCAAATTCCCAATTTGCAGATGGAAACACTGAGAGGGAGACGGGATGAACTGAGGTCATGGAGAAATGCTCCTGTTCCCAAGCATGGAGCACCAGGCACTGGAACTCAGTTCTAGGCTTTTCTTTTAACCGTCAAAGTGTCTAATGATAAATGATCTCTAGTGGATTCTGCAGAAATCTGGGGTTTCATGAAAAAACATGTAGTCTGTGGGGTGGAGGGGAGAAAAGTCTTTCTCTAAAGTGAGTTTTAAAATGCTGGGTTAAAGAAGCTTAAACAGGTCTTATTAAAGCTGGGAGTCTTTTTTTATGCAAATGATGAGTTAGAAGAGAGTAAAACACCATGGGGTATGTCTTAGCTTGGGCTGCCATGCAAAATACCATAAACCTGGTGATTGAAACAACAGACATTTATATCTCACAGTTCTGGAGGCTAGAAACACAGGATCAGGGTGCCGGCATGGCTGGATTCTAGTGAGGGCTCTCTCCTTGGATCACAGGCCGCCATCTTCTCACTGTGTCCTCACATAGCAGAGAAAGGAAGCTCTGGTCTCTCTTTCTCTCCTTATTAGGACACTAATCTTATTACAGGGGCTCCACTCTCATGACCTCATCTAAGCCTAATCACCTCCCAAAGGCCCCACCTCCTAATACCATCACAGTAAGGATGAGAGCTCCCACACACGAACGTTGTGGAGGACACAAAGATACAATATATAACAAGGTGTTGTCCAAACTTCTTGACTACAGAATTATGAGGCTTAAGAAACATTAAACTAGACCACCTTTCACTTTTAGACTTTGATGCGATGTGAATGTCCTGAATTATATCATGGCATAAGGCACGCACGTAGAAGGGGCTCGAATATTTTTGAAATGAATTTGTTCACTCATTTCGTACTATCTATTTTTATGCATAATATAGAAAATGAATCATGGAGGCAGTACTAACCATGGCTAAAAAATTACAGAGGACAGATGTGTGTGTTTGTGAGAGAGAGAATGGGGGAGTGGGATGAGAGTGAGTGTGTCCAGTGGGGTTAGGAGGAAGCAATGAACGCAGTTCTGCTGTAACACTGGAAAAATGATCTCCAGTGCACACCACTTACTTGCACGCTCTGATCTGGGAGCCAAGGGTGTTGTATGCATCCTCTTCAGGTGCCAATGTGCACGCATGCATGTGTGTGTGCACACACGTGTTGTGTGTTGGGGTGGGGGTTAGTGGCGTAGGAGGCTCCAAGCCTCTCTTCTCTGTTGCTCTTCTAAGCAAGGCTTCATTTGAAAAAAAGTTATAAGCACTTCTTATTTTCTTGTGAGTTTGTCCCGGAATCACATCATTTATTCATGAATACATCCACAAAGCCTTTTTTTTAACTGGATCTTTTTTCTTTGCTTCTCCTCCAAAGCAGAGAAATAAAGTTTAACATATAGAACAAGATGAAACTTCCAGTATAACAAATTTCAACTTCTTTGGGTCAGATATTACAGAACTACTTGGAGAGAGAATGGACTTGGGCTTCTCATAGAAAAAGACAGATCTTTACTAACGTGGGGTTCCAGAGTCCACGGTATTCCTCATGCTATTTCTGAACACGGCATGTTGCTCCCTTGTACCTCTTCTCTGCAGCATCTTTAGCCCTCACCTCTCCCAGAGCCTTTCCCAGCTCCCTACTCTTTAGCGCTCACATAGCATTTTCGGCCACCTTTCCGTGCCCTGGTTTCGTACTCCGTAACATGAGAAGAACAACAGAACCACTGCGTGATGACGAATCTTCTACGCTGCAATCCCCCATGCTCGACTCTGTCCTTCCTCTTTCCCCAGGACACAGATGGCACCAGAAATGTGTAGATATTTGACAAATGATGGTTGAACTGACTTCAATAGAATATAACCAGAGAGTTCCAAATGGCCAGATAGACTCCCACGGGAATGGCAAGGGTTGCTGCTTATCCTCATCGTGGAGGCGGCGTGGGACGGGGAGCACAGCGTCAGCCTCTCACTAGCTGCTCGAGCTGGGGAAGCTCGCTCCACCTCTCTGGACCTCCCTGGTCATCCCTGATGAGATAAAGGGGCAGGGCTGGGTGATCTTGCGCTCTGACACTACAGCGTCCTCTGATAACTGAGACATCTGAACGTCTCCTTCCCAAGAGGCAGCCGGGCAGTCAGCCTTGCCCGCCAGATGCTGCTGCTCCCCACAAAACAGCCAGCAGCCCAGGGAAAGCACTTGGTGCACAGGTCCCCCGTTGACATTTAGGTAAATTACAGAGGAAAAGCTCTCACCCCCAGATGAAAATAATTTGGTACTTCCCGAGCCTATTTTCCTGTCAGCGACGTATTCACAATCACTGTTTCAATTTTCCACTTTTAGACATCATGAGGGCATCCTTTAACAAATACAAGATGCACACCCAAACCCACCAGGCTGCTTGGAAGCGCTCAGATGCGCTCATTAGAGCACGCGGGGTCTGCGCGTGTGTCTGAGCGCTCTCGCCAGAGCTCGGGCACACAAAGAGCGGCAGCTGGATGGACGGCCTGCGGAGGGCTGAGTAGAGGGCCCTCTGCCAAACCCCGTTCCTTTAATTCACCTAAACGCTGACCTTGAAAAATTGCCCTTTATGGGATGTGATGAGGTGTGAATTCAATCTCCATCCTCACTTGGGTCCTGTCATTTTCTGCGCTGTGATTGCCAGTTGTGCCAGACAACATCAACTGGACCGGCAGAGGGTCGGTGAGATTGACAAGGTCCTCTGGGGAAAGCTGACATCAAAAGGCCCTGCAAACTCATTTCAGTCATGGGCCTCTCTCTTGCCATTTTTTTTCCTCGGCTGCAATCAAACCAGCAAAGGCTGGTACTAGTTCAATGACATCACCCTTGCAGCTTAAGTACACTGCTTTTCATTGTTGAGCAAAAGGAGCGCTTGTCTGAGATGAGGCCTTGGAAGGTTCTCTGTTCATTCCCTCTCCTCTTTAAATTCTCAAGCTCATGACCCAAACCAACTCACTGCAAACTTGCTCTGAGTGCTCCAAAAGGACAAAAGAGGAGAGCAAGCATTCTGCAATTTTTCTTATGCTCAAAGAATCAAATGCAGTCGATTTAACTTCATCAAATCACTGACAAGGGCTGATACAGAGGATGGAAAATATGTAAGGCCGAGAACAGCCAAAATCCTGCAGTTTCTATCAGTATTAAAGCCAGATGTTGCACTGACTATTCACATTTGATAAAACCCAACGATGACAAAGACTTCTGCCTGGGATCTGTGTACCCAGGTCCCATTCATCAGTGCGTGGTTCATGTGGCTACACACCAGGCCAACTGGAGAGCATTTAATGCAGCACCAGGGCTTCTGTGAAGACAAAACTTGTCCTCCTTTGTCTGTGGGCTTCTATAGGTTGTTGTGGCTTGAACAGATCTGTTTACGCTACACTTGCTATGGCAACGTTTATCTGATATGGACAAAAGGCATTTTGATTCTTGAATTAATAACACTTGACTCAAGCCTATGATTCAGCAAGAGGTATTCAAACACTCTAAGTGAAGGCAGTGTTTTCTCTGACGCCAATTAATACAGCAACAAACCTTTGGCTGGAGTGATTCAAATGTGCAGCAAGTAAGTGTTATCGTGTTCTGTAAACCATCAAGCTATCGCTGCAGTGAGTGAATGAAGAGAAAAAAAAGAAATAAATGCACATTCCATTGGCATGAACCTCAAATCATAGCCTGGGCAATTTCATACTTTAAGAGGGACCTGTGGAGGTGGCTTTTGTTCAGTCTGACAACGTGTTCGATGCCAGCTGTAAAGTGTGAGAGGGCCCTGAACACTGCAGTGACCGAATTCACCTTTCAACCTTCTTCTTTGCCCCCTTGACGCCTGAGGGCTGTACTTGGCCCAGTCCTCCCTCAACCTGCCCCTGAGCTGCAGCCCCCACGGGGGTCAGGTGACAGGATTTGGTGGCAGATCTTTTCTGGGAAGCAGATGTAGCCCCAGGGGCTCAGGTAAATGGCTTTCCCTCCTTTCCCCTACGGCTCCCAAACAGAGGTTTCCTTCTCTTTCTTCTATTGAAAAATTGCCAAAACCACTCTATACCGTACGGCTAACCCAAAAACAGGCAACAGAGAATGATGTTAATTTAAACTTCTGCCTTATTAAGTAACAAAACCCAGAAATAATGTGATCAAAGCCAAAAGACACAAACTTCTGCCATCTTTCTTGAGATAAAAGCAGTAAAACACCCATTAAATGAAGGAGGCTTGGACACTTAATAAAAATAGCTAATTAAGTGTTGGAGTAACTTAGCATTTTGCCTCATGAGCCCTGCAATACTCAAGACTAGCCTGCATCCCTTCCAGTCTCACTCCTTCCTGCTGTGGTTCAGGATATCACATCATTCTTTTTTCATTCCCTTCATTATGTGCCAGGGACTGTTGTTTGCACTGGGAGTACAGAAGTGAACAGTAGAACAGATCCTGGCTCTCTACGACTTATACTAGTGGTAGCCGGGTTGGTGAGTGGGACAGGACAAGCAGGTGTTAAAGATCTTAGACAACATAAATCAGCAGAAGAAGAATGAACGAGAGTGGGGAGAGATGAGGTCTGCTTCTTGACCATCTCATCAGAATCCTGAAATTCCCATGACAGCTTCTCCCTTGGAATGGACCCCTTCTCCTTGTATGTGTCCTACTACAGGGTCTATTTTTCAACCATGTCAGTGAATTCCTTGCTTCCATTCAACAGAATTTTTTTTTCTTCTTCTTCTTCTTTTTTTTTTTTTTTTTTACTTTTAATCTGCAAATATTTTTGAATACACCTATCATATGCCAAGTATACAGAAAACAAAAGAGGCCCAGTGCCACCCAACCAGGGCCCACCATCTGGTTAGAAAGGCAGACATGCACATCAATAACTCTGATAGGTAGAAAGCTGTGGTTTCCCAACTTTGCTGGGTGACAGAGCCATCTGAGCACTGAGTTTAAAATGCAGATACCTGGAATCCATGTTAGATCTGCCAAATGAAGATTTCTAGAGCCTGGAGCAGGAGGGGGACCAGAGCATTTGAAATTTAATTAACCTTCCCCCAGATCAATTCCAATGTGTAACAAAGATTGAGATCTACTGGTATCAAGGAAAGAACATTAAGCTCCTTAGGGCAGGCCCAAGGCCTTATTTGGTTTGGGATGCTGAGCCTTTAATACAGTACCTAGCTCCAGGTGCAACTCAATCAACGGACACATTAATGAAGGAAGATACAAGTTCAAATACAAAACAAACGTGGTCCGGGTTCCTGTATGATGGAGGAAATAATGACTCTTCTGATGAGCTTTGTGTAATTTAAATGAAGTGAAATATGGAAAAACAGCTATCATTGTACTTTGCAGATAATAGATGCTCTGAAATGGTCAGTTTTCACTAGCCTTGCTTCCTTCTATAGAGGTCAATGTGCCAAATGCTGCAACAGGATTTGAATTCCACCATGACTTTCCTTCAGCTTTTTCCCTATGAGCAGAAAAATATTCAAGAGGAAAACATTCTTATTTCTGTCTAATCAATACTAATGATTGGATTTTTTTTTTTTTTTTTTGGCCTCTAGCCATTTTGGTGAGAAAAGCAAAATAGGACTCATCACCAGAAGCTGACAATGTACACATTGGTAACCAGGAAATCCTAGAAACATAGGCTAGACCAACTTTTTGGGATCATCTGGTCTAACCCTCTTATCTTTTACATCAGAGACCCAGGGGCCAGAGAAGGCAAGTAATTTGTCCAAGGTCACAGAGCCAGCTAGAGACAGAGCTGAGGCAAAAGTCTTTCAGAATGGTGGTTTTCAAATTTTCTCTCTGTAGCTCTTGATTTCCATGCAAGTGCCCCGAGGATCGTGAAGGAGAGAGGGAGAGAGGGTGAAAAGAGAGTGCAGGGGTCCTTCACCCTTGCTTTGACTAGAGAAAGTCAGCTTTTTATGTCTTTTACGTGGTTAAACATCCTCCGTATGATTTCATTTAAAGAAGCAATTTTACTACTAAAGATAATTGAAAAACCTTGCACTATACCATTGTGTAGTTTTCATCACAGGTTCTATTATTTGTTTCCTTCCTACTACCTAACTTATTGCAACCATTATCAGAAAGCAATAAAACACTTTCGGGCTCTCTGCTTGAAGCCTAGACTTTGCATGTTATCTTCCATCCAAATGATCTTCTTCCCACAAATGAGATAAAAACACCAGAAAACTTTCACTAAACAACTGCCAGAGAACAAATGAATACAATGAGCCCCCATAGGCTTAAGATTACAAGTACTTAGGGGACAGTGAAAACCTAATAAAAGCTGATACAAGTCTTCTCCTATGTAGTGTTATAGATTTGGATATAATTCATTAGCCCCTTATTACTAGAAAAATATTTTAAATCTGCTTATAGTTAGAAAGTGAATTAAATTTTCCATTTTCCTCTGAAGATTTTTTAAACCAAATATAAGTAAAAAGTCGAGCTAGAATTAAAGGCAAATGTGTCAGGGGCTGCTACTTGCCTGTACCATAGCCATTCTCTCCTTAGGAACAAATGTCAGTTTTATTAAAGGGGGAAATGGGCCCACCCAACTATGTAGCCAACCTCCCTTGCAGCTGGCAGATGTCACGTCGTAAGACGGATGTGATGTGAGTAGAGATGACAGAAAGAACTCCCTGAAAATCTCTTAAAACAAGGGTTGGCACATTTATTCTGCCTTTTACTCATCCAGTTCTTCTTGTTTGAACATGGACATGATTGCTGGTATTCCAGCAGTCATCCTGAGAGCATGAGGATAAGAATAATGCCCTGTGGATGGTGGAGCGCAAAAGCTGGAAAGGCCTTAAGTCTTTGACGCCACCAGGGATCCACCATACCAGCCTGAATGCCCATCTTCAAGTATATTTCACATGTGGGATAAATAAACCCCTAATGTTTTCACATCACTGCTCTGTTGTTGTGGTTGTTGCTTGTTTTGCTTTTTAATATGTTTCTAGCAACCAAACAATTCAAAGCTTAGACAGTAGGCCAGCCAAAGGATTATAAATAAAGGTAAGCTTAAAAGCACTTCCTCAGTAACAGGAAGCACTATCTGCCAGAAATCTGCCCAAGAAAGCTCGTTCAGGTGAGATTTCCTGACTTTTTTTATGTTTTTCCAGCTCTGAAAGTTTGGAAAGTGCACACGAACAGTAAAGTACATGGGCAGTTATCCCAAGAGAGTCATTTTATGTTTACCCAGCACTGTACAATGAACAGGGCTAGATACATGTTGTCAATATTCTTAAGGGTCAACTCAATAAAAGAAAGCTAAAATTCAAATCCTTTTCAAGACAGACTTATTGTATATGAAAAGACCATTTAGGGCATACCACTAACTTTGACAAGATCATTTTCAGACTTGCCATGTGATCGTAATATTAAATGACATCCATATCCACCACCTCTTTGCTTAGCCTTTGTATCAGTTCTCTTAGGTAATATAGACTAAAAAGCATAAAAGTCTCTATTAGGGTTTCCAAAACCATGCCAAAGCATAGGAAGTGTACATTGAATACATCTATATATGCGTCGTGTATAGAAAACAGCAAACTTAAACAGAGCATGTCTTTTGAAGTCCTGAAGTTGACTAATGAAATGGATAGAAAATGGCATTGAGAGTGTTTACCGCTGGCCTTTGCGAGACAGAGACAAGCAGCGGCCTCAGGAAATCTGCTCAGCAAGGCACTGGGCAAAAGGAGATCCACTAGAAGCATTCAAGCAGAGCCATCAGCAGACACAGCGGCAAGCTGGACTGTCATGGGTGTGCCCATCTGAATGCTGGAAGCAGCCTACTCAGGGACTCTCAGTGGAAACCCCAAATAGAAAGGACCCATGGTGGCTAATGATGCTGATGGGCACATAAAAGATTGTGATTTATTTGGCAGCATTTCTAATTCCTATAGGCAGACCGTACTCTATACTTACATAATAAAACACAAATAGATATGCAACATATCCTATCTGTTAAACCAAAGACCGTGAGGTTTAAAGAGATTAAATAAGTTGCCCAACATCACAAAGCTCTTAAGTGACAGCTGATATTCAAACCCAAGACTGTCCGTCTCCAAAGCCCATACCCGTAAGTCCTATGCCATGTAAACTCTCTGAGAAGAGGACTTTCCCAAAATTTGCGGCCAGGGCCCCTTGCTGAGGAGTCATAACTAAAGCAAGGGTCCTTTTGCCTTGATGAGAAGGTTAGTGCTAACCTTATAGTCAATGCGTAAGTCATTTGAGCTTATTGAAATGTTGAAAATAGTTCATGAATCTCCCATTTCCACCTTCATGAACCTATGAAGACTCTAAAGACTCTACAAAGACTTAAAAAACTCTAAGTTAGAAAACAATGGACCTGGGAAATTTACCAAGGAGAAAAGCGGGGGGAAGGAATCACTATCACAGAGACAGTCAAGCTTTGATGGTATCCTATGTCAAACAATTCCGTTATTTTTCTAGATTATGGTTTCCTCTACTCTCCAAAACCTGAACTTGTTCTCTATTCCTGGAGCATAAAGTTCAAATTTTGGTATATAGCCGCAACTTCCCTAAAAATAAAATAAAATAAAGTGCCTTTATATACCTTGGGTGGAATCTGAAGCTTGAAGGATATCTTCCCACCCCTTCTCCCAATGTACTTCTTGGATATTCTGGAGAAGTCAACACACAACAGATTCCTCTCAGAGCACAAGGACCCTTCCGTACTCTAATGCTGTACATCACTTTCTACCACCGCCTAAAATGCCCTTCCCCATGGCAAAATATTACCTGTTCTTAAAGGCCCAGCTCACATGCCATCTCCTTCTAGAAGCTTCCTTCAGGCCAGATGCCCTTACCCTTGCATTGCCCAAACTTAATTTCCTCAAGAGATTTTATTGCCCTTTTCACTTTATTTAGGTCTCTATTTAACACTGTAGTGCTGTTTATTCATTTTGCTTAAATGTGTCTATGAGCTAAGTACCATAACTTACTTATATATAAATCTCCAGCATGTTGCAAGTTTTCGATACATAGTAAGCAATGAAGATGTAATGCATGGGCAAATTGTTATGATAGTTTCCATAAGAATTAAGTTAATAAAATCAGCTTCTAACTGTGATTTGTTTTTTTAATTTTTTTTTTTTTTTTTTTGAGACAGAGTCTCACTCTCACCCAGGCTAGGCTCTCATCAGCCTAGTTCACAGCAACCTCAAACTCCTGGGCTAAAGCAATCCTCCTGCCTCAGCCTCCTAAGCAGCTAGGACTATAGGTATGCACCACCACACCCGGCTAATTTTTCTATTTTTGGTAGAGACAGGGTGTCAATCTTGCTCAGGCTGGTCTCAAACTCCTGAACTCAAGCGATCTTCCCGCCTCGGCCTCCCTGAGTGCTAGGATTACAGATGTATGCCACTGTGCCCAGCCACTTGTGATTCGGATGTTCTCTTGTATGTCAGACCCTCACAAAATAAAATATTTTATAAAAGTCTAATGATAGAGTTTTAGAAATCAAAAGGTAATTCTATATACCAGGGGGAAAAAGTTGCATTTCACCGTCTTGCTCACTTTTTTTTTCCCCCACCAATAGTGTTGTTTAGATGTCTATGATTGTTATGAGGTTTAGGGTCTCTGGTTTATGAGACATCATCATTCTTCACCATTTCAGGCCATTGAATACTCATAAATTTGTTAAATTTAATTTTGGATGTTCCTGAGCAGGAATTTTGAACATCTCTAATAATCAATATTTATTGAACACCCACTATATATTGAGACTTTCCTAAGCACTTTCCATGCATTAACACTTAAACCTCGGGAGGCTAAGGCAAGGTCCCCGTCTAAAAGCAGGCATACAGGTAGTGAAGACAAGGGAGAGAGATTCTAGAGGGTAAATAAAGTATTGAAAATTTTCAGCTTTATGACCCCCAAAGATTTACCTGTAATAATAAAATTTTCCAAATAATTTCCTTATTGTGTTTATTACCTATAAATATGTGATGAAGTATTTACAGATTATGATTATGATGTCTGAGGTGTTTGGCAAAATAATCCAGCCACAGGAGGATGTGGAAATAGAAAAGAATATAACAGAACATGAGTAGTCATGAGTTGATTCTGGTTACAGCTGAGTGGTGGTGTATGAACCACTCTCTAATTTTGCATGTATTTGAAAAGTCCATCATATAAAAACTTTTTTACAAAAATAAAACCCCTTAAACCATAATCATAGCAACAGTATCATTCATAATAGCAAGTCTGGTTACTAACTCAGGTTAGTGCTCTACCTTGCACCTTCTGCCACTCTCACAACACTCTTCACAAAGTGTGGTTATCCTGTTTGCTTGTTTTCAGTCTGTCTCCCTGTGAACTTTATCTCTGAAAGGGAAACACCGCTATCTAGTTTACTATTGCGTCCTCAGCTTCTAGCACAATGCCTGTGCAGAGCAGGAGATAAATGAATATTTTTGAAAGGAAGGAAGTGAGAGAGGAGAGAGGGAGGAAAGAAAAAGCTGCAGATACTTAACTTGTATTATTTCATTGAGTTCCGACTACCTCATGAGAAAACCGTTGCTAGAAAAGATACATGCATGCCTTTCTCTAGGTCATCAGGTGAGAAGCAGCAGAGCCAGGATTTGGGAGTGACCCGGATCCCATTCGCATGACTGAGTATGCAGGTGTGCACTGCTCGCAAGCACACCTGGCACACCTGGTGGGTACAAAGACTATTTCTACTCACACAGGGTAAGAATTGACTCAGGACTGAACAAAATGCTAATATAATAGTAGTCTTGGCATATTCAGATAAGTCGTATATCAGTCTAGCTATTATTATCTTTAATGAACTAATTGGAAAACGTATCTGATGTGTGGCCTTCCCTGGTATACCGTGTCTACCTGCACCCTTGAAAAATCTGCCTGATGCTCAAACCAACATGAGGTAAATCATTACCTAATATACAATGAATATACAGTTCACTTTATTCTGATGAGTTTTTTTAATTGAAAAATAAAATTCACATATATTTATTATACATAGCATGATGTGTTGAAATATGTATATAGTGTAGAAGGGTTTAATCAAGCTAATATATGCATTACCTCATGTACTTATCATTTCTGATGAGTTTTTTTGAAGATATATTAATAGTACAAATATTATATGAAGAAACAAATATCAAAAAAGTTGTTTTAATTGAGCAAAGCAGAGAAGCCCTAAGATCAGCATAGAGCTATAATAGATTGAGGTTGGCACACCTTGATTTAACTGCCGCTTCTGCTACTCGGTAACTGAAGTTCTGAGCAAGTTACTTAACCTCAGTGAGCCTCAGCTTCCTGAGGCTTACTGGTTTAGATAGCCTACCTTTGGGGTGGTTGTGAGAAATAAAATAATATATGGAAAACATCAAATGTTTCAAAGGCTTTCATTAAATATTAGTCCCTATTTCCATCTGCCCTGCTTGTAATTATTCAATGGTGTTAAGAGTAATGTTTTTTCTCATCATAATAATGAGATCAACTGAACACCTTATATTAATAAATAAAGCTCATTCTTTTAAAATTCTCATGGATATATGAGATACTTTTAGATGTGGGTTGAATTTATTCTCTTATCTTTCTCTGTCCTCATTTGCTTCAATGTACAATATACTTTTGATTGGGCAGGTGAATATCTCTGGTGTAACCAAGAATCCAAGTGCTCCCTTTTGGACACTCACCATTCTGACCTTCAAGCATTTGAACTGATTGGTCAGAGATACTATGGTGTGATGCTCATTCATTCCATCTTTGGCCAACAAAAGGGTCTCCCTGATACTCAGTGGAAATGTGTCTTCCTGTAACTTCTAATCCTTAGTCCTAGTTGTGTTTCCTTGAACCTAAGTAGTTATGTCACTCCTCCTGTCACAGAAATTCAATATTTGACACTGATGGGTGGACAGATCTTTCCAGGGGAGCCTTTCAGATAAAATATCAACAGTGTCATCAAGCTCAGTTTTCCTTCATACTTACTGTGCCTACAATAAGTTTCACCTTAGCTCTTAAAATAAAATATAATTTTATAAAACATTGGTGATGTCACAGCTCCATCTTTGCATGAGAGTAAGAACTTGATCAACCATGAGTGTTCAGGCTTCCAGAGCATCTGCCTTTTCAAAATGAGCAGCTTAGCTGATGGCAGCCTCCTGGGAGACGAAGTATCCATCACTATGTGTGAGGCTTCATGCCCAAGCTAATTGACCAGTTCAGAGAAATAGAAGAATCACCCAGGAAGGTTTTCTCAACTTATCCTGATAAAGATATATTTAATACCCGCTAGATTACTCTCTGATGTTGCTCCAGAAAGGAACTTAAGTAATGATTTTTCCTTTCATTTTCTTTTTTTTTTAATTTGGAAGGCTAGAAATATAGTGCTTGAGCAATATGACCATACCACATTAAACTGTGCTTGTTGGGATAAGGAGTGTATACCTTTTAAAGTAAATAAATAAATGGTTTTAAAGTATGACTCAAATTAAGCAACATAAATAATTACATTAAGCTTCAATGATCATTTGGGATCCATCTGGAAAGAAGCGTACAACCAAAAATCCAAGCTTAACAGCTTCCCTTCATGGGAGAAACTCCAACAGGCTCATGCTAAGTCTCAAACGGTGATTCTCAACTCCAATTGCACATTAGGTTCCCCTGGGGAGCTGTTGCAACTAGCCAGGCCCACTCCCCCATGAGATGCTAGTGTGCAGCCAGGGTTGAGAATCACTGGCACAGAAAGAGAACAGTAGCCTATGGAAGCTGGGGTCACCAGGGGACTTGGGAACCACTCAGAGACGAAGTCACGGGCATCAGCAGAGAGCAGCTAATTTTGCTCATTTTCTAAGAGCCTTGGGCCACTGAGCCTCTGGTCTCCTCAGGTGAATGAAACTCTTGTGGCCCTAGGTAACCAAGCCAGTCACCACTTGGTAGTGACTCCAAGCTAAGTGATATATTCCCTCTGCTTGTGTTTCTCTTGTCCTTTTTGGGCTGACAGATTTCTTTAAAGGCAGCCTTAGGATTCAAAACTAATGGGGAGGTCAAGGCAGCTATAGTAATAACACCCCAACATTGTAGGCCTCATTAACAATCATAACTGGTCTAGATTTGGTCTTAGGTATAGATAAGAGCAACCCAATAATAAGGATCATATTGATGATTAAGTATATGTTATGTGGTACCAAGCTAGAAGATTTATACATATTGTTTTTAAAAAGGAAGGTATTATCTCTCTATACTGTAGAAGGGGATAGTGAAGCTCAAAGTGATTAGGCAATTTGCCCAAAATATACAAGGCCCTGTAACCCACATCTTTCTATGCCATGCTGCCAGTCTTTACCTCTTACCTTCTGCAGAGTTTCATTCCCTCATCCTGAAATTCAAGGAAGCCCAACCCAAGAGAAAACACCTCTGGGAATGTGGAGAGGTTGGGGCAGAGAGATAGGTGATTAGTCAGTCATTCATACTTTAGCATGAGCAAGTTTGCTGACTGCATTTCTACTGTCAGTGAGAAGGGACTGGACAGAGGGAGAGATCAGCTGGGATATTCTTGAGAACCAAAGCTGCATGGCCCAACCACTGAGGAGGCAAGAAGGAGGAAAATGGGGAATGAGCATCAAGAGAGGTCAGATAAGACCAAGGTAAGTTAACAGTATAAAGTTTACTTTGTTTTTTTGCAAAATTCATTTAACCAACAATCAGGGGAATGACAGCAAGTCAAAGGCAGTGAACTGATTTCTGGTTTCATCGTAGCCACTTGAGAAACTTGGTGGGGAAGTCGGTGAGGAGAGGGGGTTGCGGTGGGGGATGGGTGTGTTTGGGGCCAAAGGTGTGCTAAGGAAAAAATAAATAAGCCGAAGTTAAATTTTACTCTGTGCTGACTGGGATTCACTCTTTGTGACCCTGGCCGGAGAAAAGGCCTTTGTCCCATGGCAGCCAAGTGTAGGGCCGGCTCCTATATTTCAAGTTAAGGCAAGAAGTGAACAACCTAACTTTTAGTTTGAGCACGCAATGTTTCCAAGATTGGGTTAAGTTCTTCCCTGGTCTCCTCTTCTCTTATCCAAACAAGGGGAGGTTGGTACTTGTGCTGACAGAGGACCTCCCTGGAGACCAAATCTGTGCACCGATTCCCAGGCCTTTCCTTCAGCATCATCAAAAGGCAACTGCAGGAAGCCGGTGGTCAGACGGATCTTCCCGCAAGACTGGTTAGCACCAGGTCAGGTGAGAAGGGCTCTCTGGAAGCCAGTACAGAGCCAGGCACATGTTCCTGGGGGCCAACATGATGTCCATGTTGGTTTCTCAGCTTGGTTGCTGCCCACATATCCGTGCTGGTAAGCCGAGCCCTGGGGTTGATTTCCAAATCCCCCCGAGGTTAATGACAAGCCTGTTCCCTCAGTGGGGACTTGGGAAGCATGATCTTGAAATCAGGGAAAGGAAAACCCACCCTCTATACCCTCCCTATCCCACATCCATGTTGGGCAAAAAAGAGAAAAATAATCCAATGTGATGTGAAAATGCCTCCTGAGCAAGGTGCATTAGAGGAAGAAAGGTTGGAAGATGGTGGTAGTCAGACAAGACTGAGATTTTTAAGATACCAAAGTCTGTTTTTATGCACTTTGAAATTCCACATGGCAGGCCCTTAGCGGGCGGGCACTGAGTGTGGCCTCAACCCACTGGGGCTGCTCATATATTCATCTCTAGAAAGGCCAGGAGCTGTGATATCCAAACTGATCACAACAATACTAGCACCCTTTCTGGTCTATCTATTACATACCAGGCATGATACCTGATCTCATTTAATCCCACACAACAAACCTTCAAGGTAGGTCTTCTTGTCTCCATTTTACAGATGAAGATGCTGAGATCTCAAGAGTTTTAGTAATTCACCCACAAGGTTTGGTCTCTGCTGGGCATCTGTGGAAACTTGCCTCATTTATTTCTATTGAACCAGAGTTGCTTTCAGATTCTACTCAACCAGGAAATGCTGAAAGGGCATTGGAAGCCCTGCCCTGAAGCAAAGAAAAAGAAAGCCTGGGCCAGATTTACTTACTTTTCTGTCCCCAGTGCAAAGCATGGTGCTGGAAATAGTTGCTGTCAATAAGCTTTTATGAGAAAATGAAAATGGTCCCTTGGCCCCTGCCTAAAGGTGAATTATCTCCCACAAGTTGAAATTCAAGGAGCCTAAAAAACTAATGTCCAAGAATTGAAAGCTTGTGTAGCACCAGGTTATATGAGATTCATAAATGTTTCATAAATGAATGATCTTTCTCTCACAACTGTTTCAAAGAAAGACTGGGCTACATTCTTATATCCCTTTCTCCTTGGTTGTTTGCATGTGCTAGTATTTCCATACCTGTGGCTTCTGCTTACAAGCTTTTGGTTTGCAAAAGTCAAGCCTGAAGAGGAAGCCTTAGCCACGTGAAACCAGGCACTTAACATTCCCTTGTTGAAAAATCACACTAATGGTTATTTTTTAAATCCCATAATATATTTTACCCTCTTATGTATATTTATTTTCTCCAGAAAACAAAAAACCATTTAAATAAATCCAAGAAAGTTTGTAGGATTTCTTTTCCTCTTCTGCAGGAAAGGCAATTCGGATATACTTTCTTTAAAAATAAAGTGCATATAAATCAAAACCACAATGAGATATCATCTAACCCCGATGAGATTGGCCTCTATCAAAAAATCCCAAAACAGCAAATGCTGGCGAGGATGTGGAGAGTCAGGAACACTCTTATACTGCTGGTGGGACTGCAAATTAGTGCAACCTCTGTGGAAAAGAATTTGGAGATACCTCAGAGAGCTAAAAATAGAAATACCATTTGATCCAGCAATAGCACTATTAGGCATCTACCCAAAAGAGCACAAAACATTCTTCAATAAAGACATCTGCACCCGAATGTTTATGGCAGCACAATTCACTATCGCAAGGATGTGGAAACAACCCAAGTGCCCATCAATCCATGAGTGGATTATTAAAATTTGGTATATATTTACAATGGAATATTACTCAATCATAAGAAATGACAGTGATCTAGCACCTCTTACACTTTCCTGGATTAAAATTAAGCCCATTATCCAAAGTGAGGCACCACAAGAGCAGAAGAATGGGATCCGCTTGTACTCGCCATCAAACTGGTTCTAACTGATCAACACTAGGTTGATCACATGGCAGAAATACTCTCTAGGGATTAGGGGGATGGGGGGGCAAATCAACAACTAAAGGACACGGGGAGCACTAAGGGGGGGTGCAGGGCATGCCTTCAACCCGCACTTGGGTGAGGCAAAGACATAAAGTGTAACTGTAATGTTTGTACCCTCACAATACTCTGGAATAAAATAAATAAATAAATAAATAAATAAATAAACAAATAAAGTGCATATAATTTTTCACATTGAAGAGTTCTTTAAGAGTTCTCCATTTGTGGAGAAACTGCTGAAAATATTAATACGTGCATCTGCCATAATATCAGAGCTTTAGAACGGAAGCGTCTGTACAACTCACAGTCCAGTTTTTCAAAATGCTGCAGGTAGTTTGCTCTCTAGTGAGTGTAGCCATGATTAATTTTGTCAGCTCTGAGGAGGAGGAGGCCATTTTTTGATCCTGAACCCCCACCTGGTTATGCGTCACTGTTGACTTCCATACCTGCCCACAGCAATATGCGTTGGCTTTGGCATGTGCAGGGCCATGCATCACCATCAATGGAGTCCATTGTTTCATAGCTGGGCACCTGCATGGCAGGCTGAAACAATAAGGCCACACCAAAATCCCCTCCTTTCTCCTCAGGGCACCCACTGTGAGAGAAAACTTGTTGAGGCCTGGAAGCCCACTTTCATCATAATTAGGCAGCCTGGCCAACAGTTAACCACCAACGTCTCTGGGTGAACACGTGAAGCTACTTCCAAATCTCAGGTACCTGCAAAGTCATGGGGCAAGGCAGAGTTAGTGCTGGCTCTGTGCTCACCTGTGCATCTCTTGCCTCTGAAGAATGTTAGGTTTGAAGAATGTTAGCTTTGAGGAATGCAGAGAACTACACAGTGCTATAATTCTGCCCTGTGACTCCTGGATGCTTTAGTTTTCACAAGGGCACAAAGCAACCTTAGGCCACCCTCAGGTCTGCGAGATCATCATGAGTGAGCTCCAATAACCTACCTATCCCAGGTCTTAGAGCACAAGATACAGAATTCCACACTGCAGAAGGCCTTTGGGGCAGTATTAGTGTTGTTATGATAGTAAATATGATTCCATTTAAAAGTGCTTTTCTCTTTTTAACACTCTTTATCTGTTGCTTTATTTGAATTTAAAATACATAACTCAGAGGTTATGATCATAGTTTTGCAACCAGGCATACCTGGGTTCTAATCTTGGGTCTACCTCATTAATGAGGCACACAGTTGGATGAAGTTGCTTAATCTCCAAACCTCTCTTTTCTCATTTGTAAAATAAAGATAATTATACCTATTTTTGAGAAGTTAGTTAAATGTCTGTAAAATATTTAGCATAGGCTTTACCTCACAGTAATAAGTCCTTAATAAACTGTAGCTATTACTCTATTATTTCAATATAACCCCAATGGTGAATTAATTAAAAAATGGTGGTAGAATAACTGATAATATATTGAGTTTTGAATGTCTACCTTCACCAAAACTTATTGTGGTTTATAATTTTGAAATCAAAATTGGTGATCAAAATATTATATCTCACACAAATCCTAGAAAACAGAGAAGGTCAGTGGTTGCTTTGATCTCTAGTTTAAATTTGGGGTTAAGAGAATTCTAAAATTCCAAGTTCTATAATAACTATGTTATTCTGTTGGGCCAAATTTTAAGACATATGTTATTAAACAGTTTAGGTCTATTAATGAGATACTATTTAAACCTGTTATTTCCCATTATTTACACAAGTCATCTCTCTGCGCCTCAGTTTTCTCATCTATAAAATAGGAATATTATTAGTATATTTCCCTTTCATAAGTCTTACAAGAATTAAATAAGATAATGCAAGTAAAGTATTTAGCCCAGGGCCCGACTCAGTAATCATCAAGTGTTAACCATATTTACTCTTATATTCCTGCTAACAAAACTGTTTCCCTCTTATCTGAGATGTTTCTCCACACATACCTCCTTTAGACTGTACGGAGGACGTGCCCTGAGACTTCTCGCCAGAGGGGCAGCCTGAGCACTACAGCAAGAGAGAGTAAGAAGGGGAAAGCACCAAAGCCTGAGGGCTCATGTGGATGTCATTAGCCCCAGGTAACATACAATTCAACAAGTATTCCCAGGGAGAACATAAGCTAAAGCCAAAGCTAGTTTTGATTTCAGGCTACCCAAGCAAGAGGTCGATGTGAAAATTAATGCAGTATCCACCAGACCCAATGGGTTTCTATTCTCATGAAGGCAAGATCTTTTCAGTATTCTCTGGATTTGTGGTATACATTTTATCCCAAACCTCACAATAAATCTGGGTCTTTTTCTGCTTAAGTAATTTACTTCTATCCTAAGTTTTATAAGGGCATAAAATTAAATGTAGTTATATGTTTACCTGATTAAGTTAATTTTAAAAATAAGAGTAAATTGGAACTTCTTTGCAAAACTGAAGATACACATTTGCTGTATTTGTGAAGACCACAAATGTATCAGAAAAAGTCAAGAACATTTAAGAATCATTTCCTTCATCTCTATTGTATTCTGTCTACTCTAGTTAGTATTTAGTTAATTAGTTAAGAGCTAGCTAAAACTCTGTGATGACTGTGGAGCTAGATCTAAAATGTAAAATTGGTGGGTTTATAATAAAATTTCTTTGTTGTCCTTTTTCCTACTACTTACGAATGCTGTTTAAATTATTTTTTATCTTTTTGGATTTTTTTCTAATTTAATATGATTCTTGCTTGTCCCAGGCTGTGTTGCACACATTAAAATGTTCAGATTCATCAAAGATGGTTGATTACTTTCCAGTTTATATCTCAAGTTTCTTCCAAATAATGACAGCAAAAGAAACCATTATTTCCTTTCCCTTCATTTACCCTGCCTGTGTTGGCAATGAAATATAAATTTAGTAAAATTAATTAGGTTTAACTCTGGACTTCTCAATATATGTGTTTTTCTAAAAAGTTCTCTGCAATGGAAAAAGAATGTTTATATTTACAAACAGGGCAAGACACCTTTATCTATGTTATCATTAACTAACCTGAATACTAATTTGGAACTGATTACTTTGCTGGATTATGAAACAGCCTCAGGACAGTTTCACAAATAAAAGTTCACAGTTAAATTAATGGGAAGGCCAAAAATATGCCCATTCTCACTTCTGCACTTTCTTAAAATTCCAGTTTACATTAAGGTTTGCATGGAATATGCTTTAATAGGAATCAACTGTTTCTGGTACAGAAAAATCAATTATTCTTCTTGATTCAGTCTTCAATTTAATAAATCAAGCAATAATTATAAGGCAGTTAAGAAATGGAGCTATTTAAGTATACTGACTAATTTGGCAAAGTATTGGTAGAGGTTGATTATGTGATTTTATTTTTATGAATAAGACAAAGAACTGCAGTATAAATGGATATTGGGCAGAATTTTATTTTAAAACATTTTAATTTGAATTTATTATCATGCTAAAGTTCCATCATTGTCATTTCTTTTATTTGTTTTTCTGGATCCGTGTAAAGGCACACTGGAATGATTCTGGAATGTTTGATACAAATACGAGAAAGAGTAATTGGGAGAAAGATAATGGGGTCAGTGTAGGGTGGATTTGACTCAGGATTTTAAGTCTCTTTCTGGGAAAGTCTCCTTTCTCTCTGTATCGTGTGGGGTATGGGCACGGGGACACTGGTGGAGGTGGTGGGTGTGGATGCAACGCAGCCCTGGGCCGTAAAACAATGCAGACCCTATGCATCTTCCTGAATGGTCACCCCAGGGAGGCGGGAGTGAGGTGCTTCTGTGAAACACCCAGCTTCACAAATAATGGCGGCTCGGCTTGTGAGCTCCCAGCTGTTCTTGTTTAACGTGAATGTCCCTCTCCAGGTCATCACAGCCCCAACCCTCCCTATTTGCTAACTCTGCCAGCTTAACCCAGTTTATGCTACCTGCCCCGTCCCTGCCTGCGTACAAGTGCATTTCTGACCCTTATGCAAAAAAAGAGCAAGCACCAGAAAGGCTTCTTCATACATACACAGAGGAATCTCTTCTTAAAAATGATAGTGATAATAATTTCTTGGAACATGCAAGTTCCCCACCTCCACTATACCCTTAAATATATTATTCAGGCCCTAATGTGAGTTACTTTGATCATATCAAAATCCAGCAGTCCAGACCACGCCAGAGGGGCCATTTTGTTGATGTGGCCGAAAGGACCATTTTGGAACTGGAGATAGCATGGCAGTCATCAGAGGTATCAACCCTGAGCGGAAAGGGCAATTTTGGACAACCTAAGGATGGCATAGTGTCATTTAGGACCTGGTGAAAGGGCACTGAAGGGACAATGCAGAAGAAGGGATTCCACAAAGGGAGGTGGCCTGGAAGCAAAGAAAGTTTTGCTTCCTTTCCCTGTGGGAGCAGCTCATGTATCCTTGAAAGACTTTACGGGGCCCTTTTGTACAGAGGTTGGAAAGCTGTGCATCTCAGGCTTATCCAGCCTTTCCCAGTCCATTCCAGACTTCATGTCCTTCT
>RJWJ010000570.1:95000-208808 GCA_004363605.1 Indri indri
TATTCAAGAGGCAGGCAGGAATACCCACAGTGTGTAACTTATTTAGCTAGAACTGCTCATTCACTGGCAAAAAAAGAGCGAGTCTGCCCTTAAAAAATACTGTGTGTCCTGTGAGGTTGATTTGTTTACCTAATAGGTCAAAGATACACGAAGAGCTTGGCTGAGATTATCTGTTTTCTACTAGGGCAAGTATCACAGAAATGATGGGACTTCCTTTTGAGCTTGCACTGCTGGGATCCCGCTGTGCTATTCAGCATTTGGGCTATCAGACTGAATGGGCTAATCTAATACAATTCTCCAGCCCATAAGCATTGTTCTAAAGTATTCATTATTAAATGATATGCTGTGAGAACAATTGACAGTTTATTTTATTAGGCCATGGCCTAGGGATAGGGGGTCAGCGGGCTCCTTAAGACAGCCTACCGTGTGTCACTAATTCTGAAAGATTTTCCTTCCAGTAATGAATTCACTCAATGGACCTTGGGGGTGAGGGAGGGGGCAAAGTAAAACCAGCCTCCATTCACCCTCTAGCCCTCAAAACTAAATCAAATATATTATTTGAGGTACCATTCCTTTAAAAAGTCCCATCAGCATCTAATGGGTTTAATTCATCCACAGGAAGATTAATTTCTTAAAATTCTATATTTCCCTTCTGCTCTCGTTCTCAGTTTTAAAAGGGCAGGTAAAATGAAAACAAGATTTATATTTTTTGTTCCTTAAAAATTGAACTTTGATTTTAATCTATCAGTCCAAATACATTCAATAATAGCAATCCTCTGTTCAATCTTCTGGATATCAAAAACAACAACAACAAAAAAACAAAAACAAAAATAAAACAATCCAAGTGCACTGCCATCCATTGGAAGTAGTAAGTCACAGGTAAATCATATCCTACCATCCATGAAGAAATGGGGACGAAAAGTAGCAGGGAAGGAATACAGGAGCGCTCCTTCCAACTGGTCTAATGTGTTTTGTAGGAGAAAGTATACTTATGTGTTAAACCCAAAAGCTTGAAATATCCAACATCCTCTATGTGGACATTTCGACAAATGTCTTTGCCAAATATGAGACAGGCTCACTCTTCACTGTGGATCTGAAACTTTCAAGAAAAACTATCACCAAGCCAAGTCTGCCTTTTTACATCAAGTCTGCCTCCAGGAGAATTGGTTGTGTTCGCTCGTTCTTACCATTTTGTTGTTATGAAAACCAGAAATGAGTTCAGCTTGCACCCCAGGTGGGAAGTTAGAGAGGGGGAACCTGTGTTAAGTTGAAGTTCGTCACAGTAGGCAGAACAGTTGCTTTGCAGCCCAGGCCCATCTCAGGGTGCACTGCTTCACAGCTACACTGTAAAGTGTTAAAAATCCTCCCACCCACCCCAGAATATATATATATGTATATTAAAAAAAAATCCCCTGTCCATCTCTCAGTACACAAAAGGACCTCATCACACTGCAAAAATAGCAGTACCCACTTTGGTCAATTAAAACAAACAAACAAAAAAAAAGCATACATTATTTTTTTTTTTAAATCTGTGTACTTACCTATAATAACCAATACAGCTAAAAGCACTACCTACATAGGCAAAACTTGGTATTGCATAATTCGTATAAATTTGAAACCCCTCCCCCCCAAATATTAATTGGAAGATGAAAAACATGAAAGGTTAATAGAAAAAAACACCAAAATACTGAAAATATTGCTGGTCGATTACAATTTTTAAGCGGCAACTATACACAGCCATGATATGCTTTATAAATGTGAGATAAAGGTATAACTGTCTAAAAAATCCATGATGTCACACATTTTTCTTCGTCTGGAGTACAAAATATTTTGTCATAAAAATGGTAAAGATTTAAAATGATAATAAATGCAGCAAAACAAGTGTAGTGATGTCACTTTTTTGTTTTTTTTTGTTTTTTTTTGTTTTTTGTTTTTTAGATTTCAAGGCAAGGCACGTAATGTGGACATTATATCTTCGTGCAAATTAGGATTACTGGAAAGAGTATTTTTAATTAAAATTTTAAGAGACATAGAGGCAAAATGTGTCTGCCCATGCACACTATGGATCTGTCAATACAAGAAATTTGTTGAACAAGGCTAATGTCTGAAAGCACCATGCAAGTTTTCAGCACCCTGATTACATTTGTTTTCTCAAGAGTGCGTTTTTATATCCTACACCCTGGCGTTCCCAGTTTGTAAACTGTAAGCTTTACCCTTGTGACATGGATTTGCCTGCCTCTTTGTCTCTATAATGCAGATTTTATAGAACCTTTTGTACACCCTATGGGTTCTTGATGCAACCAGTAATTTTAAATAAATAAATTCTACCTCCAAGGAGGCTGCAGCTAAACCAACATAAGTGCTGTGTTTTCATTAATTTTATTTTTCTCAAGCACATGATTTGTCTTGATTTAATGCCTTTTTAATGCCCTCAAAAACTGAGGGGAAAATAAATTCGCTCAAAATTATTTTAAATTCTTTTTAATCCCCTCAATTTAGAGTCCAAGGGCTGAAGGACTTATAATCATGATTCCCCTTTAGATATAAATTTATAAATTGCACTTGCCTCTGTTAAGTGTTTCTTTTGTGGGGAAAATATTATATTAATTTTTAC
This sequence comes from Indri indri, assembly GCA_004363605.1. NCBI lineage: Eukaryota > Metazoa > Chordata > Mammalia > Primates > Indriidae > Indri > Indri indri. The sequence continues at coordinate 97,615 of RJWJ010000570.1, forward strand.
TGTTGCATGCAGAGATAACACTTCACCTACATAGAGGCATTTCTTCCATAGAGCCTTTGTGTTCAAACTGTTTTTTTCCTTTTTTCTTTTTTTTCTTTTTTTTTTCTGTTTTTTTTTTTTCTTTTTTTTAAGATTTCAAACTGGGTTACACACTGGAAAAGGCTGGGTTAAGGGCCAAAATTTAATAAATCTGTACTGATAACTAAAGGCTACAGAGATTTTATATATATTTTTTTAACTTTTAGAAATCAGAGTGCTTATAAAATGGCTGGCTCATGGCTCTGTCACCCAGCACCTCTGACGCTGCCTCCTAGCCTTCGTTGGTGAGATAACCAGGAATAGTGATTCCATGCGTAAACAACAAGAATACTAAACCAATAAAACTAGCTTATCATGCAAATATTAAGGCATCTAGAAAGTCAGTTAAAATATATTGTCATAGAGACAGAACATCTATTTCCCAGCGGACTTCATGTAACAAAGGCTACGTTGCAGGGGCTGCGATCTACCATCAGTGAAATATCATCGACCCTTTTATGTCATTACAGTTTCAACCTTAAGGGAATTAGTGATTGTAAGTGCTGCAATTGCTGGTCTATTATCTTCTTTCTTCAGTTTCTTTCCTTTCTCCCTTTGTTTTGTTTTGTTTTGTCCAGTCTTCCTCTTTTCCTTTTTTTTTTTTTTAATTTCTTAGACTATTGTTGTATTTCTTTTTCCCTCAGTTGCTCGTTTCTGCTTGAAGGAAAGGTTCTCCAATTATGTTCAAACCGTAATTTTGGACATTTGCCGGTAAGATGGGTGTCCTATTTGACACTTGGAAAGGAACCAAGCTAGCCCAGGTACCAGGACTGTTGAGAGGAGAGGGGCAGCAGAGGAGGAAAGAAAAAAAGAAAAAAAAAAAAAAAAAAAAAAAAAAAAAAAAACACAACGTTACAATCTACAACAATATGAGAAATACACATTCCAGATGCATCAAACTACTACTATAACTTTTTTCAGAATTACAGTCTAATATAAGATAAATGTGCCAAATTATGCTTATTATACCTATATATACTATATGGTTTACTCCTTTCATGTAAAGTAACAGTAATTGTGAGGCAGAAAAACCTGGAGTAGAACACACACACAATTGTTGAACTCTAATCAATTTGAGAATATTCTTCCTAAAACATCACATCCACTTCAATGTAAATGCTATATGATTTTTCGGTCGTTCAAAAAAAAAAAAAGAAAGAAAGAAAAGGAAGAAAAGCAGCAATCTACACTGGTACCAATATAGTTTGCCAGTTATATTATAATCTTGTTTTACCTTTAATTGACAAGGAATTCAGTGGTAAGATGGGTTTCAATTTTTTACCTGCCTATTGGGTTGAATAAAATTGAAATGTGAAATGAAAGATATTTCTTTCCCTCTCACAACAGGAAAAAATATATTTTTGTAGATAGGCCCATGCACAATACGCAGTTGGAAATGCCTAATTATCAAAACATATCTTAACCAGAGTTTTTTAGTGAACACAAAACAAATGAAAATCGTAGAACCAAAATGGAACACAGCTTTTTTTGTTCTCCACAGAATACCCATTGTGAGAGAAAACATTTATAGGAGGCCACAAGGGTCTCTGCTTGTGCTTATTAGTTCTACAGCTCTCTGGTGGTTTTCTTATCCTCCTCTATAAGTTACTTTTAGAGAGAACCAGAGTTTTCCTTCCAACCCGTGTTTTCTTACATTGGCTTGCAACCGAAGCCTGAACATTCCCTGCTCCTCCCCTCAGCAATAATACCGCGACTGAGCTGTTCCGAACATGGTGAATTGGGAGGGCCAATGGGAGCGTGTGCTGGAGGAAGTAAGCAGATAGGATTTCTGCCTCTCTCCCATCAGCTCAACTTTTACCTATGTGGAATTTGGGGCTGTTAAAAAAAAACGAAAAACATTTGAAAAACAGTTCTCTCATTGCTACTGGTATAATCTCTCATTAAAGAAGTATCATATGGTGGAAAATAACACCAGATCTACATATCGTGAAATAACCCCACACCATACATTTTGGAGTACACCTAATCTGATGTATTGCTTGTTTCAACACTCAACTCAGAAGGAATGTCTGCTAAGTAACAGCTTCATAAATAATCATGAACCAAGAAAACATCAAACTGACAATTCCATACTTGGTTTAGTCACAGCCTCGCATGGAGACATACTTTCAGTGTTTTAAATTTCATTTAGTACCCTTTGCTTTACGTATGAAACCATGAGGTAAGGCAGACACTATTACTGTGGCTATCAATTTAGATATGCTCATTAGTTCATGTTTGAATTCTAAAGGTACAAAAGCCTTTATGGAATACTAACCTGAAGAAACAAATTTGCATTTAAAAAAAACTTGATATATACTGTTTTTCACTCTGGTAATACCTCTATGCAAAATGTTGTTTATTGCTACATGTCTAAGTACATATTTCTGAGTTAATATTTCAAAAAAACCCCCACAATGACCTTTTACATTCAAGTGATTTTTTTTCAAGTGAGTTTATAATTAGACTACAAGCTCCGTGACAGCAAAGTCCGTCTCCCTTTTTGCTAACCATGCAATATGAACCTAGCACATGGTAGATATTCAATAAATTTTTGGATAAACAAATCAATTAATTATTTCAAATCACACCCAAATACATATTTTTAAAAGGTTTTTGCCCAAGATTGCATATACTCATGAATACCTTGTGATTTAGTCTCCTATAAAAAAGAAAATAGACATCCCATCTCTGAATTTAAAATTAGAGATACTCAGCATAAACAAAAATTGATTATGCAGGAATAATCACATTCAAACTAATAAGATATTTCCTTATTATCTGATGAGAAATTATAATTCTAAAGAATAAGAATATGTGTTATTGAAACCTTTTCTAAGACACTTAATTGTTTTCACATATTTCTTTCTTCCCACACACATTTTCAACAATTATTTCTGTGCTTTGCACCATATATTGGGAACAATGTTACATAATGCACCATGAAACTTATTTTCTCCTCAACTGTGTTTCCACTGCACTTTGTACACAGTCCTATTATGGCATTTATTACTTCATATCATAATTATCTGTATCTATGACTATCGTACTGACTGAAAGGTGAGTTCCATAGAGAAAATGACCTAGCCTTATGTATCTCTATAGAGTCTGGCCACAGCTGATGCTATTTCTTAACAAATAAAATAAATTCCAAAAATGGATATCCATTGTTTTTAACCTGAATAAGAAGTATGTGTTAAAAGCAAAACGACCAGCTAAAATAGATAATCCTTGAGAGTAAAATATTATGTCAACAACAAGTAAATCGTTTTGCAAAATCAACAAGAGTTCCAAATTAAATGAGCTTAAGAAAGCCATTTAGAGATTTCATGCTTTAGGGATATAAAGTATATTTGAATGACTGAAAACAGGTATGGCTTCTTAAATGGCCAAGTTTACCAGCTAATGGCAGAATTCAGGGTTTATTTTGCAATAGCTTTCTTACTCGGTTCTTTAGAAGAGACATATATCATTATTCTTTGGAAAATGTTCAGTAAAAGTAAAACTGATGCTAGTCACTAACAGAACTCTTGCTGCAGAATGCCTGACAAATTAATTTAAATGTTTATTTAAACCTTTCAAGCCTCCCATCCTACATTATGGTCATATCAAAATTGCAGAGTGTAATATATTTGTCAATACTGTTTATGAACCTTTGGGGGAAAATAAATCTCAAACATTAACACTATGCAGACCCCATATATGAGTTTTACAAGTCTCTTATTGCCAATTTGTAGGTTAAGTTCAGAACTATAAGGCACAGACATTTTTTAGAGCTTTTTTTGGTAGTCCCATTGAAAAAAACCTGGTAAAACTAATTTAAAGACTATGATAGCAAATGTAAAGAAAAATGTTTAATCAAACAAAGTAATAGAGATCACCTAATTTAAAAACATAATGCTTAAAGTTGCGTAGCTATTCAGGTAAAAATGTAACAGTGCTTTTGATATATCTAACTTTCTCTCTATATAAATTAATGCCAATAATAATATGTACGGATAAAATAAACACACATATACATATACAAATTAGTATATGCAAAATGCTTAATAGTTTTAATTCATAGTGGAATGAGAATTACCATATGGACAATCTTAAATTCAATCCAATAATCTGCATTTTATTAAGAGACATGAGAATACAACTAAGAGGATTTCAAAATATTAAAGGTCAAATTCAACTACTTGAGCAATATATCTTCAAGCATGCATTTACTTTGTTGTCATCAAATTTTCCATGGCCAAATCACCTTTCTTTAGGCAAACAGAAGATGAGCATGACTGAAGGTTGAAAGCACATCTTTAGAATATATAAACTGGCCATAACCATCAAAAAAGAAAAGAATGTAATTATTCTGTGAAAAATCAGGCACAAAAAAAGCACAAACTATTTCGATAGGACCTTAACACAAAGCACAACTCACCCTAATGATGACTACTCTGTGCAATATAATGAGATATTTCATTATAAAAAATTATATAAGTGCTAAATCAAAATTCCAAATTAAAATGTCTGATATCATGGATAATATTTTCACACTATTTTGCCCAAACCGTATGATGTGGCTTCCCCCAAAAGGGAGGAAGCCCACAAATTATCTTGACCTTAAGATGCACTGAGAGTAGGGGATGGTCCTGCTTCATTGTATGCTAATAAGACTACCTCTGAAGCACTGTCTTTCTTCTAGGCGTCACTCTTCAAACAAAACAAACTCCATGGCATTTCTTTGTTGAAGACACTCACCAAGTCGTGTCATTTAAAGAACAGGTGAAGGGAGACGGGGAAGACATGGCAACTGAGTTGGAAAGAAATGTAGACAACTTCTGCATGATTCATTCAGGTAGACAGAAATAGCACAAAGGGAGAGACTTCCAGACCATGCTGAGCACTTACTATGAGCGAGGTTCCATCTTTGTTGTTTTACATATGCTGTCACTTAATTCTCTCAAAGAGCTCTTGAAATGGCCATATCATTGTCCCCATTTCAAATATGAAGAAACGGAAGTAAGATAAGTTACTTGCCCAAAGTCTCCCACCTATTCCTCTGGTATGAATCATTTCTCTCAGATTTCCCTGGCCATTTCACTATGTTACATTGCCTCCGCAGGAAGTCAGACATTGGCCCGACATAAGGAAGAACTTTTGTACAGAGTTTTCTGAAGGCAAATTTTATTTGCTTCAGGAGACAATGAACTTTTTATTCCCCACACCAGCTAGATTATAATCTAGCTAAAGAGGTTGATGCAGAAGAGACTCGTGCATGGAATATGTGGTTGATCTGGGTAGCCAAGCAATCTGACATTCTATGTGTCTGTCTCCTCTGAAAATAAATCTAGTTGAAGTTCTACTAGAGTGACGCTTACGGTGAAGGTTAAGGGGGAAGAAGATACCCACTTCTTCCCTTTAAAAATGATACATTATATTTTACTTATCTTGGATAAACTGGATTAAATAGTTGGTCTTTGCAGATACAAGGACTAATAGACTGCACCTTTCAATGAAAGAAAGAGAGAAAATTGCTCTGTGCAGCCAAACCAACATTTGATGGTTATGTTTTTAAAAATTATGCATTCTGTGACTACGTCTTCTTGGCCAAAAAAGGACTAGGCCCTTAGCTTTTAGATCCACTGAAGAACAATGGGGTGCCAAATAAACATGTGTGAAGCCATTTAGTTGAGTTAGGAACCAAAGACTTCACCTATTAGTCTTGAGTGATTAAAATGATAAGAGATATTGATATTTTAAGAATGGCAAAATTCATTTATTATTAGTCTGTGTTTATTTGATAATGAATTGGGCAACCCATTTGTTAAACAGTTTATAAAATGTCAAAGCATCCAGTACACTGATACCTTTCACAGGAGTAATAATATTGCCCATTTAGAATTGACATACTTATTTAATCATGAGGCTACCATATCTACTGAGAAGATAGTAAGTACTCTTTCGAGAAACTTAAAAAACATTACTGGAATGAAGCACAAAGAATTGTATATGGTCATACATACCTCAACGATACCAATAGCCACGTTATTTAGATAACAATAAAAATAAGCAATGGCACAGAAAGCATGGGGAATAAATAATATAGATATTTTAATTTAAAAGAAGGATTTGCCTTTAATTCCTTTGCACCATTTTCAGATAGCCCCAAGCAGGAAAGTTTTTTACTTCCTTGGCTAAATACTCTAATTTTATTGGCACAATATTAACACGCAAGTATTAGGGTTTCTCCCAAAATGGACAATAAATAATTTTCCCTGTTAATAGCTAAAAACATGTCTGGAAAAACCAGGCAAAGTGGGTTAATTAAGTATCAAGTAAGAAGCCATGCTGTCCTGGATTGCATATGTGGTCATTTGGACTGGGTGATTACTTCAATTTAACACAAAGGCTGCAGATTAAGTCTTGTGAAAAAATGCTCACTTGGACCAGTGGAAGGGATAAAGGAGTGGCATTTAAGTTGACTCCATTAACATATTAGAACAAAGAAAATGGTCCCTGATAATTATACTAGTTGCTAGCACTTACATAGTGTGTGTTATTTGTGTGCGTTATTTGCCAGGCACTGTTCTATGCACTTGCCCTTAAAGCTTTTAATCCTCAGAAAAACCTATAAGAAAGGACCGTTATTATCCTGATTTTACAGATGAGGAAACTGAAGCTAGGAAGTTAAGTGGCTTGCCCAATTCATATTGCTACAGAGTTGCAGAAGTCAGGATTTGAACTCGAACAGTATGGTTCTAGAATCTATATTTTTATCCACTACACTTTACCTCATCTGCCTCTTTGGTCAAATACATTTTACTTTTCTCACTGGACTAGAATTTATATTACCACTGAATTATATAAGAGATTCTATGAATTAAGATTCTTATCACTGGGACACACTGAAATTCCTATGGAAGTATAACTCTTGAGCCCAAATTTCAGCACAAATAGCTATATTTTATTTATCCAGTTGCTTTTCAGCTGAATGCAATATTTGCCTTTATTTTATGTCTCTACGCATGTGGCTGTGTGTTAATGATTTGCTTGTTCAGTTCCACTTTAGATGAGGCTAGACTGAAAGTGAAATATACAAAGCGCTTTACATAGGTCTTGCATTTCTTCGATTTATTTTTCCCATTTTTAGGGATCATTATTGCCATCTGAATGATCCTATTTGCATGCAAGATGATTTCTAATGATTATTACTATTTGTAATAATCTGTATCAGAAAGCTCCCTGGCTAGCTCTTACCTGAACTGCAAAGTACTCTTGTGGGCTCTCTGGGAAACACCAAATATCATAAACTGCAGGTGGCTCATGGAATTATTCTAACTGCAAGCAATATCACTTCATAGTAATGAAAGAGAAATGTATTTGTTTCTTAACTAAGTAGGTAAATAGCCTTCTTTATTGCTACTCCTTGGGGACCAACGGTTTTGAAAATAGCATATCAAAATGGTAGGCCATCAAACCTCATTAATTTATATTCAATTGTTTCAGACGTGTTTTGTTATTGGGCCATGCTGGATTGAATGTTAACTTTACCATGCATGAGTGCTAGCATTTTCTAAGTAAAATAATGGCATCTGCCAGTGAAATATTTTATCTAATGAAGGGCACAGGGCAAGAAAAGGCCTCACATACGGGACCACTGTCACTAAACATTAGATGTGCTCATTACAGTTACTGAACTCGTAGTAAAAAGCTCTTACATAATCCTAGAAGACCCTTCAACACAGCAATCTATATACTTAAAAGCAATAAAAACTTATTTCCTTAAAATATTTAGTTTAAATAAATATGGAAAAAAGCTCTTCCCTTCAACAGGCCAAATTAAGCAGATATAAAAAATATGTTTGATCTTTTTCATATTTTAGAACTGAAATGAAAGATGAATAATTATTATGAAGATGACTAATTATAAATAAATTACAGTACACACATGCGTACATATATAACAACTTATGTAGCTGTGGGAGGGTTTAGCCAATTAAAAATATATAAAATTATCAGGCTCCAAGTAATTATTTTATCTCCTCCCACAGACCATGCCACAGTGGAGAAACCCACATGTTGATTTCCAGCCCCTTTCTCTCTCTGTATTCCTCTCTAACCCTGGGCTCCTTTTCAATGCCATTGTTACAAGTGCTACTGCTCCTCTTATTTGCATATGTGATTCTTCAACAGCAGACAAAATTCTCTACGAAAACGGTGCTTCAAAATAGTGCCTTTCACTAGAGAAAATCACCCAAGGCATACTAAATTAAATAGAAACGTAAGGTTTATACAAAAGCAAAAAGAGATTCTTTCACAAATGATTTTCATGTAAAAGCAAAAACCAGCATTATTTGCACAATTTCACCTCTAAAGGATGAAACTTACTTGGATCAGAATTCTGAAAGCATAAAATTACACATGACTAAGGAACTGAACACATTTGAATATTGTGCTTGCTACTCTGTTCACATGGGCAGAAGATCTTCCTTCTTGTAAAACAAAGTGAGCACGGGAGAGAATAATTGCAAACTTTCTACAATTTCTGAATATTCAAAATTCGTGCTCTTCAATTTCTTGAACTTAACTAGGGCTTTGCCTTTTCTTTTTTCTTCTATAATTTATTATGCTTGTTATATATATTCATTCACAGCTTTTTTATTTAAGTAAACCTGACAAAAAAATGTACCATATACCCTACTAATAGCACTAGCAAACATGAGAATCAAAAAAGATAAGCAGATAATGGTGCACCGGTTGCCGATAGCCCTGATTTCTTACGGATGCAATGCATATGTAAATATGGCACTTTACATAAGACATATTCAAATAAAGTGGGTGTTTAATATACTTCTTTTCATTGCAAAGGGTTAATCAGCAAGGTTTACATATGGGAATTTTCTGAATCACGCTCCTCCCTCTCCAGTAGCGCTGCCAAAAATCATCTGACAGGAAACGTAAGATTAAGTTTGTCCTACCTAAGCGAACAAAGAGTGCTCTGAACAAGCCACCGGTTTACTGCAGAGCGGGAACTTTTCTAATCCTGCTGGAATCTGCAGCGCTGCTCAGAAAATATCACGGAAAAAGTTGTTTTCTTCCCTCTAACATCTTGTCTCAGGATCATCTCATTTTGGTCACACTGCAGATCCCATAAAGGTTAACTTAAAGCTCCAAACATAATCATGTGGAAAATGGACATTATTGATTCCTATGGTCCATTGTTCCCCCATCCTAAGTCCCTGAAGTTCAAGTTCAATCTGGAATTACATCATGTCTGGTTTCTCCTGGTTACCAGACGGCTTGAGACGTGACCACAGCTACAGAAAAAACAAACAGCCTTCTTCACGCTTCGGCTCCCCTATCGATTCAAACGTAAACTTTTTTTCTTTCTCTCAAGTATGCTTCAAGTATGGAGCATGGTTAATTTAGAGATTAAGTTCCAAATTAGATTATCTAATGGCATCTTAATGGATTGCTGACCCATTTCCTGTGGGATGGCAGCATGCAAGTCTGGCTGGAATACAATTAATTTCTTAGGAAGTGTTCTGAAGAGTTTGCCTAGATAAAAAGGAAACGTCGTGTTGTACAAATCTTTCTTTATAAATAGAGAAAGTTAGGCAAAACTTCAACAAATCCCAGTATATTTTTTTCAATGGCCAGATCGCAGATGTCGTGGGTCTGTGAAAACCAGATCAAGACCATTTTTAAGAACAGTAACGTTTTTAGTTTTGATTTTATAACAGGTGCAGATAATTTTGATGAGAATGGAGTAATTCCCTTAAACAGAACATTCAAATACAAACAGCAGCCCTAGTTAGCAGCCCCAGTACCAAACAATGGTCATGTGCAGTTCTGGCTTTTGCAGTTCTCCACCTTGAACCAAAGAGTCTTCCATTCATTTACCTTATCAGCATTTCTATCATAGTCCCAGAGTGGTGCTACGGGCCCAGAATGGTGTATAAAAAGTAGAACATTTGAACACACTTTAGAGCTGACAGCTGAAAAGGAAATTCAGCACTCGGAGAATAAAGCTCCCCCCAGGAACTCCAGGAACAACCCAGCTGTTGTACTGTAGTTATGTGTCAAGATAACAAACTGAGAGCAGGAAATGCTAACCTAGTGAATTCACAGGGATGGTCTAAGTGTAATGTTGAAATAAAAGTTAACTCTTAATACCATCTAAGGGATAGGATACATACTGCCCTTATCATACACGTGCCACATATATGTGGAGATACACACATACATATACACACATGACATACACATAAGCATACACACATGCAAACACATGTATGTACATTCAAACATATGGTTTGCAAACCAATATTTGCAAATTATTTTGTTTAAATATTCATTCTTAAGCCTTTTGAGAGCATACATTTTTCAAAAGAAAATTTTATGGACAAAGCAAGGACAATGGTTGAGGGCAGTGTTATGCAAATCAAGTTACATGTATGAAATGAATGCTATTACCCCTTCCTTTTTGCCCTCCCTCTCCTGACCAACCAGATCCAAATAACCTTTACTGGCTGCTAAGTTTCTCTTGGGAAATCAAGCAACTCTCTAGAATTGCAGTAATAAACGACAATTTCGTACAAAAACATGTGTGAAGTAACTACAGGATGAAGCATTCAACTCATAGAAAGGAACTGCTAACACATGTAACATGGAAAATAGCTGATAAAAGTCTCTTTGGTGCCATTCAATTATGGCATCAGCAGAAACACAAAAATCCTTCCAATTATTTCAGTAAAATCTTCATTTATTCATTATTTCAGAGGCTGAGCAAATGGTTTGTGTAAACATATCCCTCAGTAACACGCACATGTTTATTTTAGCCATCTGAAGACTTCTTCTATGTTTATATAAGCCATCAGACACATACAACCACTCACTTGGGGCTTTACGTTTTCTTGAAAAGGGTAGGGGGGAGAAAAGAGAATGAAACAATAAATTCAGTTTCTCTTTTGCATAAAGCACTCCCTCTAATGTTTTAAAACAACTTCTGTTTATATTATTCTTGGATTGTCCTTGAGCTTTCTTTTTCATTCAATTATATTGCTTTTTCATATTTGATAGTACAAGCTATGTTCTGGCTATAGTTTCAAGAAAGTAAGACCATGGGGGAGTAACTGCAGCATGTGTTTATACCCACATAACTCACATATGCAACAAAGTAACCAGTCCTCATAGGAGGACAGGGCACAAACACAACAGTACCTAGCTTAAGCAATTCACCTCTCACCCTCCTAAGATCTGAACGCATCCTGACTAAAGTAGAAGTGAGCCCTTCATCAACATTTTACTCTGGGTTAACTGCAGTGACTGACCTCTTGCTCAGGCAGAAAAATTCACTTTTTTAAGGCACAAGTAACTCCTCTGCTTAAGCGTGCGCACACACACACACACACACACACACACACACACACACTAAAATGTCTCGCAAAATTCTAAGGTCAAAACAGCAAACACCTTCAGGGGTGCAACCTAGTGAGTCTGTGAAAATGTTCCAGAAGAGTCAGTTTGGGTTCCTAAGGGAATGGGGTGGGGTGGGGCTGGAGGGAGGATGGAGGAAATCTTCCAGCTTCGACTGGACTTGCACAGCTCCCTCGGCACTGCCATTTTCAGTCCTGAAAAAGGAGCTGCATTTGACATGGAGACACCTCAACAGGGCAATTGGAAAAAACCAGAAAAGAGGGTGATCACGGACAAGTGATTGTAAGAAGAAAGTAATGGCAACAAACAAAGAACAATCAAAACAAAATAAAGCAAAACCAAAACACCCACTTTGCTTTGTCCTCTTCTACTACCAAGTCTCCAAGGATTGCCTTTTGCCAGAAACAAAAGCAACTACCACAACAAAAATAACCATCGTGACAAAGGCAAATTCTCTAAAACTCTGGTTGGACAGATATGCATTTCTCCAATTTTTTCAATTTACTCAGATGACTCTAAAGCTGTAGCTATGCCCTAAAGATTCTAGATGTCTATTATCCGACTTAAAAGTCATAGTGTTATAGATATTTATGACTTCCTTCTTAAATATTCTTTCTAGGAAAAAAAAAATAAGTTTTAAAAACAACCAGAGGGCACAAACTATAAATCATGAATAAAGCTGTCTGGCCACAGACATGGCCTATTTGTATTATTAAGTAAGAATTCTATTTGTGTCCATTTTTGAAAACTATAACAAAGCAAAGCAAATTACTCTCTTGCTCGAGTTTATTTATTCTGAACTGTATAATACTTAGATTTTAGGAACCGTATCTGTATCAGTCACAGCATTTAAGACAGCCCACCATAAAGATTTAATAAATACCTGTTGAATATAGGAATGTGGTGACTGCCATTATCAATTATGTGCTTTCTGAATCATGATAAAAAGGGAAGAAACAAACCAAAACATACATTTGTAAGAGCTGTTTGAATCATTAAGCCCATTCTACGTATCATTATCTTCCAATCTAAAGAATTACTATTTTTGAAAGAGGGAAAAAAAGAAATTCTAACTAAATAAATTCTGATTTTTTTTGATTTTCTGTGACCAGAAACTGATTACCACACCAATTTTTCACCAAGCAGGGGATTTGTAACATGAACGATGCTCCCACAAGAACTGAGTTTAATCACGATATTTGTTCACGCCAATACATGCCTTCTGAGAGTCACTGTCTACTCACCTTTTCTTTTTTGGGATATCAATTTTTTGTTCAAAAAATTACTAGGAACTAGGTGAAGTTATATTTTAAATCTCCAATAATCTGCATCTTTATTTGCCTTTATTATACTTTAGAGGCACTATCCCATTTTAAATTAATATCAATATTCTAAAGATTTGGACGTTCACCCAGCTACAGGCACATTTATAAACTCGAGTATACTTCATCTGATTTGCAATTCTTGTAAATATGGTGAGTTTGTATGCAGACATGGGCCATTTTGCTAACTGATAAGCAGAACATGAAATATAAGGAAGTTATTTAGCAAAATAAAATGCAAACACTGTGTTATTAAAAATCCAACTAAATTAACTTTAAAATACTTATTAATTCAGACTATTTTAATATGACATTTTCATTGAATTTAATTAAGACTATTCATCACTAAGACTATTTAAACAAGATGCCTCCATGGAGTTTATCTTCTTTTTTATAAGTATATACTATATTTTTTTCCCAAAGGAAAAAGGATTAACACAAGGTTCTCGGAAAAAAAAAAAAATCACGATATGTAAAAATGTATCCATTTTTGAAGTGGATGCTCAACCAATCTTCAAAAAGAGGAAAAGTCATCTTGGATTCATTTTAGTTAGTAAAGTAATAAAATGTCATCAAGTTTTAAAGAACAGAATCTGAATAATTTTCTTAATTTCTGAGTAAAAGTGGACATTTAATTAATTTGATTCTTTTAAATTCTACTCTTCAGCAGTTTCTATCAGCCAACATGGAGATGGGCAGCCCACTGACAACTAATGTATGTACCTTAACGTAGACGCTTTCCATAAAGGGAGGATTACAACCATAGCAGAGTCAGAAAATTTTGTTGGCTCTACTTTTGGTGAATTTCTTATGGGATTACCTCACTCTTCTGCAAATTTTCATCTCTTATTACCTATGATTATACCATGAATTTTAATTATTTAATTCATCAATTTAACACAATTTATTCTTTAATTATTTAAATTATTTAAAATAAGACATAAATATCTTTAAAATAATACATAAGAAGCTGACTTAGAACTACTTACTTTCTAAAACCAATACATGAGACAATATCAAAACTGGTTTTGAAAATGAAGTTTTAGAATAATTTTCTCAGCCAACCAAATAAAGTCAATCTCCTGAGTAATATCAGTGTACAAACAGAAATTAAAACTTTAAACCAAAATCCTTATTTAGCTACTGATTTCAACACTTTTCCCACGCTGAAACTGATGGGTACTACCAATAACAATTAAATTGACTAATTTTAAATCTTTCTTCTAGTTTTTTTCCTCTGACAGGGGAATAAATGAATACCAAAATGACTTAGAATTAGCAGTAGAGGAAAGAGTCGAAATAAGAAGAATCTACAATGTGAAAAACCAAAGCTTTATCCTCAGATAGCTGAAAAATCTTCCTTAAAGCTGCAATGTCATTTTTCAGGGCCTACAATCTAAATGTAAAACTCCACCTCCCTCCCCCACCAAAAATATTATAAATTATATAAAACATTTGATAGCATTTAGAAATTCCAATGATCAGTTAGCATACACTATAGTCCCACATTAATTTGATGTTGCATTTAAATAAGAAATACAGGAGGGGGATAGGGGAAGAGGAATGGTATAGCCAAAACAACTGAATTTTTAACATATATTTTCTGTAAAGCTAGTTAAAAACAAACACTATAGCTCATGTAATTTTTAGGTGTTAAGTGTAGGGTTGGAAATAATTAAAATGTTACCTTTGCCAAGTAATTCCCAATGTATCCTCACTGGTACTGGGGTATAAATGCCTGCCGTTTTGATTCATGGTCCAGTCACAAATCCTCAGCTGTCAATTGAAACCTAGCAGTCAGATATGGATCGAGCAGTACTACAGTTTTTAGTATTTAAATGAACACATGCAAACTAGTACTGTACATGGCATTAACCTTACTTTCCCAAGAGGCAACTTAAAGAAAAAAAAAAAAAAGCAAAAAGGAAATCTTATTCTGAAAAGCAAAATTCCTAGACTCTTTTTTAGAAAAAGCTATTGCAATATGCTTCTCTATTAATTAAAGCATACAAGAGAAACAAGTGCTTAGAACATAACAATTAGCCATTATTAGAGTACAAATTGAGCTGAAATAAAAGCAAACGTTAATGTTCAATAGAGATATATTTTAGAAAGAAAATAAAAATGCTTTTTTTTATATGCAACATACCAAATAATCTGCACTGAGTAAAATAATCAATAACTTTAAGCATGCAGTTTGCAAAACATAGATACATGCAGTTTAGAGGAGAAAGGCCCCACCTTACGTTTGCCCTAACTTGTGTTTAGAAGCATCAACGTAATCAGTTTTAGATTTTTACTAATTTTGTTTTATGTAAAGTGGCGGTGTTTAGAAAGAGTTGATAAGAATTTCTACTTTTATTTTAAACTCAGAGTAATGGCATTTGAAACACTTTACTACATCTGAAGAAAGTGAGGAATGCACTGAATACAAGCTGAAACAAATTCTTCCCAGATCTCCGAATCATCAGCTCTGCCCTTCAGAGATTGTTCGAGTAACCCTATCCAGCTCTGTTTGGTTAACAGCTGCCCTACAGTGCTAGCAGATTTATTGAAAAGATATATTGCTTATTTTTATTCTTAAGAAAGTAAACTTTTCTGGTTTGGGGGGGGGGAACACACACTAGAAAATCATGATTTTTAACCTTTAGATAGCCATGCTGTAAATTAACTGTATCTTGCATTAAAAAGATGATGTCTTCACAGCCATCCACTAAGCCTTGTTTGCTGCTTTTCAGTAGAATTTCTAGATGATGATAGGAGCCAAAGTACCTTTAGACTTAGGATAAACTATTTTAAAGCTCTCTGATAATGTTATGGTTTTAAAAACAATTGGCTGCTAAAAATCTTTGCATTTCCTTTTAGACTCTCAAGCTTCTGCACACTCTAACAGTGATTCAAAAGTTTTAGAAAGATAGCTTTCGCTCATTTTTCTATAGATCTATGAGGTTCCAAAACTACCACTTAAAATTTCCAAAGCATGTATTTTAATTATACGGCTATTTCTGGTAAAAACGACTTACAATTTAAAGTGAAAAAGCTCCCTTCATGTAGATAGACAGACAGATAAATAGATTGCTAAAGATGTAGATTCTGCTCAGCATACATGTCATAAAGAAGTTTTAAATCAACAAATAAATCAAATTTGAAAGAAAAACATCTTAAATGGACCAAAATACTTACATAAAAGAGAAAATGTCTACCTGATTTGCTTTAAATCAAACAGACGACATACTTTTACTATTTTAAAGAAGTAAATTTGTTCAATGTGGTAAGAAACAACATGGCATGATATTTAAAAAGTTCTCAAAATGGGCCATCCAATCAGAAATTTAATGAGATGGGGCAAATTGTTTGTTTTGTGGTTTTCTCTTACAGTAACAGAGTAAACTAGTTGCCTATTTCAACATACAAATTTTAAAAGTACTGTGAAAACAATCTAAAAACCGTTCAGGAAATTTGGCTTTGTATAAAGATTACCTTATTGATCAATCACTTACTGAGTCTGCTCTAGTCAATGAAAACGTTAGTTTTGAATCAATTAAACATTCTCAAGAAGGGAGACGTATAATTTAGGCATAGCACGGATCAATTATGTTAATAATTAACTTCAGGTTACTTTCTATGGGCTCTCAGCTTTACATTTTCAGAGAGAGAGAGTATAATTTCACAAAGCCAGGGAAACCTAAGTATCACTCACTGATTGGCTTATCGTTCCAAACAACTGCAGGAACCAACTCTCCTTGGAAGGATGCATTGTAAATTGGTTAGTTTAGTATTGTTAATGTTGCTAATTTTTTGTTTGTATGTTTTACCACCCCTAAAAATGCCCAACAGACTGTCTTTGACCACACACCGAACACTTAAAATTAACATATTTTTGGACTTTTCTTTCCTAAGAGTAGTCTCAAAGAAGTTAAGCCAGAATATAGGTATTCATTTTCATCTATATTTAAGATGTATGCAATAGAAATGCTTTCTCCCAAACAGAAAAATATGCTTAAACACATACAAAATAATCAATGAATACATTTAGCAATAATTTAATGTGAGAGAAATTAGCAGGATATTAATTAGTACTGAATTAATTTTCTTTCATTCTCAAAATGTAAAATATAATTTAAATTTATGTACCTCTTTAGACTGTTTACTGCCATTATCAACACTTCCAAAGTTTCTGAGGAAACACGTTTATCCATGTTTGTATGTTATAACTTACTTAAGCTAGGTTACTTAAGCAAGAGCCTCCCTCTTCATGTTGTTTTTTTAAAATTATTAAACTTTCTTTAGCATAAAGAAATTGAATCTTTCAATTAATAAATGTCCTGAGAAAGGGAAGTTTTAAAGGTGATAGTGTGCGTGGGAGAAACAATTAATGAAAATAGAAATCAACTAATCACAAAACATTTCCATGATAGTGATTCCTAAGAAAATCAATTCCTAAGAATCTTATTTGACCAGGATAGTCCTGACCCAGCGAATTTTGAACAGACTCTAGATATTGAAAAGTTAATACTATGTATATTTAAGCTTCTGGGGTCATGTTAAGTATTCTTGGTATTAGTATAATTCAGTGTTCCTAACAAAAAATAATTTTATAGTAGGCTTTAAATAAGTTTAAAATAATAGGTGATAATCTTTTTTGAGGCTGGATGGTGATCCCTCAGTTTCTGTCCTGTGAGAGAATCAGTGTTAGCTAATTCAGCTGTCAATTTTTTAAATTAAATTTTAAAACTTTAAGTGGCACATAAATACATGCCTTTCATTTATATAAAATTCTCCTAGGTTAAAAGCTTCAACAACACACTAACGATTTTTACAAGTATATTCCCTTAAGAAATAGGAAATTACTTTCCCCCCAATAGTAATCAAATTTAAAATACCAAGTGCAGGTTAGTTTAGAAATTTAGTCTGTTAAAGTTGTGTGTTTATATGTGGAGGTAGGTAGCAATTCTTATTTTTGAAACAATATAGACTCTAAAACAGACCTGATCATATGCATATCCTTACAAAAATGCACACTCATATAAATCACTGTATTCTTTAATTTATATGCATCTGCAAATACAAAATTCAATTGTCTAGGAAATGTTCAAAAGCAAATAAAAGCTGAAATAAGAAAGTAAGATTCTCCTCCAAAAATGCTATCAGTAAAGAGGTAAAGCTGAAATAGTTCAAACAACTAAGAAAGAAGTGAAGGTGAAGTTTTCACTGCATATGTTCTTAGGGTGGAGTTCTATAAAGTCTCTGGAAGGAGAATCTTGTTCCTGGCCCAACTCAAATGAGATTGTTTCAGGAACACAAGGATGGGGGCCATCTGGTTTCCCTCAAATATCTGCATTGAAGGAAACACCTCAGATTTGGATCATTATCCTTTCCTATACCACACCCAAATAATTATGTAAGTAGCTGATAGCCATAAAGAATCAATATTGCTTTTGATTTCAGAATAAGGGTTTGTTTATTCAAATGAGGGTCCTCCATTGTTATTAACGGGGGCTTTTGTTAAGTACATAACAATTAGCTTTGGGAACAAAAGAAAGAAGGTAGGCAAAATGTTCTACTTTGCTAGACTCAACAAATAGGCTATGTACTAACAGTCACTCATGACAACAACAGCTCTCAATTGAACCAATAAACCACTAATCTATAAACAGAATAATCAACACAGATAAATTTATCTTTCCACTTTTTTTTAAGTTTACAGTGACCCTCAGGGGCACATCTTGAAAGGTATGTTTTATGTTCTTTTGGGTTTCTTCATTTTTTCAGATGCCACAGAAACAGATTTTTAGGGGGTGCCTTTTTTTGGAGGGAGGGGGTCTTAAAAAGATTAACACTCCAATATTCATACTTTCCTCTTAGTAGAGGAAGAATTTTAGTAAGAGATTGAGTAGAATTTTATTTTATTGCTATCATTAATTAGCTTCATGGAGCA
This sequence comes from Indri indri, assembly GCA_004363605.1. NCBI lineage: Eukaryota > Metazoa > Chordata > Mammalia > Primates > Indriidae > Indri > Indri indri. The sequence continues at coordinate 116,377 of RJWJ010000570.1, forward strand.
AATAAAATGACAAATACTCATTGAAGAGTATGTAACCTCTGAATGAACAGTATGAACAATCAAAATGGTCAGAATGAATTGTGTTATATATGGAACATATAACACGGATACAAAAAGAAGATATTCAAGATCATCTTGGCACCTTAAAATCACTTCCACTGGCAATTTTTGAAACCCATGCTTCTTGATTAATTTAATTAGCAGAGTAGAATTAAGTTAAATGGGTATGCATAATCTCTGAGCTAAATAAACATTACTGACCATAATCATAAGTATTAGAAAATAAAAAGTTTTTTTTTTTCATTGGAGGCTACTTTAACTTGCAAAATTTAAGGTTTCAAGGGACTTTGGAGCACCGATAGTTTAACTTCTTCATCTTCCTTTCCAAGGCTCTGGGAGAACAAAGTTTAAAGACTCCTTCAAGGTTAGAAATGCCCTGTTCACATCAACATTAAAACTCAAACCTCCTGACTCCTAATCCCTGGTTCTCACTCACTACACCAGATTGCCTGTCATTGCTCTTTTTCTATCCTATTCTTCATGTGCAGCACAAGAATACTGAAGGCTAAAACATCTGTAAATATAACCTTCAGAATTTCCTCTACTTCTCTGATTCAACGTAGATGTTTTAAAGCTAATATTTTCAGAAAAGAAGACAATTTTTCCCGTGTGTTTTTGTTGATTGGAATTTAAGGTTACATTAAACATAATTTTACTTTTACATTAATTAGAGTAGTTTATCTGGATTTTCGCCTTTGATAGCCAGTAAAGGTAAGTGAACAAAAGAATGCATGCTATAAAACAGACAATGGGAGGATTTCTTTTGAAATTTAAGAACTAGCCAAAAAACTAAACATTTGCATAGCCATTATTTCAACTGAAACTTCCTTTAAATGTGTTTCCTTTCCAGCTAGCATATGTGAAAAGTGACCTCTTATCCATTTACATACCTACCCAGAAGTCATGTGATAGTGTTTTACGTCAAGCTGTCAATTATGATAACAGACACAATAAGAACAGCCCAAGTGTTGATAGCTTGCTTCCTGACTTTATTGAAAAGTTTGTTGATAGTCGGCTTGTGTCCTTTTAATTGCTTGCCTCTAATAAATGACTACCTTTCTAGTGGTTTTAATGTACCAAGCTTTGGCTTTGCCATTTGCCAGAACAAATATTATAATGGGATTTCAACTAATATCTGGTTGAAAAACAAAATCCTACAGAAGCAATTTCTTAAAAAGGCCCTGTTGTGTACAGAAATTTTCACTATAATGAAAAGTACTTTTAAATTATATCAAGAAAGGTGTTGCAAATATTTCAATATAAACTAGCCCAGTAATTGAAATTGAAATAATAGCATTATATAGTCATGCAAGAGATGTAACATGCTGAAGCCCAAACACCAAAAAAATCCATGCAATTGTGAGAAGTAATGCAAGGACTGAATTGATCAGGCTGCTCATTCATTAGCTCTAATAATAGGTAGCATATATACAGTCAGGAGATTATAATTTTTAGATTATGAAAATAAGTCTTATTTCTTATAAATTGGATTTTACCTGACTTTATTATTTCACTCAGGGAAGAAGGCAAAAATGACCTCCTATTTTATACCACCTAAAATTTTACGTCAATGTTAAAAATTAATATGCATTCAATAGCTCATTCAAATAGTGATCTTTTATTTCTAAACAAGAAGCTTCTTAGCTGCAAATTTTTATTTCCAATTTTCAGTGAGCTTTTTTAAAAAATATGTTGTACTGATGTACGATAGTAAGGATTTATGTTTTTATTATTACTGTAGACTCAAATATAATGTGATAATCAAATTAACTGGATTCTCTTATATTACCAAACTTTCTTGATAGCAAAGAAAGGACAGAAATTAATAATTTGTTATGAGGTTGACCAGATAAGACACTGGTACTAATTTAAGTAAGTTGCCTCATATTATTCATATACTAAAATTGTTAGACTGGATTATAAAATAATTTCTGTATTTTCTAAGCAACATCCAACACTCTTGTTAGATAGTTCTCATTTTCTCAAGGAGACAAAACTTGGGAAATGTAGTTCCTTCATGGCCTATCCTAATGAATGTGCACATTGTGTTCATGAAGTATGAAGGAGGAAAGGAAACACTACCTTTTACTAAACTTCTATGAAGTTAAGTCAGAGTGGAGGTCTTCCACAGCTCTGATAATGTCCCAAACCATAAAAAGACATTCCTCAGCAGAGACTAAAGAGTATAGCTTGCCAAAGCAGAACCCATGAGTTCTTCGAGCCACCAAACCATCTTCCAATAGAAAGTTAAAGAAGAATGAAGCTACGATTGAAGTTCTGATTTTAAGATTTCCCCCATGCCAATAGCAAATGCATTAAATAAACCAATAATCCCAAAGACAGACTAGTTCCAGACCTTGAAAAATACTCCAGATTGTGTAAGCAACGAAGAAAAATTCTAAAGTCAAGTCCTGATCACCTGGCATGAGCTGATTATTATGACTGATTAGAGAGGACTGTTTTTAACAGCAAATTATAAATTGTTTTATATGAATGTTTTTGAAATATTCATCATGATTATATGATTTTATGTTTCAGATGCAAATGGGATATCATATTTGCAATGATAGGTAAAAATTCCAGTGTCAGAAAAAACTAATATTTCAAGGCAGTTAGCAACCAGTATCAGTCAGTAATAACCATTATAAAAGGAGCACAAAGATGTACAATTATTAATAACAACTGTAGGAGTACCAAGTTAATGAATATAAAAGCATATACTTCTAGTATTCAGATTCACCAATATGAATGTATTACCCTTACAGGTGAAGTACAGGGTTAATTTTAATACTAGAATATTTTTCATCTCAACTTGAGAATGCCAGTATGCTTGTGTATTAGAAATGACCGTGATGAAAGCTCTACTGTAGTGTCATCTTATAAAAAGATTATTTATAAAATGGTCAAAATTATTCAACAATTTTAAATCTATTGTGAACACTAATTTATGTAGGCTATATTAAAGTTCTTCTCTAAAGAAAAACTAGCACTCGACAATGCATGTTAATACTTTTCATAACCTAAAAGAATAAATCTTTATAAAGCAGCCACCATGAAGTGAAGAATGTACCTGGTGACAATATTTATTCTTAAGGGGTCATGTATATTGAAGGCTGTGGGGAATGTTTAAAAGAACCCTCTCAGACTAAAACCACTGCCTTTCTAATTTTGATTTTCTCCTAGCTAATATAAAATGATTGATTACCTTTATTTCATGTACCTCTTGATTTTCCTTTTCATTCATCACTGAGTGCTTTAAACCAAATGCATTTAGAACCTGCTGCTAGAAGAGTGGTCTCTTTTAAATCTTTGTAAAGTAATGAAAGGACACAGTAAATCAATCTCATTTCTACTGCAGGAAAGAATAACCTTTACTCTACTGAAGTCATTTAAACTGTTTCTGTCCCTTCTTTCCTGGATAGTAAACATAAAACTTTACCTACATGATTCTTTTAAAATTTGAAAGGATAAAAATGATAGGCTTTGAACTGGAGCCTTAGTTTACTAATATTAATATATAGCATAATATGTATTTGCATTTATTTTCTGCATGCCTCCAAATTATAGTTCATTATGAAATAAGGCATATTGGGCTTCTTCAAATTAAAAAGTAGCACTAACTCTTTCATTACATAAAGGGCAAATTCTTTGTCTGCATGGGGTTTGAAATTTTTAACTATGAAGGATAGGTGTTTTTTTCTGCCAAGGATCAATATGATATCACATATTTCATAAATATCAACCACATTTGTCTCAATAAAACATATTCATACTGTAAGAGGTCTTGACTCAACACTGTCCACTTACATAACAAATGGTCATCTTTGATTTAAAAAAAAAACTTTGTGGTTCTAGAACTCATATATATATATATATATATTTCATTTAAAATGTGCCCAGAACTCTATCTACATTAAAACTCATATTTTCATGATGCTTGCCGAGTTTTCTTGATTTATCGCTTTAAATATGTGAGAAATAACTTTTTTATTAATGGACTTTTGTGGTCAGAATTACATGAGGCTGCAACATTAGTCTTACATTACAAAAATTAAAGCTGCCATGGGTTAGCTTGGAAAGAAGGAAGATTGCTTCTAAATACATGGAGTTGGTTATAATCTAACCAGTGTTTGGGGCTAAAGATTTAAATAATGGAGTCATGTTTCTATGAATTAAAAATTAACTGGAAATTAGAGATGTGTCATAAAGAATAATGCAAATCCCATGACAAAAATATTTCTGAAAATATGTGTAATGATTTTTAAAAGAACAAGTTTCTAAATCTATAAATCCTGCATATGTTAAAAAAAACACAATGAACACATACATTTGTCAAATAGAAGCATATTATAGTAATTATAACACATTTCATATTACAGCAATTTTAGAGGTGAAAAAAAGCAACATTCCAGAGAATTATGTTGAAAAGCCAATGGCTGGCAAAACCACTAATTATTATTTGGTATTTTCATAACTGTGTACAGATGTTTTCAGTTAGTTCTCACTCTTTTGTTTTGTTTTATTTTGCTTTTTTTAAACCTGGCAAACCATCAAGTATCCTGAATAAGCTATCATCTTTATGATTTTCTCTGAGCTCTGCATGTGGTGACCTTTAATATATGCACTCTGCCATCTTGGCCTGCCACTGGGAAGGACTTGGGAACTCCACACGCAGCACAGTTAAGCCACAATAAGGGTAAGCAAAGTAGACAGGCTTAGAACGAAATAAATTGCCATAAGTATCTGCCTAGGCTTACTACGTATATAAAAACTCACATGTATGCATAGAGAACTTACAAATGAAGAGCAATTTAGTTAATACCAGCTCTTTCTTATTTATTATAGCCTATTTATGCCTAATATTTTTCATACTGCTAATTTCAAACTGCCCTTCTATCAAAACTTTAGAGCAGCAAACATATGCGTCATAAAATATACTTAAATTCTGAAATGTTTCGAATTATTTCTGTTATCCTAACTAGAATCATGGGATTTTGATATTGGTATGGTCCACGCTTTTGACTGTGGCTAATTTGTTTATAATCCACCATTAATCCTCGCTGTATATTTTCACAGTTTGGGTAAACACTTCATTTGCATTAAATTTATAGCATTAATGAGATGTGAAATTTAAAATGCTACTTGAAACATAAAGGATGTAAGAAAGCAGAACCAAAAAAAAAGTGTTTTATCACATCTAAAATCAGTAAACCAATTTAAACCTATTAAAATAGAAATGATGTGTCGCCTGAGGTTTTAGCTTCATAACTCATCTTCTTGGACTAAAATACAAAAGCGAAGAGTAAAACATCCGGAAAATATGAAATCACTCAAAAACACAAATTATGTACTGCCTGTACTCTAATAGGCTTTTCAATCGGTTTTCATCTTTTGCCTTTGAGAGCTATAGGCTAGTAAGTTCTCATGAGCCAATGAGACTGAGAAAAAGACTCAGGCTGAAATAACACTGCTATTCATGAATGTTACCAATATATGCTACAGAGATGGAAGAGGTCGCGAGCCAATTTGAGAAACTCTGCTCAGAGAGGTGAGAAACCAAAGTTAAATGAGGAAAAATTTTGGAAAATGAAACGATCAATTTCGGTCTCAGAAGCCCCATGAGCCCCCTTCTGAGTCCAGATCTGAGAGGCAACATGGAGGAAAGCACGGAAGCGAAAGCGTGGCTACACCATTACACCTGGGTGAAACTTGCCCACCTGTTGCTGATGTAGGAAGGATGGGTCTCTTGGGCTTAGTCCCACATATCGATTGGCTTGAGATGTGCCTGAGGCTGTGTAGGCTGATTAAGGAAGAACAAAAACAAAGATAAAAATTGTGAACTATCAGAATGAACACCCTGTCCATGTATAAGAAACCCAGAGAAGTGGGATTTGCAACCAAAAAAAAAAGTGTCTCCATTTCTCTTCTCTTGTCTGAGTGAATACCAAGCGACAGAAAAGAAATGGTAGTTAACTTCAAACCAACTAGTTTATCCCCCCTAAAAAAAAATCTATCCAATAAATCAAACCCCATACTTTGGTGTGATTGTCTCACACTTACATGTGGCAGTGAGAGTCCTGCAGAGATACCAAAGATTTGCTAAAATAAGTGTCTTTTTCCTACATGTACCTTTTCACCAGATATTAGTTGTCTAATAGTGGAATAATCAGTTGATGGTGTGTGACTCTGAAAGTAAAAGCAGACAAAGTCTGGCAGGAAAAAGTGACAGCTTTTAATGATGGGATATAAGCAGATGTGCTTGATGATATGGGAAGGGAAATGTCTTACTTAAAAATTTCACTAAAAGGAAAATCTAATATTACTATCATGAAGGAGGAGTCCATTTTTATTATCATATAGAATGAATTAGCTCAGTATTTTATTTGATGTAAAAATGACTTCAAGTATGATAGACGTGTTTTTTTAAAAAAATTATTTTCCATAAGCACATACAAAAATAAGCAATTTCTCCTGATTGGACCAGGAAGGGAGTTGATGCACTTTTCAATACTTGGCCACCAGGTAGTAAGTTATATGGTGACTACTCCTAACATTCTTATGGTCTCATTTGCGAGTATTTTTTGCACATGTGCTTTTTGCTTTTTTGGTGCAGTGTGAATTTTTTGCAAAAAGTTATATCACTAAAAGTTTTTGTTTCTTTTCACAAGGAAAGGACTAAGGTATCTTCCCATTGCTCTGTGTCACCATATGTTACACGTCTAAAGAAAGCTACAATGTTTGGTTTAAAACCATCAGATTCATGAAGAATCCAGGCATTAATTTTAAATAGGCTGGCTTTCTAAACCAATATATTCATTCTGCCTTGTTTATTTAAAGGACTATAGAGTTTGATCCATGGATGCTTTTTTAGGTCAACTTTTAAAAAGCAGTGAAGATGTTCACAATTCCTCTTTTAATTACTCCTGAATAAAAGGCCCGTGCAAGGGCAGCCATAAGCATTCGGTGGCCTCTCCAGGCCCCTGGAATTCAACGCACAGCATGGACAACTAGAGAAGAGCATCACCCTTATAGAGGGAGCTCTGGATCTATGCTGCTCTTTCTTTACAACCATGAGAAAGAGGTTTCCTTGGCCTCTGTGTTTTCTTTAACCTTACTGACATCAATTCAATGACCAGTTTCTCATTATCAGTGGTGCCTAGGGAACTGGAGCTACGAGTTGGTTTATAGCAAAGAAAAACTACTCACTATGTTTCTTTTATGTAGGAATGGAAAATGGACTGATGCAGTCATCTTATACAACCAAGATATTCCTTTTGAATATTTTGTAATTTTACTAGTCAAATCAGATCCCTTTCTGAACAACCTGTATGTAAGTATAAAAACAATTCATTAACAAACAGGCTGAAGGTACTCCCATAAGTGAGCTGTGATCATTTGGGTGTGATTCTCCCCTGAATTTCATATATGAATGTCACCATAAGAGTGGGAACCAGAACTTTCTAGAGCTTGGTTTTGATCATTTAACCTGTGATAGTCTTTCAAATACTTTAAAAAAATATATTTGTTTTCTATGTGCTTTTACTGAAATTGCTGACATTGTTTGCTCAAAGATGCCAAGACATCCATTTTTTAAATTTGTGTATAATGTTTTAGTGACTGTAATGTATATAGCAAGGTTTTAGAACAAAAGAATTTTTAGTTTTTCCTAAGTGGGTTTCATCCATCTGTGCATTCAGGGAGTGTTCACTAGTATAGGACTGACCCTCTACCAACAAACCAGTTACTCAGCATTAATGATTATTGGTTGGAATTGCAAGTCTCTATGAATTTATTAGTTTATAGGGCTCATGAATTTTGAGAAAGACATGCTGAGTTCACTATACACTCAAAGTATTATCCATTTTCCTGTAGGGTTCCTTCCTAGTCTTTCAGAAAAGGCATCTTTCCAATGGCTGAGTTAAAAGCCAGTGGGGCCTCTGATTGTCTCTGTAATTTCACATGGGAATTTCCAGATCATGGGTATTTTCTTGCTCTAGGAAAGAAAAACAGAGGATTTGAATTTAAGATATCTGTATAATTGGTGAGGCACACGCTAATTCCTCCTGGGTGAAACTTGATCCATTCCACTTTATCAATCTGTGCACACCAGCTCCAGTTCTAAGAAGCTGACAGTTTGGGTAAAACCAATTTAAAATTAATTCCTTGTACACTTCTAAATATTCTGCATGAAGAAGCAAAGGAATCATTGGCTTATTGGTATGTGCTATGATAAGTTCACTGGCTAAATCTCTCACATTTAAAATGTTATGGCCAGCTAAAAAGCATTATACCTGATATACCATGATAGGCAAAATAATCAAAAGGTTTAAAAAAAAAAGTTGCAGACAATGAAAGTGCAGGTAGCTTACATGTGCCTAATACTAAGTTTTGAAATGTTCTTGCATGCGTCCAACATTGTGTGACTGTTGCTAACAATGACATAACCTACAGTAATGTAAACATGCAATTACCTTACAGAGGCAATGATTCAGTCTGCTCATGAAGGGGCTTGATTTCTATAGGAATGTTCCAATAAGTACCAATTATCTAATCTCTCGTTGGGTGATATAAAAACCTTGTGCACTGCGTTATGTTATTCAGTGCAATTTCAATGTATACCTTGAACGAGCAGGCATGGCTTGTTATTTTTGTTATAACTGTTCACTCAAACAAATAAGCTTCTCCCTTTTCAAATATGATGCACTGACTGAAATTTGATAAGAGAGAGCATGAGATAGCAAGGCCACATACATGCCTGCTAGTTCCACTTAAATGAGAAATCTCCATCTGGTTGGGTAGCTGGAAAAATTGCCTTGTTTTCCACCTTGGATCAGACATCCAATGGTGCCTTTGATGGACATTTCTCATTTCCTACAGAAATACTTACTGGTTGCTGTAGGTGAAGCTGCCTCACCTTCAGTGGATGTAGTGATGGGTTTAGTATCTGTCATGGTCAGGGTCACAGGTCGCACTGCACTGGGATGGGGAGAGGGTGCCAAGACAGGAGTGAAATGGCCAGGCACTTTCCCTACTACTTGACCACTGCTGTTAGGCTACAAAACAAAAACAGAATGCGGGTGAAACAATCCAAAAGGCAGTCATCTCATCCAACAACTCCACTCAGCGCACGTGGCTGCGTGGATCTTGCACGCTGCGTGGAACTGCCACATAGGCCCTCTCAAGTCTGAGTCTGAGAGGCCAGTCAATGGTTAGTAAGAAGTAGCAGCATTTCAAAGAAGGTCTTCATCTTCAAAGCACGTGGTATAGGTTAACTCACCTTTACAACACACCCCTGAGAGCCGAGCAGACTTAACCCTTTCATTTAGTAGGCCAGAAAACTCCCAGTGGAGACTTAAATGCTTAGCCCAAGGCTAAAATGGAATTCCTTAATGACCTAGCTAGAATTAGAACCCAGTGCTTCTTTATTCTCTGCTCTTCATTTTCTATAGTTAGTCAGTTTTGCATCTGGAACACAATTTTCGCCTACATGATACCACTGACACAAGGCGACATGAGAACATCTAGGAGATCCAGCACATCGAACTCTCTAATTTTCATCATTTATAGTCAAAGCCCACTCTCCTGCACACAAAACTCTAGCGCTCTCACACACAGGGTGCTCAGATGCATGCATCAGGCAATCTGGATTCTAGGATCTACACTCAACTTTTGATCATTTACTAATACAAGCAGATGGAATGAGATTTAAAGCCTCTAAAATTTCAGATCTACAGAATGATATAAAATGCTCAACTAGGTCCGTCCTTACACCTACAAATGAAAGATTTCCAGAGTAAATTCAAACCGTACTGAAGTGAACCAGAAGACAATCAAATACACATAGTTATTTGAGTTACTCTTCCATTGTGGTGCATGGAGAGTTACACAAAACATTTATTGTTGACATTGTTGGGAATTAACTGAGAAAATCCTTTGGGCAATGAGAGAAAAGATATTATTATCTGAGTTTTAGCCTCTGGGTGCAAAAATAGTTTCTGCGGTAGGAGACAAAATTGTAAGGGTACACCATTTGAAGAAATAGTGGAATATATTTTTCTAGCCAGAGAATACTATTTTTGATTATACTCATGTTGGAATTCTCCACTGCATAATGTTTATAACAATTTGCTAGGATGTTATTCTCCACAAATATGTGATCTTTATAATCTGAACTGTTAAAGGCAAGGAAAGCAATGAAGTAGAGTATTTATCAAAATACCTACACAAAAATTATAAATAGACATTTCTTTAGAGAGAAAGATGAACAGCTAACAATACTTAAATATTGTGACTTAGAGACACGAACTAAGTCTTTGGTTAGGTTCCGCAGAGGCCACATCATTTATTCTATAAAGAAAATGGACTTACTGAATATCCTGACTATTCATCATGGGTAATTTTAAGTATTTAACTTTATGTCAGGAAAATTGACCAGAGTTTTCCTCTACGGAAACCTATGGGAGAGTTATATCTTTAAACTAATTTTATTCAAAATATTCTGTTGAATAGCATGACTGTCTCACTATAATTGGTGCAGCAGTAATGCAATTAATCTCTAAATTGCTGTGGGGAGAAAAAGGCATCTCAGTTGCTGAACTTAACAATCAAAATCAGTGCAGTGCTGGAGAACATTGGGAAGGAACAGTTGACTATAGGTGAATGTTGAACTAATATACAGGTATTTTTTTTTTTTTCATTTCTATAGTAGAAAAAGGTGAATACCAAGAGTTCTATTTTGAAAGGCAAATTAGTTGTTTTTGAGTTGGAGTTAAAAATCAAAGCAGATATAATGTTCCTAAAAAAAACAATTCTGCAATTTACTATAAAGACCAATTTTTCCTTTTAAGGGGAAAAAGTAGTTTGTTTCTAAAGCAGACCATCAACTTTTGGTTATTTGAACATTGAAAAGAACTGCTTTATATATCTTACTCAAGAAAGAAGAAAGATCTCGTTTTATCATTGGTAGTACATTCAGTGGTGATAATGTTTCTGTATACAGTGTTCACCAAAAGTTTGATAGTACCTACCTGGAACAGAGCAGAATGACAGTCATTTCAAGGAAATGCTGCCATGGAATATATTTCCCTGTCCATTCTACAAACTTTGTCTACTGGAATTGAATCAGCATGAACGGACAGACATTTCTCTCATTTAAGAATAATAAAAGGGACAAAGAAAGAATTTCCAAGCCAATGTAGACAAATTTTCTGAAACTCAGAGTCAGAAGAATGGGAGAGTTATTTCTCTTCAGTTTTCTACTAGTTCAAATAGAGGAAGCTACACTGAAAAACTTCTATCTTTTAAGGCTGTTAATAGATGAACTTTCATACTGTAGATATGAAAAGACAGATGTCTTATCTGAAGGTGAAGTTGAACTGCATTAGGAAAGGATTATCCTACTTAGTAAATTATGCCTATTATACAAAATCCTGAGAAGGTTTTTTTGTTGTTATTTTTTTAATTGAGATGAGAGTAAGATGCTTCTCTTAGAAGGTGGATATATACATTCAAAATGTGAAGAAAAACTGAGAACAATATAGGCAGATTATCACCTAATATGCCCTCTTAACTTATAAAGAAATTGAAATATACGTAAAACAAGCACTGAATAATTAAAGAAATGCATAATACTAAGGGCCTGATTTTAATTTGCATAATTTTTCCCCTAACAGTGCCTAATTAAGACATCAGTTAAAAAAAAAAAATCCAGTGGAACTCTAAGATTTTCCACACTGAATTAACGTTAAGGACTTTTAATGGATGTCTTAATTAGACTTTGTTATTCATGGAAATTCTACACAAATTAAAATCAGACCTTGTGTGCACTGTTCCCAGCTGAGTCTAGCAAAATGCTCTATGGAACTGAGACTTTTGAATCCATGCTCTGACAGCAAATTTTATTTCTAAACTGATAGACTAAGATCCCACATTTTTCCTTAGTTGTCTTTAAAAGTGCTACACCATTTTGAACATATTCTTCTAAAATACAAATAATAAGTTTAACTTCAAAATTCAATACTTAGTTCAGTATATTAGTCATTGAAGCTAAAAGTAATGGTTAACTTTTCAAGCAACCCAAAGGATGCTGGATATGTTGTTACTCAAAATAAAACATTCAGAAATGACCATTTTGCTTCATTTTTAACAAAGTAAGGCCAAAGAGATTTTTTTTCGGACTTTTCATTGTTAATTATAAATTGATATGCATATACTATTTCCTAGCATTTTAGTAACTATTCAACAGCAGTAATGATAGAATGTTTGTGAAATTTCCCCCACACATTATAAGGCATAATAAGGAGTGGCCAGGAGTCTTGGAGGTGAAGCAGCAAAGCCATATACCAGACCATAAGATCAAAATTATGTTACGTTTTTTGGATATTATAGTTATTAACAGTCTCAGCTCTGGTACAAAGACTGTCCACTTGATTGTGGAAATCCTCATATACCAAATCCCTATGAAGTGATCTCTCTGTAGAAGAAACCACATGTCTAGTGAGTGAAAAATGCACATGAGTCACTACACTTACACAATGATTCCCTAAAACCACTGCATAATATTTACAAAAAAAAAAAAAAAAGATGCTTCTAGTAATGTCACTCATTAAATGTAAGTCATGTCTCTGCAAAGAATAGTCAAGTAGTCATCAAATACTGAAAATGTTTACATTACCAAAGATTATTTTAATACCTAATAGTTGGTCTATAAACACAACTGCAAGTTCTTTTGTGTGTGTTTATTTTAGCACATACCTTGCTCCTGCCTGAAATAAGCACTTTGTCTCTATGTCAAACCAGGTATTTCAGGGGTGTGAACTCCAGCTCAGAGCTTTTTTGTCAATGTACTTTCTGCATAAACTTTCCCTTCAGTCAATGAAAATCCAAAAACATTCAAGCATCTTCACAAATATACCCCTTTGGGGCAACACACTTCCTACCTGTCATTCAGCCACCTTTAAATCAAAACTGATTGAGTCACCAAGAAGCTTCCTGAAGATGGATTTCAAGGCTTGATGTTCTGCCAGACATACTGTCTGACTAACCGCCATGTCTTAGAGTTAGACCTGTCCCATCTCCCTTAGGCGCTAATCTTATTTTCTCTTATTTTTACCTGGCTGGTTTGTGGACTGGATGGGTCATAAGAAGGTACATAGTTCTTCAGAGTATCCTGAGGATTCAGGTGGGGAGGATATCTGATTGTTGGATGAGAAAAGTAGCTCGATGGGGCTGGAGGAAGGATAGCTTGTGTTGGAAATGGCAACGGTGAGGGTGGAGGTGGAGTTCGAGTTGAGATGACTGCAGAAGATAGAAAAGGAAAGGTTGACTCATCAGCTGTTCACCTTACTGCTCCGTTCTGATCCTAAAGAATGTTGTGAAACTCTAAAACCAGCAACTATTCATTTTTTTCCCATGATTTAACCAAGCTCTCCTAAAATAACAGATACTCTTTTGCTTTTATTCTTAATGCCAGTACTGCTAAGTACACAGAGACAAAACCCCACTCTAGGTGACTAACAATCTTGCTTTCTAGATCTATGAATTATTAAAAAAGAAGTTTCTCTTTTACAGGTTATGTCAATACTTGATAAAACATTCTTTGAGCAAAGTTATTTCCCATCAAAAACACACTTTTGATTATAAACTCTTTGTCTTATAAGTCCAGAACAAGTCACAGCATTAAGTAGAGGGCAAGAGACCCACAAATTTTCTACCAAAATTCAAAACAGAAATGTAATCCAATTTCAAGTAAATCATTTTCCTAGACATCCTAGCTAGCAGTTGTTTAGAAGGAAAGCCAATACCTAATACACAATAATCTCATGTCATGAATAATTACCTGGTCATTCTATAAATGCTTCTGAACATTTGAACATAGGGCTGGAAATTATTTCTCCTAATGAAAATGTTCCTTTCAAAACCAAAAGAGCTTTGTTCTACAACTATTTTTCTTCCTACTCTACTTTAATTATATGTAACTTAAAAGGTATCATTTAAGGTAAGACCCACAGAAAATGCAAGTTTAAACTTTCATATAGGTAGGTATAAAATACATAAATCATACGTATTTTAATAATTTTATAAAGGGAAATACAATATAAAACACATGCAATGTGGACAATGTTTAATTTAACTGTAACTTTTCAACATTAGTATGATCACACTTTATTGTTGTTTTTGAAATGTAATTCTTAAGTTTGAAGGATGGAGAAAAATGAATTGTATGATCATGATCTCTGTAATATTGAGGAAAATAATCACATAAGTACAAATTAAGAGTACCAACCAATATATGCAGAAGTTAAGATTAAATGTTTCTATTTAATATTGCAATTCAAATCATAGGAAGTTACAAATGATAAATGCTTAATGTTTTATGAGACAACTTGGCAAACAATATGAAAAATAAATTCTGTCCATGACTTATAAAAGAAAATCATCTGGAATGACTTCTCTCCAATTTTGTAATTATGTGAACAAAAAACCTTTCTAAGGGATACATTGCTTATCTCCCCAAAGAAAATTTTTCAGAAGACACAAGATATTAGGAATGCAAATCTTAGAAAATCATAAATTCAATCTGATAGTCACAACTTTGCTTCCTAAATGTCCAGGGCACTGTTTCTGAGAATCCTCTGGATTGTTACTATAATGCAGATTCCTGGGCCTAACAACAGACCTACTGGACCAGGACCTCTATGGGTGAGGTCAGACTTTGCATCTTAAACAAGTGCCCAATGTAATCTTCCTACACACTGAAGTTTGAGCATCCTCCAACAAATGGATGCATTTCAGAGAACAATTGCGTATTTCTTAAAACTCCTTATTGGAGTATACTTTATTTAAGAAGTATACTCATTTGAAAGTGTAATTTAAGGAAATACAAACATCTAAGAAAAATGGAGCATTTTTACTTAGTGTCTCAGTGCTCTTAATCTCAACTCAATTTTACCGTGACCTTTGCTCACATCTGTACACAAACACTTGAAGGATATACATAGTTCCATCCTGGGTCCTCTGAGTTTTGAGATCAATTTGGCTTTAGTATTTCTAGAAGAGGTCTCTTTTCAACTGAACTGGCACAAATCAAATCTAAACTCAAATCTATAAGTAACCTGGCACTGTCTTGCATGAACTGTAACTAGCCTAATACAACCAAGTAGAATGTTATATTTTAAACATAAGGTAGTAAAAATGACTACCTTATCAATAAGTCATTTTAGTCCTTTAAAAAAAAAGTAAAATACATGAAAAAAACATTTCCCTTCATTATGAAAGAATATATATATACACACATGTATATGTATTCTTGCCTACATTGCTACAAAGGCCTCAGTCTTGCTTCTTCCAATACATCCTTTATAGTTCTACATGAATGACTTTTTAAAGATACCATTATAATCATGTAACTTCTCTGCTAAAACTCTTTCAATGGTTTCCTGTTGCTTTAAGAATAAAATCCCAACAGTTTTACAGATATGTACGAGCTCGTGTTTTAGGACCCTGTTCTGGATCACTTCTTTGGCCTCATCTCGGCCACATTAAGAGATTTGTAGATCCTTGGGTATTTGGCAGTTCCTTACTGCAATGGCCTCTAATGCGTTGATACATGCTGTTGCCTCTGCCTGAAACACCCTTCCTCCTGGCTTGTTCCCTCTTGCGCTGAACTCCTCCTTCAAACTTTAGTTCAGAATCTCTTCCAGGCATCTAATTCTCCTCCATGTATCTAGTCCTGTTCAGATTAGATGCCTAGCCAGTGATGTGGTCCTTAATCTCCCCACTACTTCATGAGCTCTTTGAGGACAGAAACCACCTTTCATGACCAAGGTGCTTACCACAAGCCCTAACATATGAACAAATATCTGGTGAAGGACCAAGGTGGAAGGCTTATCTAGGTCTCTCATGTTTCATTATGTAAGAATATACTGTTTAACTTTTTTCAAATGTTAGAAATAAGAATATTTTCATCAGGTGTCATAATAAATGGATGGTTTGACTTCTAAGTTAATTTTGCCCAAATATCCAATATTACAAATCTATGAAACAGTTACTGATGTTTTCGCCGATCTCAGTAGTACAAACAATAAATGTAAAAATTCTTATATCACATTTAATTTGTATATTCCTCTCAATTTAATAATTTCCTTAATGATAGCATTAAAGGCCATTTTTTAAGTATAGCAACAGTAGGTATCAACATACGCTTATAAACCAAACTTAAGGACTTTATTTTAACAGATATTACATTCTTTGAATAAATATTTTAAAACCAGATTTGATTAGTCTGAAGGATACAGAATTGCCTAACTATAAATTTAGAACAGTAAGAGTATGACTATGAATGTATTTATATATAAAACTTTCTCCACCTAAAATTCAGTCGATTCCTCTTTAAGATTTGAGAATAATAGGTAGAAAGTATACAGGACTGATTATTAATTAGAGTTCATTTTTAACTTTGCAAAAAGATTTAATATTAGCTGTTGGTTAAAGTATAAATATAAAATATAGAATTTTTTTCCTATTTAAATTAAGATAATATATATATAATATCAAGCATACTTGCCCGAAGGATTTGTGCATATAAAACAGTAGTTGAAAAAAAGTACCTTTTCTTTTCTGATTAATTTCATTCCCAAATAAGTAAATATTGATTTGGGTGTAGAAAATAACATACACAGAAATAGTATCTGTGTATCTTAATGCCTTTAGAAGTACTCTAAATGCAGCAACATAATTGAAATTCCATCTTTCCGTTAGTAAAATATATAGAATTAGGACCAATCCTGAAGCTATAGTTAAGATAATTAGGTACCCCATATTTTCTAAGTTCTTTTTAATGAAGGTAATTTAAAAATACATATATAAATATTATTTAATTGTCTGACTTTGAAAATCTTGTCTCATAAATTGATAAGAAAAAACATTTTATCAGATTGTGACCCTCTCCTTTTTGTTTGAGAAAATACGACCACTATAGCTATAATTATAAACTTTAGCTCCATCCTTAAGGGATTGGGCCCTACAGACAGGAGGGAGGCTTCTCCTCTATGCTTGAAACTCCTCACCACTGTGTGCAACACCAGGTATTCCGGGATGGTGGTGCTGGGGGAAAGTGCTCAATCTTGGGGAAGAATCCTGCGGAGATGTAGAGCTGAACAATGGCTTTTCAGGCTTCTTCATAGTAGTCGGAGAAGACATATCTGCAATGCAGAGGGAAAAATTCAGGTTTTATGACCTTCTTAAGCTCTCAGGTTCATGTCAACACAATAAGAGATCTCATTGGCCAACAATTCAGTATTTTTGCACTTTGGTTCTTTTATAAATTATATACCGAGTGTCAAAGGTATGTTGGAGCTTTGAAATATCTGTTAGAAACAATCTCCATTGAAATTAACAAAAGGCTTCATTAAAATTATCATCAGAATTATTTTTAGTACTAAATAAACTTTGAACTTCTGAGAAACCAAGTATCCTGTTTCCTTTCAGCCCCTTGGTTCACATAAAGGTCTTCTTTACCTCAGCATTTCATTTTTAGATCTATATGATTCGGGGGTTGTCTTTTGACCTGCTGACTACACTGTGAATCAAACAGAGGACAACGCAGTGCGCAAATGTGAAAAACAACCTTTGGATATGCTGGTAAGTATATCATTGACTTAACATCTTTTATGGAAAACTCATCCACTTGTTTAGCAAAAAATACATTCTTTACTTTGCTCATTCTGCAAATGTTTATTGGGTTCCTCTCTTTGTCAGATAAAGTGAGGATGTTAAGAAAAATAAAAAGTAATTGCTGCTCTAGGGATTCTCACTGTCAGTGAAAAGGAAAATGACAAGAAGAAAATGGTGGTCAACAGCCAAGAGGGAGCAAGGGTGTTGCTGAGAGCAGGCGAGCTGTGGGATTTGCTGCTACATCCCCAGCCATGATGGGTGAGCAGGGTAAAGAAGCCTCCCCAGGTGAAGGAAGGCATGCCCCAATGGCACCATTTTTGACATGTGGATGGGGATGACGTTCCCCAGTGAGGAAATATTCAGAAAAAGGAGGGCATAAAATACACAAGTAGTAAAAGTGATCTGTGGAGATGGTGAAGTAGAAACATGAGGAAGGCGAGCAAGCAGCTGGCAGGTCCCGCATGAGGAAGGTCATGGGCTTCCTGTACAAATGACTGAATGCTCGCCCTGATGGGGGAAATGTCATCGATGGGCAAAATATGATCACAATTGCAGTGCAGAGCAAGCCCTCCAGAAACTAAATGGAGGCTGGACTGGCCAAAATGGAGACAGAAAGCATGGAGGCCACTTAAGAAGATAGATTAATTAATACATTCATTCCATAAATATTTATTGAAGGCATAATTTATGCCAGACACTGCATTAGTTGCTGGAAACACAATGGTGAACTGAATTCACTTTTGGCTTTTATAAAGCTTAAAGTTTAGTGAGGGGATATAGACCGATAAAGAGGAATTACAAAACAATGTACAACAGGCTGTGATAGGAGAAGTATTCAGGGCTTCATTCCTTCATTTGTTCATTCCATAAATATTTAATGCTGACAATAGATAGATCATGAGAGCTTGAAATAGGAATGGGGATAGAGTTAATGGAATAAATATTTAAACAGAATTTGCCCAATTAAATTAATAACTGATGTAGATGGTCATCATCTTAAGTGTTAGGAGATTGTACCATGCAGTTAGCCAGTCTAAGGAATTTAGGGGAAACTCTGGTTAGTAGGACAGATGTGCCCTGATTTTAACATCTTGAGTAATGATTTTTATGGAGGTTTATACATTTATTATAAAAATGATATGAGGTATAAAATTTGTATTTTTATTATCAAAAATTTTAAATATCTACACAAGTAGACAGAATTGTAATGGATCCTCATATACCCATCACGCAAATTCAGCAACGATCAAATCATTGCCAATCTCATTTCATCTTTACCCTCATCTACACTTCCTCCCCCTGTGTTACTTGGAAACAAATTCCAGATGTCACATAATTTCACCTCTAAATAGTTCAGTGTGTATCTCTAAAAGAAAAGAAATATTTTATCACACAACATGCAATTTGCATTTTTAATTAGAATTTTTTTTAAAATGAGAAAAAGACCTCATGGTGCTATTAATATAAGCGACTAGCTATCATTATGTTTTACGATTTAAAAAATTACCTAAGCTCTGGTAAAGGCATGCAATAAAATTAAATATGCAGTTTTAGCATGCTGGCATTTAAAGAATGGATATGCTCCTGTAAAGACAGTACACATTAAAGTATGCAAAAAATGACAGGTGTATTTGTAGCCATAAGCTAAAATTTGTGACTAACTGGCTGTCATGAACCTTTCAGAACTTTGATGAGTCAGAGAACCATTTCCCTATATCTTTCTCAAAACGAAAAAAAAAAAAGAAATAAATTGTTCATGAAACCATAGCAATTAATGGCACTACAAAAAAAGAAAGAAAAATTTAAAACAAAGGTTTAAAAGGAAGATCATTTCAGCTAAGATATCTTCAAAATGCCAAAAATAATAGTTAATTTCACTTAAGAGCTATGTGATTTTAAGAGGTAATACTACAAATATAGGTTTTTGCCTAATGTAAGTTAAAACATAGACATACGGAGATTATCAGAGGTGGAAAGAACCTCTATTCCACCTTTTTCATTATAGCTGATGCAATAACTTTCCATTCCACATTTTTAATTTAACATAAACTTTTAGAAAAAGAAACTGGTAACTTTCTAGTGACATTCTTATGCTTTACCTGTGCTTACATATAAATTTCAAATAAAATAAACCCATGTAAATCTGTTTCTAAAAACTCTATAGTATAAATAATAAAGCCTAACTATATATCATTTAAAACCTGTTAAATGTTACCAGAGCTTCGGAAGCAGTACAGTGTCATTCTGGTTATGTCATTTCTGGAGAAGATCAGTCAAGGCAATTGCAACTACTGTATCAGAATTTTCAGTAAATCCAGTCAAATTCACATGGGTCTCTTTTTGTAAAGGGCACACAAGTCAAGGATGCTTGTACAGAAGTTCAAGAATATAGGTGATTGTGTAATTTTTAAGAAACGAAGCATTTGCATTTTCTTAGCCAAAAGGATACATTTAGTTTTATTAAGTAATTATCATGGGACCATTTTTTTTTTTTTGGTTCTCTTTTGGGAATACACCTAATAATAATGGTACCTTCATGTTCGGAATACATAGAGAATTATAGAGACCAACAGTGCAGAAACAGAATAAAATTTGCTGTTCAAGTTATAAAAGGAACTACAAACTGTCTCTTTCTTGATGGTAAAAATAAGAACAGGAAGGTCCACTGACCAAACTGTAAGGATTTGC
Organism: Indri indri; assembly: GCA_004363605.1. Taxonomy (NCBI): domain Eukaryota; kingdom Metazoa; phylum Chordata; class Mammalia; order Primates; family Indriidae; genus Indri; species Indri indri. Next base: position 136,798 of record RJWJ010000570.1, read on the forward strand.
TTTGGAAACAGGTAAAAAATGGTAGTATTAGAATACAAGTTTAATTGTGTTTGTTTTCCTGTTAAATGAAATTAATTCTGGGCCCATTAATCAATAAAAATATACTGCTACGTAGCACATAGAAGGCATTGTATGCTAAGTACTTAGATACAAAAGTGAATCCCTTCTCAAAGGAATAAAAACCACCTCTCCGAACTGAAGGGGAATAAAAGGTCAATTATCTAAGGGAAGTAAGGATAGAGTTTCTAGCTATTACATTTTAATCATGAACCAAACTAGTATTGTTTTGATTTTAATTTTATTTTGAATGTCTGCAGTCTTATAGACTTCATGCCAAGCTGAAAAATGATATCGTTTCTATTTTTAATGCACTCATATGCTACAAAAAAAATGTTTGAAGAATGAATATATAGAAGAGATAGTTTAAAGTGACCTTTCTCTGAAGAAAAACAAATGTCATGCTTTTTACAATCTGCTGTCCCTCAAGCAGGAAGAATAATACATAAAAAGATTAAGTTGAAAATAAGTTGAATAATCATAAAGCTGAATAATGTATAAATATATAATAAGTTGAATAATAATGCATACATAATAAGGCATATGTTGAATAATACATAAAATAAAGAAGGGAGAAGCAAGATGGTGGGAGGAGGGTTTGCTGATATATCTTCTGGTGAGAAGGAGGCAGAAGTTTGCTGGTAGCTACTAAGAAAGAAACACAGGCCAGGGAGGACTTCAAATCAAACACAGAAATTTTAATTTGATTTAGAAAGTAACAATTCATAAGAGAATTGATTTTTGAAGCAAAAAAACTTTCCAAAAACTCAATTATTTTTCTGTTTCCATCCCCTTTTCACTTGTACCTGGTTGAATTAAGCATTTCCTTCCTTGCTCCTTCTCCAGGCCTTCCTTACCAGGCATGACTCATTATACAAACAGCACTTGGAATCATATCCTTCAAACGATATCTTCCTCCTTGTAAAATCTACCATGTATCACCTTTTATTTAGTTTTCTCCTTGTCATTCTGTTTTATTTAAACTTTAGCTAAGCTAATTTGCCATGGCCTCCACGGGAGGAGGAGGAATGTGTTTCTAACTCTATGCCATTCCTTGAATATGACATTCCCTTAGACTAGAATATGAGGTCTTTCTAACCCCTGATTCCAACTGTAAAACAATATTTTATCCATTGAACAAACACATTTTCTCCTCAAGTAATCCCTCCTGGGAAATTCTGAGATCTAGATTTCATTAATGATTTTGTGTTTGTATCTTATATGACTTGACGGTTTTTTCATTATTATTATTTTTTACTTGTACTATCCACTGCATTTTTTTTTTAAAGTTAACTAATGGTTCATCTCCTAAGGAAGATGATTTTATCAAAGACACAAAAAGATGTGGAGGCTGAAAGAATAGACTACTTGGGAAAAGAACAGGAAAATAATCCAGGATTGAAAGAAAGAAGAGGTGAAGGAGGCACCGTGTCCAGGCAGCTTATTTTAGAATCTCTTGCTCGTGAAAAAAGCTGTATGGTGGAATGATGACTAGCAGTGTAGGATAAGCAAAACATCCATAGCCAGTACATCTTAAAATTCATGTTCGACAAATAGATATCACCAGACAAGAAGTAATTAAATGTATTAATAAAGTGAAGAGAAAAAGCAAAATCAATCACTGAGTTCCTGATAAGGGTGAAGAACTATGGCTATGCGTAAGGTTCAAGATGCAAAACAAAATCACCTGGTCCCTGTCCTGGTGATTCTCACAGTTCAGCAGCAAGAGCAGACATTAAAGGCAATGTTTGTTAAATAATTGCAATCATGATAATATTGGACTGTAGAAAGTATTCTTCTTAATGACAGATGATTAGAGGCACTAGTTTTTTGATAAAAGAAAGATTCACGTTTATTGTGTTATTCCTCAGTGTCTATACCTGTGTTTACATTTATAATTGGACAATTAGCTATGACTTTAGAAACTAATTGCATAATTAAATATGTAATAAATGATCACCATGTAAGAAAAAGTTCCAGTAGGTTATGGATAAAGTTGGTTCATTTAGACTTCAGCATACCTTTCAGTAAGTATTTTGCAAAATCAAATTATCACATAATTTTTCCTAGCCATACTATAATTTTTTTGGCACCGGAGCATATATACACCCTAAGCCCTGATGTGTCATTCATTTCACAGCATCACTTCAAAGAGATAAAGGCTTAAGCAAATAAAGAGTTAGATCAACTCATCTCCCAACAAGGTAATTTCATCTACAAAGGAAGAGAGTCGCTGTGAAACACAGCGTATGCACTCGACTCATCGGCAGCTTGCACAAATGGCGCTCCAGATGTATATCTGTTCAAGTCAGCCCAAGGCAACAATTTTGATCAATTCTAATGTGATAAAATGCTGCAGGGAAAGTGTGCAGAAACGTGTTTACGTCAGCCCTTAATTAAACTGTTGTTCACTTCCAAAGAACCTTAGGAAACACTAATGAGACATGAGTTTTGGCAATTTCTTCATCAAAGCAAAGACCCCTTCCTCAGTCTGTAGCAGCCTGTCATCCAAGTCGCTCCCGGGATAAATGTCACATGGCACTCCAATCAGTTAGCCACCTGTTAGTAGAACTTCACTGAAGTCAACTAGTGATCTAGGGCAAGCTCAAACAGCCACCTTAACACCTGCCTGTCTGGGACACCTGCTCCTTTTTCACATATAGTGGAGCAATATGTTAGCTTTTCCAATATGCTCAAGTAGATTAAGGTTACAAGCAAGATTTCTATAACCTACATAGAAAACATATTTTCTTTTTAAAAGAATTCCTATTCTTCTTCTTCCCTATAGTAACACTTATGATTTATAACTATTTCAAATTAATTATGTAGGAACACATAAAAATTCTTGAATTTCTGGAAGCTATTATTTTCAAAATACCATAACACTAAATTAAAATATATTAACTGTGCCAGTCCTATGCTTTAGAAAAACATTTCTGTCTGGTTAACAAAGAAGCAAATTGCTTCAAAACGTTTTAAAAGTCCAAGTCTTTTACATATTCCTAACTTATCTTCCTTCTTCGCATACCAAACTTGTAAACAAGTCTAAATGAATCCTATAGATACAAGTTACCATTTGCTAGCCACTCTTATTGTCCAGTACTTAAAGTTAAAGTATGTTTTATTGCTAAGTACTTAAAAAGCTATAATCACTGCTAAAAATATCTTCTTTGTTTTTTACATTATCAAGCTGCTGAACATTTTACAGAATCCTTCCCCCCCACCCCGCCTTTTTTTTCTCTTCCTTTTTTTGCAGAAGAAAACTGAAAGTATAATGAAAGTCACTGGGAAACTTCTGTAAATTTTGACCCTCTAGTCTGACACGGACCACAGAAGGAAAGCACATATGTAGGAACGTGTAGCTCAGAGACAGTCCAGTGCCTAGGATTTGACAAGATTATTTTATATCGACAAGTCTTACTAATTGATAACCCCTTCATAGTTTTCCAGGTTTCTTTATTTTTGGACTTTCATAGGTTTTAGACTTCCATAGATTTTTTAAAAAGAGTTTTATAGGTCTACAAAAACGCCGAACATTGAAAGTCTCTTCACAGACCAAACTCATCGTCAGATGAAAGCGAAGGCGGTCAACACAGCCACTACTCCATGGAGACTCTGTCAAGCGACACGCAGCACTGAAAGTGAAAAATGAGTTTCAGCTCGACTGGGGCATTTCTGCTTTCCATTAAAATATTGGGTGGGTGCTGGACGACGACATGAAAAAGAAATGAGCTGGCTGCATAAAATTATAACGTTATTTAAAATAAATAAGATAATAAATGAGAGGCTAGGAAATCAAGTGTGCAGAATGAGTTTTGGAGCTGAAATCTGATATTTTTATTTCAGGCCACAAATCCAGAGTCAGTCCTGAGACAAGGAAACAGCTTGGGCTCTATGCCCAGAGGACGAGGAAAAGGCAGAGAAGATGATCTACCAGCTGAATGCTAAAAGAAATCAAGGTTTCTCTTCCTCCGTTTTTGCCTTGGGGAAAACGGTGCTGATGAGAGGAAAGTTTACAGGTTATTTACAACTGCGTATGTGTTTATGTAAAATACTACAAATATTAAGACCAGATTGGAGCAGCAACTCCCCTGCCTGTTACTTAAGAGCCCAGCCCACAGCTTTGATGTATTTATTTCTATTAGTTTCCCCGTGAAGAACGACAGTGATCCTTACTTAAACTTCCAGTTTTACCTTTGGTGGGGCAGTGTGTTCTGAAGGAGGAAAAGAGAGACAGAGAGACAGAGAGACAGAGAGAGAGAGAGATTGACCAAGTAGTCTATGCCTTTACTTCAAAGCTTTGCATAATTTTTCAGGTACCATCTCAATTTCTCCATTTAGTCAAATGGAGCTATCCTGGCTCATGGGGAGAAAAGATACGGTGTGATTCTCAATGATTTAAATAAAACATAAATGACAAAAAATGAGGTGCATAGGTAGAGTCACAGGGCCATAGAGAATGTTCTATAAATTTCAGAGGACATGCTTTAAATTGCTCATGGAGCCATGTGCTACATTTAAACGATTATGGGTATGACAGTGGGATTAAGCCACCCATGCACTGCTGGTGGGAATGTAAATGGATAAGACCTTTCTGGATTCCATGCCAATATTTACCAAAAGCCTTAGAAATGGACATAAGATTTAACTCAGTGATTCTACAGTAGAAATATATTTATTCCTTTAACAAAATTTCACTGAGCTTCTACATGGTGACTTGGTGCCAAGCAGTATGCTAAGGACTGGGAACAGTGAAAAGAACTAGACAAGAACAACCTGATCAGATTAGGTACAAAGATTTACCTGCAATTATGTTCACTGCATCTTTATTTATAATATAAAAACTCAGAAACTACCTAAATATCCATGAGCAAAGCAGATATTTAAAAATTTATGGGGCCATGACCGGTGGCTCACGTCTGTAGTCCTAGCATTTTCGGAGGTCGAGGCATGAGAAGCACTTGAGGCCAGGAGTTTGAGCTCAGCCTGAGCAACATAATAAGACTCCGTTTCTACAAAAAGCTAAAAAATTAGCTGGGTGTAATGGCACGTGCCTGTAGTCCCAGCTACTCGGGAGGCTGAAGCAAGAGGATTACTGGAGCCTAGGAACTTGAGGCTGCAGCGAGCTATGATGATGCCACTGCACTCTAGCCCAGGCAACAGAGACTCTGTCTCCAAAAAAAAAAAAAAAAAATTAAATTATGGTATAACCAAAGGGTAGCATATCATGCAGCCACGATAAAGTAGAAATTGAAAGACATGGTAAAATGCCATCATATTATAAGTGAAAGACAAAAAAGAAAATAATTTTCTAAATAGCATACATCATATAAGCCCAATTTAGTGGAACAATATGTACATGCAAATTGAATGCACAGAAAATGCAGAGAAAAGTACATAGAAAAACAGATTCACACATAATAAGATACGTATTATTAGAAGTTATCTCCATGTGATGGGATTACAGGTGATTTTTATTCTCTTATTTATATTTGACCGTTTGTTTTTTCAAATTCCCCACAAATAACTATTACTTTTACTGTAAAAATTATAAAGTACACATTTTTTTTGGGAAAAAATGCTGCCTGTAGCTCCACAGAATATTATAATTCCCAATGTTGAGTTGACAATATTGGATCTGGTTTCTTGTTCAACATTATATTGTAAAAAGGAAATGTCTCATATTGGTTTTAGATATTAGATGTTGCAAAAATTTTAAATAAAATGCTTAAATGTAACATTTGTAATTCAGTTGGCTGACAACAAAACATCTTTTTGAAAATACAGTGAAGAAAAGAGAATATCAAACTATCCATTTCTAAGGACTCTTCTAGATGTAAAATTCTATGATTGTGTGGCAAATGTGAATAAGTCCTTCCCACACACTCCAACTTAACAAAAATCTCTGAATGTTATGACAAGACATATGGACTTAATCCCACTACAGTAGTTTGATGCTGATGCCAGATGATTCAAAAAATAATTAGCTGCCATGTTAGAAAGTATCTCCTTATATATATATTTACATTTATCACACTCTAAAATAACTGGAAAAAAATGGCAAGCTACGTAAGGAGGAGATAAGATGTCATCTTGAATTAGATTTCTCAACCAGTTTATTTAATTTTATAAAACCAGTTCTTTTTTTAAAAGAAAAAGTGTGGTGGTCTTTGTGTTAAATAAATGAACTTATTTAATCATTGAGTTATTTAATCTTAAGTACACTTGAGCATATTACTGTATTCTTCGGCAACTTAAAATATTTTATGATAGTTTGTGTCTCTCGTTACATATTTTAACCCGAGCACAGTAAGTAGCATGTTCCTACAAGTCTCTATTTTATCACATCTCTATAAAAAAAATCTCCAGGCTACACCTACACCCAATACAAGTTAAACCTCAAACCCCTTTGAAGCTCACAAACACCTTCCAGAGACATTAAAAAAAAAAAAAAATCTTTTGAATAATGAAGAACAGTGCTAAAAGAATGAATACGGAATAAACGAAAACTGCTCTTTAAAAACACTTCAAAATGCTTTTGTCCGCTAAGCAATTTCATTTTAACAGACAATGATAAAGTGTCTTGAGTAATGTCAGTAAACCTAATTTGAAAGGGGGAAAAAACACCAAACAATTATGCAGGATTTGGAGTATATTTTAGTCGCTTATTAAAACATTGGCATAGGTAAATAGCTGCTATTCACCACGCCTCTGGGGACAATCTCTTGGCAATGGAGGCTTATTAGTGTTAAGCATCTGAGAGCCATGGACTATAAAATAAAATCAATACCATAACCTTAACTGTAAAAGTCAGAAAGATACTGGAAGAGTTCTAATTTAACAAGATTACAGATGAGTTTTTAGACGAGAACATTTGAGGAAAAGTCATGCATTTAGAAACATTTATGCTGCAAGACATCTCAAGGCTTCTGTTGCTGTTATTATCCATGCTGGTAATGGTTAGGGTTGATTTAACTGATGTGTTACTTTAGCGGATTTACAGGAAAGTCCTGGAAATGATCTGGAACTTATTTCAAATAAAATCATTAAACTGAGGTAGTAAACTAATTGCTTGGGAACAATTATGATTTGATGTGGTTTAGTATGGTAGAGAAAAAAAAATCACAAAAATTTTAAGGACGTCAGTTCAGCAGCTCAATGCAAATATGATTACTCTGCACAATATTTTGTTTCTCTTAATGGAAAAGTAGTCAAAATCTATAAATTGTAGTGTTTAAGTTCAACCTAAACCTATATTTTTTTCCTCCAACAAATGTAAATGAAGAAAAAAGAACGTCTGTCAATGAAATTACTACGATGGCGTATTTATAATCCTAATGGTTTTAGAAATCACGTGAAATTGATCAGTAACAAAACCTCTATTTAGTAATGGACCAATTACATTTGTGAGATAATGTCAATGAAACAGAATATTGTCACAGGATAATGGTCTCTTATTGCTACATCACTAGTCATTTAGAGAAAATAAATGTTGCCGTCTGGCTGAGTCATTTGTTTTCAATGTAGGAGACACTCATCCCCTAACAAGGTTCTGTTATAATAACTCAATCTCTATCAATCGTTTGTTGTGCCAGAATGGTGCAGGACAGGACATGTATTTGTGAGAACTGTGCATTCCTCAGGTATAAGGCAAAACATCTGGTGCCTCCAAGCACATAAACTGCCCAATTACGGTGTTATTCGATGAGAGTATTTAAAATAAATATTTAAAAAATAATTTAAGAAATGGAAAACTTTCTGAATTTTCAAAAAGATTCATGTTAAGGAAAGCTTAAAGACTCAAGTACTGAAGATCTTCAAATTCTTTGACTCTAATTGATTTAAAATCTAAAACGTTAGAACACAAAGGAACCTTAGTATACACTTTGTTATTTTACAGATGGGAAAACACAAGGTTTACTGAAGTTAAGTAATTTGTCTAAGACCACATCAGTATTTAGAGTTTCCTGATCACCTTTATAGTGCTCTAGGCCTAAGCCAAAAAAGACTAGAACAGAACTAAAAAATATATATATATATGACAATAAATATATATAATTAATTTTTATATTTTGATATATACAGCTCATTTCAAACTAGCTATATAGCTCACGCCTCTACTAGAGACAATCTAGACTTTAGGATTATTTATTAACAGTATCTTATTATTAAATGGAAAAGGGATTCTTAACCGGAGTCCAGCCCAAGGATTGCACTCATGAGTCTCTGAGGAGCCTATGAACCCTTATCAATTATGTGCATTTACCTGTTTTGAAGTTTCATGCAGTAAGAAAAGAAAAAACATAACAGAGGTTTTATAAGTAGTTTGCAAAACCATAAACATAAAATCACAATGACTTATTTAGGATGTCGTGTATGTGCTAGCAGTAAGCATGTGCTTCTTTAGCTAGACAGACAGTGGCTCCCATTCTACCTCTGCTACTTATGTGTGAGCTACATCAACTATCTTAATCATTGTAATGATCAGTTTAATAACCTGTAAAATGGGGTTTCTGTAGGGGTTAAAAGCAAAAATTGATGTAAACAGTCTAGTATCTGATAGATAGTAAGTGATCAATAAATAGTAGTCACAAAAGGCAGTAGGATCTTATTTTCCTTGTATTTATAGGTACTTTTTGAACACAGTTTTTAAATTTACATGGCTTCTTCAACAAATAAATGATACAGAAAAAGGAAGAGAATAACTAATATAGGTTAAAAAGAAGCTGAAAATATAAATATGATATATAGACCATGTTTGGGCCCTGATTCAAACAAAACAACATTTGAAATAATCTAGGAAATCTGAAGGTCGATTATATGTTAGATTATATTAAGGAAGTATTGTTTGTTAAATTGATAATGGTATTGTGATTGTATAAAAATCCACTGTTTTGTTAAAAACACTGAAATATTTACAAGCAAGATGACATGATGACTGGAATTTACTTTAAATTACTTTAAAAAACTGGGAGATAGTAAATACAAGACTGGCAAAATATTGATAACAGTTAAAGCTGGGTGATGGTATACAGAGGTTCACCTTATAATTCTCTCTACTTTCAATATTTTCCATGCCCCCCAAAAAACTTTTAAACATTGTGCTTCAACATTTATTTCCAACAAGCTCTTCTCCACATTTATCCATCAAAAGAGTCTATACCTCCAGTCTTTTTTAGATCAAAAATGTTTAATCCTGGCCCTAATAATGAGGGGATTTTCCAAAAAATAATATACATTTTACCATTTCAAAATTTTGTTTTGACAATTCTTTCAGAACCCTGAAAATTCATCAATTCACCTCTATTTTCCCATTCCAGTTCTCCTTGATCTAACAGAATCTTCTACGATGCTCCCTAGGAAAACCATCCAAATGTCAAGATTTGTGAAGCAGTGTTTAAATTCTCCTAGTCCATTTCTCCCTACTTAGGTAAGCTTACATACTGATTTTCTAGGCAAGTTGTAGGATCACAGAAAAAGATTTTAAAAAAAATAGCCTGTAAAAAAGAAGACCTAGGCTCTGCCATTAATTACCCGTACACTTGGGACAAGACAGCCTCTTTGATCCTTGGACTGCTTAGCTGTAAAATTAGGAGCTTGACCTATGTTTCACTAAGAGTTCTAATAATCTGTGATCAATGACTGAAAAATCAATTTGTTATTGTATATGATATTGGTAGCTGAATACAATACCAATAGGTATTCTAACACAAAACACATCAGCTTTCCAAACTACTTCAAAATAAGCTCAAACATGAAATCAATATGTAAAAAGCTTTGAAATAAAACCTTTTATTATGCCAAGAAACTTTGTATAGCACACAATGATACTGGCTTCCATGGGTTTCCCACTTTCCTATTCTAACCTGTGTTCCATCAATCTAGAGACCAAGTATTAAATAGAAAGTTGTTATTTTTTCAAACTAATTATCTATTGTGGTTTTTCGGCAAAATGCTGTATTTTCAAATCATTAAGCCTTCAGAGCACAGAAATATGAGCACAACTTTTCCATATTAATCAGTACCAGCCCTTCCATGTACACAAATTTGCCACATCCAAAATGCTATTCTTGATTAGAACGCACAAAAGGAGAACAAACATTTGTTAATTAGTAGGCAACGTGAAGAATTCTGACGAAAGCCTTCAACCAGCAATTTATTTTTTTGCTTTCTCTTTTAAAGATGCTCATGCTGTGGTTTTTCAACCACAGCAGTGTAGCTACAGGGTAGAGGCACCCCCGAAGTTTGCTTTCCACTGTCATGATGGTACATACTCACTTACGGTTCTCAACTTTTGATATTTTCCACAATACAAAGCTAAACAATGAAACTTAAAACTTGTGCTTAAACACTAAATTCAAACCAGCTCTTCTACACATTTATCCATCACAAGTACTTGTATCTCTGTTTTTTTCTGGTTCAAAAATTTAAAATTTGAACATTTGCTATTTCATTATTGTGATACAAACTGTAGGAATGTAAGAAATTGTTGGTGTTCTATCTGTTCCCAAAGGGAGCTTAGAAAGTTCTTCCAGGAAGGTTACTAAACTGTTCACCCTGCCATTTTCTAGGACTTCATTTAACGTTAATGACTCCCAGACAGCAGTTATTCAAGCATTTATGAAAGCGGCATATTCACTCAGCTCCCACAGCTCTAGAGAAATCTTCAGATTATATCATTTGTCAGACTGTGGTTTGGGCTAGAGCACTGTTTTCCAAAGTTTGAACCTAGGATTAATGCTCCCTATGGATTCTTCAATGGAAATGAAAGGTTCTGAAGTCACAGACTTAATAAACACGTTCAGCCGAGGGCCACTCCTGGATATTCGCAGCACATAGTAGTATATTAAATATTCTGCAAATTTATTTATGAATGAAAAAATGTTTAAATTTTTGTTACAATGGAATTTTCCAAACTTAGCTAACCACTCTTATGCCCAGAATATCTATTCACATTCCTAAACTCACATTAAGGAATGCTGGCTTCTGATTCTGGTTCTGTCAGGAGGGACCACACTCTTATTTACCATGATTTATCTCCTGATTGAGCACATGACACCAAACTGGCACTTTTCCTCCATAGCCCCTCAGTGTTCCTTTGGGCCCTCTGGCTTGATTCATTTGATATTTAATACTATATCTTTATAAGAACTCTATAAAGAGCAAAGTGAAATTTAGCACAATGTTTAAGACTCTCTTAATAATGAGAATATTTGCACAATTATCACAAATAAGTCTTCAGGACTTGGAAAGATATTAAAGATTCAGAAAGGCTTGCTCAGGAGACTTATTTATATAACAGAATTGTGAGTTTTTATTAAAAGATTAGCATTTTTATTTTCTAGTACTTACAACAACCAGAACACAATGCCTAAATCTGGCTTGAGAGTCCAGTTTAATTTTTTAAACTACTCTTAAAATTGTAATTATATCCTAATATACCAAGCAGTGTTATGTTTTGCTAATGTGACAATGTATTGATTTTGTGTGAAGAGTTACCTTCATAGTGCTTAAAAGTAAGCTAGTTCTAAAGCATGGAAACAGTTCCCTGATAATCTGGTTTACATTATTTATTTTCTGTGAAGTTCCTTTTTTTCATAAATAGTAAAAAATTAGTTTTTCGTTCAGCAGGTCAAAGGTTAGAAACTCGATTTATTCATACTTACGGGCACCATGCATGCAAAAATTCTTCGTGTATATTAGGCATTTGATAAGTGTTAATTGAGTTAAATTTTCTGAAATCCTAAATGTGTAGAAATTAATAAAATTTTACTGCATAAAAAGTCTTTTTGAATTTACATTTTATCTAAGAGTAGAAGTTGTTTAACTATTCATCACATTGAGAAGCTGTTAAATTTTCCATTTAGAAATCTCCAGTTGTATATTACAAATGTATTTACCATATTATATTTTTCTCAATAAATATCTATTAAATAATGTTTTAGGATTTTTACATTCAAACTTAGATAAATCAGTGACCATTAGAATGGCAGTGGCAAAGTGACCTTATAAAGAATTGTTTCACATGTTCAGGCAGACAATTTATTTATCTGTTAAATTACTGAGCACTGGAATACAACTAGATTTAGTCCCATAAAAGTAACTTGAATTATAGGGAAAACTATGATCTGCCTCTTATTTTTCTTCTTATATCAGACGTTACAGAGGATTGCTCTAATAATTTCAAGAAAAGCATATCTTCTAAGAATCGAGTATATTGACTCAGAAAAAAACTCAAGAAAGACAAGATCTCAATGGAATGTTTTGTGGAGTAAGTTATAGAATAAAAGAAATTTTCAACCTGCATATTGATAAACTAACATGGTATTCTTCATTTAATAATTAAAATCTTAAATAATGGAAAAAAGTACACAAAAAAGAAAGTTTTTAATAGAGATAGAGGCAGTCAGAAGTTTAAGATTATCTTCATAGAAGATACTAAGCAAGTAGAAATATTCTGGAACTTAGGAAAGGAATGTAATAATTGTTCTATATCTCAGTATTATTTTCATTTTCCTCTCCTCTATGTATAAAAGAACATAAAGTAAAAATATAAATATTACTTAATGTAGATGCTGACAACTTTAATTTCTATCACTATTCATCAGAAGAAATGTAAGCAAATTATATAGCTCCCTACAAAATGTTTAACACTATCGAATAATGCTTACTTTAAAAGTATTCATGTTTATATTTACAAAATTATAAATTATAATTCTCTTATGATCAGGAAATTGTAACTTTTTGTTTTAAAAAGAAATGATACAAGGATATAATTAATTATGATTGAAAATGCTAAAATAAAAACACTTTTTCATTAAATTATTAAAAATTGCATGAACATGAATCTAGATTTTGAATTAATACTTTGCCTAATATCTTTGTAGAATAAAACAGATATAATAATTTGATCATATTATATCCCTTATTTTTGCCTACTTGGAATAAATCTCAATGGTTTAGGTTGGTGTTTCAGATTGTAAGGGAAAGGAGAATGCTACATGTTGTCCATAATTTTGTTATCTTTGTCATATTTTAAAAAATCAATTTTGCTAAGGGCCAAGGCAAGAATAGATTTTAATACAAAGTGAAGACTAACAGAATAAGGCATATCTGGGAAATAATTAATAGTAAATATTAAGCATTTCTGCCAATTTTAAACACAAGTATATTTTAATCAACCGATAAGTAGTTATTTAGTACCAATTAGTGCAGAGCTTTGTGGGAAAAATATGTACAAGACATGTTAAAGCCATTACAGTTATTGCAGTGGCACTCAGTATGTGCATAGACAACTCCTGTCACACAGGCAGGTGTGTCTAAAGAACATTTGAAGATGGACAAGAACAACTGGGGGGGCATTTTATTTTGTAAATTTTAAGAAAGCAATTTTCTAAGAACAAAAGGACTACACTGGGCTTAGCAAATTTGTAAAGATAGTACTGTACTGCCCTCATTTTTTTCATTGTAGTTTCAGTCTTCTTCCCACAATGGCTTATTGTGCACATTACAAAGTCTTCTGGGTCTTCAGAATTAAAGTGACAGAGTTTTTCTTAAGCACACTTGAGAATGGAACATTCTTCCTTACTCTTAATAGATTATGCCTTTACAGATTTCTCCACTAATTCTAGTCATTTTGACAAAAGAAAATCACCAAGACAATATAATGATTTTACAAAGAGAAAGAATGACAGTTTCCCTTCTACTTTTCAAAAATGTTTTATAATATGATTTGAAATTGGCTTTATTCAATAGGCTGAAAGAGGAATCAATTCTTACAAAGTGACACTCTCTACAATAAAGAACACCTACACTTCTGAATAAAGCCTCCATTCCCACACATTCACAATGTTATTACCATTAGAATCTTTTCCAGAATAATTTTCTGACAGAGAAAATATGGCTTTGTTTAGAATAAACTGACAATGTCAGTAAAACAAGCAATAAAATATAAAAGGTTGAGGGTTTTGTTTTTCTACTCCCTTCTGCAATTCTGGTAAAAGTCTCTATTATATCTTGCCTTCACTAATGAGACTGGTGTTCTGCCTATCAATGGCTCATTTATCCCATAAATATTTACCGTACTCCTACTATGCACCCAGCGTCATGCTAGGTGCTGGTTACAGCAGTAACCAAAAGAGATAAGGTCCCTGCTCTCATAGTGTAAACAGATAGACAATTGATCCCATAAATAGATATGTAATTACATATTAAGCATACAATGAAGAAATAAAAATGGGATGCCTTAATTTAGATTGAAATTCCCTAATTTAAGCAGGGCTCTGGAAGATGAGAAAGAACTCACCAGATAAAGAGTTAGAAGAGCATCCATTCCAAAGGGCATGGTTTCTAGGAAGGTCCTAGGTGTTTCACTCCCAAATCTAAACAAAGCAATGGGCTCGAGTGCAAGCAAGGAGCAGCAGGGTGTCACCTGGCGAGGCTATAATGGCAGTCAGAGGCCAGGCCCTTCAGTCATATAAGGGAATTCTGATTTTCCCCTGACAGCAGTGGGAAGATAATGAAGGATCTGAAGCAGGGGAGTGAGATGACATTATTTATGTTTTATAAAAATGATTCTTGTCTACTGCCTGAAGAATGGATTTGGGGGTGGGGGTATCTCAGAACCAGACCTCTCCAGCTGAGTTTCAAATCCTTCCATAAAACAACATACAGTTCCCAAATCCCCATATAGATACTCTCAAGTCTTGGGCTGAAAGCCATTAATAAAGAGCTCCTTTTTTAAAAATTTTTTTTAAAATGCAAAATTCTATTTGAAAGACAATTTTCGAAGACATTTTTATGCTGCTGATATAAAATCTTATTTGTATACATGCACACATACCAACAAAAATTGCAGTTAGCTAATTTTTCTATTTCCATGCTTAATAATCTCCCTCTGATTTGGGGGAAAGGCCTCAGCATGTAAGATGAAATATATTAAATCCAATAGACTTTAAGAAAAACTAAATCTGAACCCAGAAAGGCAAATGATACCTATTTCTTAAAGTTATATTTCTCTTCAAAGCTTCTCTAGAACTGGGTCATACTGTTATCTAGAAAGCATAACTAGATTGGCTTAGACAGAACTTATCTTTCATTATACTTTCAGTTATTGTTTATACTCTACCTACTTCCAAAAGGAATGTGGTGTCCTTTAAATGAGATCTTTCAGTACCTGGCACATGCGCACTGCTTAGATTGGCTCCTCCCTGAAATGACCCATGGAGAAGAGCCTACTGATCTAATTGAATCAGAACTTGTGGTTCTGCTGTAGTCTACCCAACTAATGGAGACAGACTATAATCAGTCACATACATAACTGTGGGTTTGAAAAGATCATTTTGTCTGAAAAAAAAAGCCAATAAAACATACAAAGAATGGGGTTTTTTGTAAATTAACTTTGACAGCATTTGACTAGTATATTAAACACAATTTTACCGAAGTCATTTCAGGAAGAAAATATAATCATATAATCCATAGTGGTTCAATTATGAAATTTTGACTAAATGAAACTGATTAGATGAGCCAACATTTTACCCTGATGTCTCTGGAGGCATCTTTTTTATTTCTCACCTTGATCTCTTTCATGCCATGTTCGACTTCCAGCAGCTGGTGAATTCGGAGAGGGGTAAAAGTCTCCTGTAGGACTTGGTTCCATATTTTCATCTATGGATATAGTTTTGGGTCTTTTGCTGTTAAAACATGACAATAGTTATATTAATAGGATTTCTGGGAAGATGTGTGGCATTTTAAAGTAGCTGATTTGAGAGGATTCTTACTGTGGAAATTTCATAAACACAACAGTATCTCAGAATCATTTTGAAATAATGGTGAGTATTCAAGACACCAATAGGAACAGCAAACATTTCTAGTTGTATATACATACCATTTACTATACCATCTTATACCTATACCTGCGTAACAAATATGGTGTTCATTATATTTACCTCTTTGAATGCATTTCCAAAGAAATTTCAATAATAAAAAGTGAACTCTTCATGTGGCTTGTCTACTAATGTTAAAATTGTATTACTAAAATTTTACCTAACTCTTATTATAATTATTATCAATATTAATAATGTTCCTTTGCATAGCCCTTGTTATTGACAATACAATCCTTTCATGTTAATTCAAAGATAAGGTAATGGAGTAGAGCAGAACAAGAGCTTTTGGACTCAGACAGGCCTTGCATTAAATCTTGTCTAGGCCACTTATTAATTCTTAATAGCAAGCTCCTTAACCTTTGTAAACTCAGTTTAATCATCTGTAAAATGGAAACAATAAAATATAGTTCAAAAGGGAGATGTTTGAGAGGGTTAAATGAGTTATTAAACGCAAAGCTCTTAGTTAAGTGGCTGGCATTTAGAAGATACTTATGAAATAGTAATTATAAGTAGTAACTCCATAATTAATAATAATAAAATTTCTAGTACTTTACTAATTATAAACTATTTCATATATTCTTCTTCACCTTTTTCTTAAAAATTAGGTTATCCTTTATTCGTAAGTTAAAAGGCCATTGCCAGGTTCAAACAAATGGTATACTTTTAAAATGATATATTTTAATAAGGAAACATGGGCTCATCTCAACTATTAAGAAAAGTGAATATCTAGAGCAAAGATTAAGAAGCTATTTTAGGGCCATATTGCTTGATATGTTTCTTTTATATACCCTGACAAATACCCTATTAAAAACAGTTAATTATGACTATGCAATGGACATTTTTTTCTTTTAAAAATTTTTCTTATTTGCATCTATGCTGGTAAAAACTAAAAATAACGTCTTCTGAATTAACTTTTTGCAGCAATACTAAACATAATGTCATAGGATTTCAGAATTAGAATGGACCTCAAAAATTGTACACCTGAACCAATCCCCCCCCTTTTTTTTATAAATGGGGAGACAAATTTGGAGAAATTCAGTAGATTGCCCAGGACAAGATAACGGAAGCGGTCAGACACAAAGTAAGGACTGACTTCCAAGACTGTGCTCTTTCTACTGCACTACATTTCCAAGCCCCTGAAGCATGTGTATGTGTGAGTATTTGTAGATATACTGTGATTAATATTTGACTCACAACTTCCAGAGTATTAACATGAATTCAAGATGGCAATTTCTATCCATGCTAAATTGTACTAAGAATGAATAATATTTTTTTAGTTTCTTCCTTAAGGTATCCAAAGTTAGAACTTGTATTTTTTAATTCTCTTTTTAATCTAATTCTCCCGTCTATGAGTCAGCAGTAAATATGTATGAAAAACTCTAAATAGGAAAGAAATTATTTTCATAAGGAAGTAATAGAGAAATGTTTTTTAAACCTTGTTTATTCGGAAAGACATAGTATCTGATACTCAGTGGCCAGGAGGAAAGATCTGTGTTGACAATACATTGCGCCAACAGACAAAATAAAAAATTACTATCCACATTCTAAATTTAGAAAAAGTGAGGCATTTTTAAGACCTCAACATGTTAGAGACAATTTTAATGATAATAAACCCAATTATCTTGCTATATAATTTAACTATATGGAAATACAGTTTGACTAAAAATGATATAAAATTGATCGCAGTTTGCAAACATACAAACATGCATAGTTCATAATTAATCCAAATGCGATTAACTGTCATTATTGAGGAATAATAATAAGAAAAATAATTATCTAGATATTCTTTTGTTTTTAAAAAGTTAATATTGTAAAATGTGTATTTTGTTCTGGAATTCATGTATGCTCTTATATTTGATCATAAGTATATTTAATGCTCTGGAAATGAAGAGATGAGATGTGCCTTCATACGTTGAAGATCCAACTCAAAAAAAAAAAACAAACAAAAACAATACATCTGTAATTTTTATTCATCTTAACTGAAAACTAAAATTTGAAGATTAAGAGAGAAAATGAGTATGTCAATAGAGAACTAAAAAGCAAAGAGACCTCACTCTAGCTCCTCCCCAGCAAAGGGTTAAACCAAATCTCAGAGGAGGTAATATTTTCATTGGTAACTGAGAGTTAACTAAGTTAGTCAAAGAACATCAACTAACTGAAGAATCTGGCAAACTGTGGCTCGGAAGAAGGCCTTTGATTTTAAGGCTAGGTAAGGCTTCATCTTTCATCATCCCAAACGTGGATGTGGTATTAGAGAAAAAGTTACCAGGGATCAGTTATAAATCAGGGAGCACTGCAGTGAAAATGTTTTTAAAATCACCGAAAGAATTAGAATCATCTTAATATATCTTCGTAGGTCCCTTGTTCCCCTGAAAAAGATGTTTAAAAGTGCTTTGAATGACTATTACATTGAATCTGCAAATAGCCAAGCAAATTTAACAAGGAAAGATTAAAAGTCTATGTACTAAAAGTCTTTATTTCCCATCTCTCATTACCTACCTACCTATCTATCTGCATGTCATCTACCCACCTACCCTACGTACTTATCGAGAACATCAACAGCTTTTATTTTAGTTACCTGCTTGGTGGAGAAGACAGCGACCTCTGAAGATTGACCCCCGAGTTCATGTCATGATAGTATGGTTGGCTCGGGATTTCTCCAATTGGGAAATTGACTCCAGTTCCCTGGGTTATGGGAGCTGAGGAATCAAACAAAAAGAAACATTGGGAATGACATTCACACTTGTCATCTTTAGTCAAATGTAATAATCTAATAATTTCCACGTCTCTGGGCAAGGAGGGGGAGAATTCTCATTACCTTAAGACTTTTAATATCTACCATACACTGGGGTAGGACTTAAAAACTTGCTCACCTTAGCCACTTGAATTCAAGAAACGTCAGACACTCAGACTATAATCATTGGTTACCAATTCCCACAATCCTATTCTCTGACCTTCTTCATTCACTCCTTTGTATTAGCTGTCATTACATCTGTCACCCCACTAGTCCATAGATGTATTAGAGGAACATATGATTCCTATCACTCAGCACCAAACAAGTCGTTTTCCACTACGTAGGCTCTCAAACACCAAATCATTGATAAATAAATATAGAACAGTTCACAAGTAAATATCAAAGATGATTATTCTGTATTAACACTAACATTAATATCAGAATGGATCAGAAATCATGACATAATTATTTGATATAAGTAATTATTGCATTATGACAGATATATAAGTGAAATCTACAAATATGAAATAAAAGCCAAGTTTATCTTCAAAATACACATTCTGGTTTCATATATGAATGGTAAATGTGGCTTTACTCAATAGTTATGTTTTTCTTTAATTTTATACCACATGTTATAAATCATTTAAAATATACTTGTGGAATTTTATATTTTAAGGTAATATTTGTAAATCAAGAAATCTCTTTGAATTTGCTGATACATTATAAACAAACATTTTTGCATATAAGCTTTTTTAGTATTAGGTCATTAAACATGAAAGGTCTGATTTTGAATCAAAAGTATAGTTTATTATATCTCAAACCAGAAGCAGTACAATTAATCAAAGTATGTGCCTTAAACTATCCACACAGTTTTGCCATCTTAAAGGTAGCTTGTTATGCCAGCAGCAAAGAAGCCTGCAGAGCGAGTGGTGATAAAATTGCAAAAGGTGTTTTCCACAGCTTGTTGAGAATTGAATATTTTTCCTTGCAAGAAGTGGTCCAAAGCCTGGAAAAAGTGGTAGTCAAGTGGTGCAAGGTCTGGTGAAAATGGTGGATGACAGAGTTTCCAAGTCCAGCCTCTGTGGTTTGAGCGGCGTTGTTTGTGTGACATGTGGTCAAGTGCTGTCTTGCAAGAGGATTGGCCTGTCTCTGTGGACCAATCTCAGCTGCTTAATCGCAACCATCCTCATCACTTCATCCAATTGGTTGCAGTAGACATCCACTGTAATTGATTGGCCAGGTTTCATGAAGCTGTAGTGGATAATACCAGCGCTGGACCGCCAGACACCATTAGCTTTTTTTGGTGAATATTCAGTTTTGGACTGTGTTTTGGCACTTCATCTTTACCCAACCATTGTGCCACATACTTGCGATTGTCAAAAAGAATCCATTTTTCATCATACATAACAAAATGGTGTAGAAATGGTTTACCTTTATATGGTGACAACAAGAAAGGCAAGCTTCTAGACAATTTCTCTGCTGACACTTGTTTAATTCATGTGGAACCCGTCTACCCAGCTTCTTTACCTTGCTGATTTGTTTCAAACGGTCCAATATTGTTGGAATAGTAATGTCAAACCTTGATGCTAATTCACACTTAAGTTCAGATGGATTCGCTTCCACTACAGCTTTCAGCTCATCATTACCCACCTTGGTGTCAGGTCATCCACATGGCTCATTTTCAAGATTAAAATCACCAGCATGGAATTTCTCAAATTATTGACGTACTGCTCGTTCATTAGGCACTTCCTTCCCAAACACTTCATTGATATTTCGAGTTGTTCTGCACTACATTGGTTCCATGATGGAACTCATATCCAAAAATAACATGAATTTTTGACTTATCCATGGTTTCACAAAAATTGCTCTAAAAAAATGTGAAAGATAACCACAAGCCAAAATGTGTGTTTTCAAGACTAAAGCCGTACCTTCACAATAAAAATAAAACAAGAAATGTCAAAGTGAAATGTCAGAGGTCTCAACTGTCAAACTTAGTACTTAAGGAAATTGGAGATTTCATACTTGATAACCTAATACAATGGATTACACCTGTTCAAGTTTTTAAAATTTAATTTTAGACATTTTGAATAGACCTTTGAGGCAGCAGCATATTATGTTAGAATGAGCAGATTCTTGGGAGATGAACAGCTTTTTAGTTTGAACTTCTTCTGTACTTGTGAGCTATGTGTCTCGGTTTCCTAAACTGTAAAATGGGAATAATAATAACCTACCACATATGATAACTTTGAGGATAAAGTAAAGTAAGGAGTGATAAAAGCCCAGTATCATGCCTAGCACATTAACAGGTGCTCAACAAATGTGAGTTCCCTTCCTTCTTTGCTTTCTCCCCCAATTTTCTTCCCTGGTGGAGTGGAGTGGTTAGCAAAGACAAACAGTTCAAAATGTACTAAAAGCAGATGAACAGATAAAAATGAACCTGTTTGCTGAAAGTTTGTTCATTCAATGAGTTATTAATTGTGCCCATTACTGGCAGGTGTTGATTGCAATGGATACAAAATATTCTCAGATAGCTCTGCCTTTAATAAACATATTGGTCAACAGGCTGGGTAAATAAAACACTCATGCAAAACATATAAATACCAGCATGATGTAGATTACAAGGAAACTGCTCAAACAAGTGACATGATCAGTAAGTGCTGTGGGATTTCCAGGGAAAAAGAATCCAATATCAGCTCGAATGGTTCAAGAAGTCTGTGGAGAAGCCACAGCTAGCACTGGACTTTGAAGAGTGAGTATGGTATGAAGGGAGGTCATTCCAGACAGGGGTTACTGCGGGAGCAAAGTCATGGGCAGAGATAATATGCAAAGTGGAGACCATGCAGGTTGGTGTCAGGGAACAGTGCTTAAGAATGGTTTACATTTCTTTCCCTCCCTGCCCCACCCCCTGGTTTACATTTCTTTACCTGTCTTAATCAGGCGCTGGAAAGTTCAAATGAAAGGAAGTGTGCCCTGGGCTTGGCAACAAAACTCTGGAGTCCCTCAGATTCACTCAAGACACATAAGAAGTCTACTTAATCTTTTCCTCTCTCCTAACTGCCTCAAGTTGAATACAAAACTCCAACAAATCACAGATTTTTGTGTAATTTTTCTTACCCAGAATTTTTAAATAAATATTCTAAATGTGTTCACTATCAGCTGAATTACATTTTAATATTAGGCAGACCAAGATTAACTTAAAATATTTTTAACAAAATATGATTAGGTACATGGTTCATTGTAGAGAAATGATCAAGAAATATACAGTGAACATCTCTCTTTTTCTACTAAAAATTAAATAAATCAATATATACATGAATAGTCTCAGTTCCAAACTTCTGGAACATCTGCCTTCTGTTACAGTGTTCGTTTTATACAATACACTTTAACCTCCTTTTACACAGAAAATATTTGTATGCAATGTGTAACTATGCCCGATGGCTTGAATTATTTGGATAGCTAAAATGTAGCCATGTTTGTTGTGGCTTGAGGTACACCAGAGGTTAAAAAAATGTGAGGTAAGAAATCCCATAGTAACCGCAGGCTTTAAAATTTATTATTAGAACCATGTTCTGTGTGACATTGGAAGCAGGGTACGTGCTAAGAGACATTTGAGGGACTCACTGGAAGTAAGCAATCTGTCCAGCTTCCTACAACAGTCACGGATACAATTCAAAGATCTGAGTTACTAACAGGAAACTTGCAGGTTGTACCTTGTATAAACTATTTGCAATTTATTTAGCTCATGCAATACTTAGGTAAAGATAGTCAACACAGTTCGCTTGGCCGTAAAAAGCAAAATAGGTGTAATTTATTGTAAAACGATAACAAAGAAAACTTCAGAAATTTGTGGGGTTTTATAAATTTTGTTCCAGAAGGATTATTCCAGAGTATCAAAATAGCAATAAAAAAAGACAATATCACATGCTCTCCCTCATAGGAAGGAGCTAAAAAATTTGATCTCTGAGGTAGAGAGTAGAATGATAGTTACCAGAGGCTGGGATGTGGGAGGGGGAGAAGGATGGAGAGACACTGGTTATGGGTACAACCATACAGTTAGATAGAAGAAATCAGTTCTCCTGTTTGATAGCACAGTAGGGTGACTATAGTTAACAACAACATATCGTATATTTCAAAATAGCTAGATGAGATCTGAAATGTTCCCGACACAAAGAAATGATACATGTTTGAGGTGATGGATACCCTAAATACCCTGATTTGATCATTACACATTGTATGCATGTATCAAGATATCATATGTACCTCATAAACATGTACAAACATTATGTATCGATTTTAAGACGACTGTAATAAAAACAATTTGTGTACAGATATGTGCATGAACACTAAAAATTTAGTGTGCATTCTGACACTAAATGGGAGATTTCAGAAGGAAAAGTAGATTAATAATAAACATGGCCAAAATACTAAAACAGCCCACACCGAATTTATTTAATAACAGAGAGTGTGTGAGAGGAGCAAGTCTCAGGCAGATATTGCGGCTTAAGGGCCTCTGGAAGAACTCGCATCAGATGCAAAGATCAGCGTTAGCATCTCTCCCAGAGAGCTGGCAAGAAGGCTGAAAGCTGCAAATCATGTTTAAGAGGTTGCCAATATCCTCTTAGAAACGAAGCACCAAACAACCTCCAATTCTAAGGGTTACAGGCCAACCCTTAATCTCTCTTATTGTTCTCCTCACTCCAAAAGCTGATCCTAAATCAACTTTTAAGATGGAGATAATATCATTCAACAGAGAGATCACTATCCTAAAGCTGAATAGCTTCATTAGCTAAAGTCAACACAGACATTAGCGGGTCATA
Source organism: Indri indri (assembly GCA_004363605.1). Lineage (NCBI taxonomy): Eukaryota > Metazoa > Chordata > Mammalia > Primates > Indriidae > Indri > Indri indri. The sequence goes on from RJWJ010000570.1 coordinate 160,290, forward strand.
TGATCGTAAAGCCCTAGAGGATAGAAAGCATTAGCATACTGTGAACCCTCAAGAAGTCAGAATTTGTGATACACAGCATAAGTGTTGTGCTGAAGTTTATGTTTACTTAGTAAACCCTTATTCATAAACAATGATGTTCAATTTTGTAAACAAGATTATAATGTGGATGTATTAAAACACTTAGAAGAATAACTTCTCAAGTATTTCACAGACACCTATTTACATATGGAGGAGAAAATAAATGTTTGCTGAATAAATTAACTAATGAATGAATATAGATAATTAATGTGCTAATTACAAATCAGTAATGTTTGTTATAACAAATAACCTAAAAACCTCTAGGAGATGACAGAATGAATTAAGAACGAATGAATGAAGTATGTTGAATTTACCTTGCTTCTGAACTGTTACAGAAAGGTATTTTTAATCTATCTTTCTATGTTTGAAATTCAGATTTTTCAAAATATCACTCTGGACTTTTGAAGGTTCTAATGTGGTCTCCTTTGACAGCACTTAGCATAATATTACCTATAATGAGGTACTAAATAAACATTTTCTGACAGATGACTCTACTGCCCTTCTCATAAGAAGGATGAAAATACATCATGGAACATAGAAAGGTACAAATTTAAGCAAATAATTTCATAAGCCTCATAACTGTTGCAGCATAGCTTTTCCAGTAAAGAACAGTATGGGGAAAACATACACACACACCAACACCTTCAAATACCCCCTGCCTTACATGGTGCTAGAAAGCAGTAGTAAGTCAGGCATATATTCTTTTCCAAATTAAAAATAAAAATGTAAAACTTTCAAATGTTGGAAGTCTCTGGATATCACATATTGGCATGGCAAAATATGTAAAGCTCATTGCCTTGGACAATTGAGTAGACCATTAGAATGCTCTCGCCAAGCATATACATACACCAGAGCTAGCAGAATACAGGTTAATAGATTTTCATCTCCTATGCTGTCCCCAAGTAAAAAGACCCATGACAGACGTCTTTTGGGCATATATTTATCTGCTCCAGAATTATTCCAGAAAGGATAAGTTACTTAAGGTCTAAAATGTTCATGTGTATCACTTCCTGATATGCATTCTATTTGTACTGGTCACTTTAGAAATCTGAGCTATTTGAGAAGCTACAGTTTCTCAACTACAGTCACCTACTAGCTTGGAGATTCCTGCACTGAACAGGACTCAAAAGCACTGCCTATTTTACCCTCAGTAACTGACTCTTCGTTCTTTCTGGATCATCGTGACTCTTGTTCTTGACCTCTGAATTTGACCCAAATGGGAAACACAATTTAAACAAGGATCAGAATAGCATCCTTTCCTCATCCTCCCATCCTTCCATGATCTTTCCAACATCATCTGAATAGCGTCGTTTCCATCAAAATGTCAGGTGAAAACATACCCTCCAAAGTGACGTAATAAACAAGCTAAATCAGTGAATGGAGCAAGAAGAAAGGAGTCACCTCCTTTAACATAAATCAGTACATTAAGATCTGCACATGCTGGTGATAAGTAAAAGAGTTAACTGAGGAAAATTTCCCCTTCCTTAGGTAGCCAGCCAGGTGAGCTTACCCTAGAAAAATCTGATCCAGCCTGCCAAGAATAGTGTCTCAGGTGAAGTGGCCGGTTAAAACAATTGGACATTGTTTTGGCTAACAATGCTTTCTATCTATATCCAACTACAATCTGCAAAGTTAATTTCTGCATCCCTCTATGCTCTGCACAGTACTTTGTATATCCTGTACATCTCCAACCCCCATCAAAATGTTAGCAAAATGAAAAAGCACTTATCTACAGGAAACTTATGTGGGTTATCATAACAACATAGAGTACATTTAATTAATCACACTTCCTTTGATATAAATGACCATCTATGGTCATAGACCCAACAGTGGATTAAATGAATACTGATAATATGGCAATCAGACCAACCCCCAAATTTTTGCACCATAGAACATTTTGATTATTTGAATGCAAATATTTTAGAAAATCAGGCAAAATATATTCACTTATGATTTCATCAAAAGATTTAAGAGTTTAAAACTCAAGTTTTCCTAATATGTGGTCACTCTTCATGCTGTATTTAAGGTTCAAAATTAAAACAAAAGTCTTAAAACATACTGTATACTTAAATAATAAGAAAACAATTTACTTACTTCTGGATACCCTTACAAGTTCTGATACATTGAAGACTCCAGATTTTACAAAACTATCCTCGAGGTAACCTGAAAATAAACATCAAAGGGGAAAAGATCAGCATAAGCAGGAAGCAAAATAAATGATTAAACACTAGAATTTGTTTAAGTGTTTTAAAACCAAAGGTTAGAAGAAAAACCAAGTACGCTTGCAAGGACAAGTAAAAAAAAAAAAACTCTTGTGAATGCAGATTGAGTATCTTTAAACAAAAAGTTAAAAGTTTAGATGCTAAATAATCTGCTAGAAAAATTTTTTTCTCAATTTTCTAAATGTCCAGGGCAATTGGAGTGGTTTTATTTGCCGTGGCCCACACGTAGAGAATGAAGGTCTGTGGGCTCTCATTGAATGCATTCGACTCAGTAGCACCTGGTAGACTAAAGTCTACTCATTTAAAAAAAAAAAAAATGAAAGAAAGAAAGAAAAAGGAAAACCACAACCACAATTAGCACCTTGTTGGAAATACTTCAAAGATCTCTTGAAACCGCCCTTCTTTCCTAAATCCTTCCTTGATTAAAGAAAAGTGAGCTGCTGCTACCAGCACTCTCACCCTCATTCCAGGGTCACTAATAACACACAAGCAGAACTTGCATATACAGCCAATACAGTATTTTGCATTGACCTATTTCTGTGCACTTTTTTAAATAAGAGAAAGGTTTATTTACCATGCGCATGGGGAGAATCACCCAATATCCCAATGAAGTTCAGATATTTTAAAAAATATTATTATTATTATTTCAGAATATTACAGGGGTAAAAATGTTTTGTTTATATGAATTTCCGGCAAATGGCAGTGAATCTAGGCCTCCAGGAAAGCCACATTATCCTATGTGACATCTAGGCACAGGGCCCACAGTGGCCACGGTGCCTGGGTTCAGACCTACTTGGAGTTACTAGCTATGTCCAAAAGTAGAGATGAGGACTCCCATGAACAGCAGTCACTCTACCCTCCCTGGTTCTTATTTATGTCAAGGGGGTATAAGGAGGGAGGAGGGAGAGAATGCCTTAGGAAAAAGGGATATGGCTTACTCTTTGCTGCCCCAGGGACAGAATGAGTCTGAAAATCCTGAGAACTGAAATACTTCCAGGAAAACAACAAACGAACAAACAAACAAACAAACAACTCTAGATTTTAGGAACTGGCAACTTGACCAGTTTTACATAAGGCTTTAGGGTTGACCAAGGGATTAGATTCAGCACACAGATATGAGGCATGGATGGTTTAGCAACATGGGGCTCTGAAGTCAAAGAGCTGTAACTGGAATCCCAGCCACAGTTTCCCAGTCTGGAATCTTGGCCATGGTATCAGACCTCTTTGGTGCCTCAGATTCTTTGTCTATAAGTTAGAGATAATAAAATCACCTACCTCATAGAGTTGTTATGAGTACTACATGAGATAAAAATATAAAACTCATGGTCAGCACTGGTTAAATGTTACCAACAAATCAAGATCGGCCAATGAAGCCAGCAATCAGCCATACACTGAATTATGCACACTGGACTCTAGACAGCCCAAAGTTATTTGTAAATTTTTATCTAGAAAATTTATCAGAACAAAATTGCTTTTTAACCACACAAAGGGTGAAAACCATTTAATTAGCATATGTGCCTCACTGCTGTGAACTGAAGAACCAAGGACGTCTGAGTGCTGTTGGATACCCACCCACCCACCTTCTTCAGAAAAAGAAGGAAAGGAAGAGTGAGAGGGAGTTATACGATCTCAGTTGATGATAAAACTTAGGTGTCACATTAAGTCATTACTCTGAAAAAATATACATTTTTAAGAGGATTATAACAAAATGTCTCCATTTCTATCTGAAGAAACGCTTGCTTCTTGAGCAATGAATATTTCACCAAGTTGAATTCATTTCAGGATTATTGAGAAACTTCTACGAAACCAGCACTATACAAGGTACTAAAAGTCATGAATACACAACAAGGACGTTGACACCCTTTGCCTGGTTGGGGGAAAAGACGTTTTTAATTTTCTGGATTGCCGTAAGTTATCACTGCATACAAAGATTTTTTGTTGCTTTTCTGGTTGTTTTATAGTTCATTATTCTTTATTTTATATATGGCAAACTTAATAAGGTAAATATATTAAGTATAAAAACCTATTTATCATGACTCCAGCTCATATACTTAACCAGTCAGACAAGATTACTTGTCATCACCCAACCGTACTCTGTAAACACCCACGCTCATCTTTCTCGGCTCTCCACACGCTCATCCTTCAGTGTCCAGCTAGACCGCCACCCACTCCATAAACTGCTACTCCACCTTCTTCTCCCACCCCTGGCCCAGCCAGAAATCATCTCTTTCCTCTGTACTCACATAGCGCCTGGTTTGTATTTATTTTACACTTTTCACTTTCAGATTTTCCAAGATACCTGTTTTCAGGTCTTGAATTCCTTTCTGGATTATCAGCTGCTGTATTTAAGAGAATGACTGGGTTTTGCTCATTTCTGTATCTCCTTAGGTGACTAGGGAGATATAGTCACTTCCTATATAGACAGCAACTACTAAATAAACACTCACAGAACAAAATTTTAAAATTCAACTTTTTAAAACAGGGTCACAAATTAATATCTTAGTAATTTTATTACAATGTAAATCTAGATGATTTGAGATTAATGGATAATTATACTGACCACTGGAATTTGCTGAGGAGTTTATTTAGGCTTTTGGGTGGAATGGGAAAGAGTAATGATTAGGGTCAGATTATATCCTTGACTTTGTTGTGTGCTAACGTGTAACTTCAGGCACTTAGTGCAAGATAATGAATAAAAGACTAGAAGTGCTTCAAGAGTAGGAGTACAAAAATACTTGTAAGATAGACTGATGAATGAGTGGAGGGAATAAATAATGAACATTTCAGTATATTTATATAAACTGTATCAGATGTAATACATAATAACATTACCCAAGATATAATCTGAAGTTCATTTTCTTATTACTCCAATGAGGAGTCAGAGGTCCATGTGCTTCTAAGTCATGTCCATTAAGATGGATTGGTGTGTGCACCTGCTAGGAGCCAAATCACAGGGCAAGGATGAGCCACTTTCAGGCTAATTCTACCAGGGGAAGACCCCTAGTTCCCCAAATTATAAACCATTGGAATCTACCAAAAAAAAAAACCTGAAAGAGTTTTACTGAGAAGCATTGGAAATATGTTGGCACTGTGTTGGAACCCACTGGATAAAATGCAACCCCACAGGTCCCACTGGGCTCCACTTCTGCACAGAGTATAGTGAGACTTCAGTGGAGGGAGGGTTCCTGAGGACAAGCAGTAATGCCTGTTGACAAGATGCACATGGGAGCTGGGATGGGTGGGAATCAGGCAAGGGGGAGCCTGGGAGAAGCGCCTGAAGCAGACAGCTGCCACCTTCATGCATCTTTGCACGCGGTGTGTGCAGCCTTTGCAATAGACAGGCATTGCCCAAGACAAAGCAGAGTAAAAAAAAAAAAAAAAGAAAAGAAATAGTGGATGAGATAGTACTCAGATAGCTGATAATACTTGCTTATAAGAATACCGGAGACAATACTTGAGGACTCTGGGGAAGATCTTGCAATGCATCAGGAGCCGTGCAACAGTATAGAGGGTGAGACTCAGCAAAATGTCAGGTTATTTGCTGCTAACATAACTCCATATGTAACCTCCAGGCTTCTGGGGACTTGCAGAAACATGGTTTTTACATGTTACATAGACCACTGTAAATCTACGGTGATACAAAGGCCAAAGATCTTAAAGCAATTTGAAGACACTCATATAGCAAATTCCCTTCATCTACCAAAGAAAATACAAGCCTCTCTGAGGCAGAGCAGCTGCTTAATGGTTACAGAGCAATATTACACAACAGCTTAATCCAGGAAGAAAAGAACAACTCTGCATTTGTGTGATGTTGTATTTACACTACATGTATGCTTTTTTAAAAAAAAAATAAAATTGAGTAGGAAATAAAGACTTCCACAAACTGAAAGTCTCGAAGGCAATATCAAATTATATTATTTTACTTCTTTTTTATTTTTCTCTAACAAAAGCAACAGTAAATCACTACTCAGAAGTTAATATAGTGTTTAACCTCCTTTACAAACAATAACAGAGGGACACAATGGCATATCTAACTGTTAATATCTCAAATTATAATCAGCACCATTTGAATGTTAAACAACATTTACATAGAAAATCCAAAGGAAGACTGATAATGCTCATTTTTATAGTCTACTGTGTTCTATTCTTGAAATTAAAAAAAAGAAGGCATGGAAAGCAGTTATTAAATTCATGAAAGCTGTCTTCAAGTATTTGAAGGACTGTTAATGTAGATGGCGGGTTAGACTTTTTCTGCATAGTTCCAGGAGCTGTTTTTTAGCTCAATAAACCAATTTGTTATCCAATGAGAAAAGTCCTAAAAAGGCATGTGAAATTTTGGAAAGGTAGTAATAACCAACATACGCCCGCTACTATGCTAAGACCTTCACAAGCATGAATTCGCTTCATGCTCATAATTGTCCTATGAGATAGGTCTTATTATTGCTGCTATTTTACAGATGAAGAAACTTTTATCTACAGAGGTAGGGAGTTTCCTAGTGGCTATAAAGACCCACATTGAATATAAGTCTTCTCACTTTGTGAAGGAGAAAAAAGCACCTCGAAAGCCCATTGCAACCCTCAGATTCCACTTTCTTACATAACTGCTTTCCTATGTAATTTTCTTGCATTGTTCATTTGGAGAAAGAACAAGTGAACACAAGACATCTCACAAGTATTTTCCAGCTCTATTATTGCAATTGTTCGATTCCTTCAACAGAGTGTAAAAGGAACACCTTTTTATGCATAGGTGCAAACAGGAGAAAATGAGATTATTTCACACTAGCTTAGTGTCAATCTTCACATAACGTCAGATGCCACAACTAACCCATTGGTAAGTTCCTGGTGTTGAGATATAGCTCTATCTTAAGTTTCTCAACTGGTCTAACTGTCCATGGTTAAGGCTGGAAATTGTGATTATAAAATAGAGATATTAATCATTGCAAAGTTAATGATTCTTTACATAGAGGTTGAATCTCAGCCTGTAGTCAAGGTTAACATTTTAATATTAATTTAGCATTAAGTTTATTCTTCATTATGAAATGTAATCCCATGATGGTAATTTAAGTGATCTGGGAGAGAGTCAGAAACTTTCCAACTTAACACACTGATAGTGCTATATTAATATGTTATTTATGTATTTTTTTCAGTATTTCCTTCCAGTCCTTTAAACTTCTTCCTATATAATATATACATAAAAATATGTGTTTTTGTAAAATCAAAATCAAATTGTAGATAAATTTGTATCCTGCTTTTTTCTGATTAATATTGTGCCTTTCCCATTATATTAGTTTTTCAAAAGCATGCTTTTTATGACTGTGCATTGCATAGCTGTATCATATTTCATTTGACCATTTGTTTGACCAGCCTCCTATTGTTTGGCATTTTAGGTTATTTCCCATTTTTTAAAATATTATAAATAAACAGTATTACTATTAACATCCTCATACACAAACCTCTGTCAGCAACTCTCATGATTTCCTTAGGCTGGAGTTCCCAGAAGTAGAATTACTGGGGTCAAAGGACATAAATTCTTTTAAAGCTTTTGGTAAAAACTGCCAAGCTGCTTTCCATAAAGATTTTTGCCAATTTATACTCCCTGGGGCAGGCTGTGACTGTGTCCATCTCACAACCCTGCTGCCAGAATTACAAATTAGTAGGGAGGGATTTGTTTTTAATTGTGGCAAGTTGATAGAGAAAAGATGTCATTACATTAATGTTAAATGTACATTTTATTTAATTATAATAAAATCAAATTTTTCTCAGAGCATGTGCATTATTTCTCTAAACAGAACTTCCAAAAATAGAACATTTGAAAAGACCAGAATATTCAAAGAAACACAAACATTTAAAAAATATGTAGAATGAGAATTATGATCTCAGGAATATTTTATTCATAACATTAATGAGATTACTTCTACATTCTCAGAGATAATAATGTTGGCTATTAATTTGTCATTGATTTTTTTTCTCAATATCTGAAAAAGTATTTACTTATTCCTAGTTTCTCAGAGTTTTAAAAAGTTTTCTGATTAGAATAGTTATTGGATATTGTCAAATGCTTATTTGGCATTAGTAGAGATTACCCATTTTTTCCCCTCACAGCATTTATTATCTTACTGGATTCTTTGATGAAATTATCTTTGCTTGTCCACTGAAGACAGTTCTTTTTATTTACTGTTTAACTGGTTTGCTCACAGAACTCACAGTTTCTTCCAAATTTTCCATATGTAGTTGGAGAAGTTTTATTAAATTTTTTTTTATATTTTATTTGTCAAGTTTTTATACTTGGGTTATATGCATGCTTCATAAAATAGGTTGGATGACGGTCCATTAATTTTTATGCTCCGGAACAAAACAAAATTTGGTTTCATGAAAGTTCTTGAAGGTTTAGAAAAATTTACTGGTAAAATTGTCTTCCCCAAATCTGTTTCAGAGAAAATTCTTAGACAACTTTGAGTCTTTCATGAATATTACTCTACTACTGCTTTCTAATGTTGAGATAATTTTACTATATTCTTTCCAAGAAAATCTTCAATTTTTCAGATTTTTAAATTCCTTAGCACAGATATTTTACGGTTTACTAAGTAGGCTATATTTATTTTATGGTATAACAAAATTGTATGTGTGCTCTTCTGTCTTTTCAATGGATGTGGAAGGTATGCCTCCCCAAAGGCACTAAAGCATAGAGTTAAAAAGGCAGCCGGAGCAAAACTACCAAGACTCATTTACTATGAGTAAATGAGCTCTGTCATTTACTATGTAAAGCTAAGGCAAGTTGTCTAGTTTTTCTATACCTCACATTTCTCTTCTCTACAATACAGATGGTAATCATAGTACCTATGAGTAGATATGAAAACTGTATATTGTTTTTAAGTAATAGTAAAGAGGCAGACATTTCAAGAGAAGGAAAGGAGAAGGCAGAAGTTCAAATTAACACAGAGAAAACATAACACAATGAATAGGAATGCAATCAAGACAGAAAAAATAAAGAAATAGGATGTAAAAATACATAATAAATACGAAGCAAAATAGAAGGAATAAAATGAAGTACATCAATCATTACAATAAATGTAAGTGGACTGAATTTTTCCATAAAGAGTTTAGGTCAACTGAAGGAAATAAAATCCAATTATTTTCAAGGAACACACCTAACAAAAACAAGAGCAAGAACAAAAAGTTGTAAATAAATGGGTAGGCAAAGGGAAATCAGGCAAATTAGAACAAAAAGAAAGCAGTGTCAATTAGCAATGGTTAAGAGGGAATTTAAGATGAATTACAATAAATGAGATAAAGAGCATTATAAATGGATAGAAGGCACAATTAATAAAGAAGATAAATCATAAATCCCACATGTACTAAATAATATTGTGAACAAATACATAAAATAAACTTAAAATATAAGAAACTTGATAAAAATACAATCACGGTGAGAATTTTTAATACATCTCTTTTAAAACTCAACATGACTATTAGACAAAGACTAACTTTATATCATTCAAACAAAAATTATACTTTACTTATATGACCAAGGAATTTTAAAGAAAAATTGATCATTTCCTTGACTAGGAAGACAAATTTAACAAATCTCTACAAATAGAGACTTTTTTAGGCCATAATGTCTCCCCTGGCAAATAAAATTAAAAGTAAAAAATAAAAAGTGAACAAATGTTCTGAACTACCTAGAAATTAAGAAAATAAACCATAACCAAAGGAAAATATCAAAAGAGAAATTATAAACTATCTAGAAAACAATGAAAAAAAAACATAAAATAAAGAGATTAATTACTTACCATGAGAGAAAGAACAGCAAAACAACCCAAGAAAAAATAAAAAGATGAAATTACAGATAAGACCTGAAATTAACAAATTAGAAAAAACAGAAATATTTAAAACAGTAAATAAAACAGAAGATGATTCTTTGAAAAGACAAGCAAACCAGAAAAACCATTTGCAAACCTGATTAAGGAAAAAAAGAGAAAACAAAAATATACAAGTAATGCATCAATCACTTAAGGACAGGATATGTTCTGAGAAATGTGTCTGTCCTTAGGCGATTCTGTTGTCATCATAGAGTGTACATAACCTAAATCGTATAGACTACTACACATGTAGGCTATATGGTATAACCTATTGCTCCTAGGCTACAAACCTGTACAGCATGTTACTATACTGACTATGTAGGTAATTATAACACAATGGTTAAGTACTTGTTTATCTAAACATATCTAAACATACAGAAAGTACAGTAAAAATACTGTATTATAATCTTAAAGGACCACCAACATATATACAGTTCTTCTTTGACTGAAACAATACTATGCAGTGCAAGATTGCACAAACAGAAAGGAGACATGACCATAGACACCAAATACATTTAAAGCATTGTAAGAGAATAACACATACAACTTATTGACCACAACTTTGAGATGAGAACTTAAATGGACAATTACTTAGTAAAATAAAAGCAACCAAAATTGAGCAAAGAAGTTGAAAACCTCAATGGATCAATTACTCTAGTGCAGTGGTTCCCAAACTTTGCTGAACATTGGAACCATCTGGGATTCTTGAAAACGATTTATGTTTGGCTTACGACCCCAGTTATTCTGATTTAATTGGTTTGGGATGAGACCTGGACATGACAACTTTTTAAAAGTTCCCCCCAGGTGATTTAAATGCTCAGCAAAGTTTGAGAACCACTATGGCAGCACATTCAAAATGTGGTCCCAGAACCACCAGCGTTGGCACAACCTGGGAGCTTATTAGAGACGCAGGAGGACAGGCTCTACCCCCAGACCCTTGGAATCAGAATCTGAAGCGTAACAAGATTTGCAGGTGATTCATAGGTACTTTAAAATTTGACAGCCCTATAACATAATAGAAATGTGATTAAGAACCACCTTTGAGAGTGCAATGCGCACCATCCAAGGGATGGGCACACTTGAAACTCGGACTTGGGGGGGGAGTGGGGAGGCAAGGGCAACATACATAACCTAAACATCTGTACCCCCATAATATGCTGAAATAAAAAAAAAAAAAACACCTTTGAAAACGGCACCTTAGCCACATGTGTGCACAGCTAGATTTTATGTATCCTTTATCTAGCCTTTAAATTCCAATGCTGTTTAAACTCTCCAAGGCCTTAGAAAATGATGACAAGCTTCCTTGTGAATAAAGCTCTCTTATGAGCCTTTATGAGGCCAGCAAACCTTGAATACCTAAATTTGTAACCTCCCTCGTCAAAACAATGCAAGCAAGCAAGCAATCAGAGAAAGAGAAAAAAGGTATATGAGCATATCAAGATGCTGAAATGTACTTGACACCCAGAAGCCAGCTTACCTAAAAAAGACCTAAGCAAAAATAGAGATAAAAGCAGACAATACAGACTCTTTAGCAAAATCCAACAAGAAATTATTCTAAAAGGAGAACACTAGTCTGCCACTCCTAGATTCCTAAACTCCCCCAGCCGCCTCTCATCTTTTTTCAGTCTTTAAAAATGTAATTTGGAAGTAAGCCAGTCATAAAAAGACAAATTCTGTATGATTTCACTTACGTAAGGTATCTAAAGTAGGCAGACTCATAGAAACAAACTAGAATGGTGGTTGCCAGGGGCTGGGAAGAGTGGGAATTGGAAATTGTTATTTAATGGGTATTGAGTTTCAGTTTTGTAGGTTGAAGAAGTTCTGGACGTTAGTTGTACAACAATGTGAATATACTTAATTCTACTGAACTTAACTTTTAAAAATATTATATTTAATATGGTAAATTTTATGTTATATGTATTTTACTAGAATTTTTAAAAATGTAGTCTAGAATTTGGAACCCAGATAATTGTTACCATAGTCCTGTTTATATAAATGCAAGAACAACCTTTTATATAGCCATTATGTCTCTAACCTTATTTATAACAATTACTTAGGCATAATTCTCAGCTTAATTGTTACTATCCTCATGATTAGTCTATCTATAACTATATTTATATACTTATAGTTATATTTTCTTATTCCTAAATTTTTTTATTGAGTCATCACTTTGCCAGCTGGAGTAGGCTTTCATAAATTTTTTACAAAGAAAGTAGGGGACTCTATTTTTTGAGACCATGAATAAGAAAGAATAAGAATATATTTCTATTGTCCTTGGAGGTAAATAAAACTCCTTGAACAGAAAAAGAATTGTTCATCATGATTCTAAGTATTCGTCCACTATCTTCTGGTATTTATTGTTGACAAAAAGAAATATACAGTAACTTGGTTTTCATCCAAGGTGATTACAAGACTTTCTTTTTCATCCATGAAATACAAAAATTTCAACAGGATATATTTAGATACAGATCTCCTTTTACTATAATTGGCTAGAAAGAGCTCTTTTGATCTACATATTTCAATCATTTTTAGCTCATACAAATTTTCTTCATTTGTCTTTGATTCTCTCTCCTAAATACCCTGGTTTCTCCACAAAGAACACCTAAAGGAACACTAAATTTTCCGTTCTCCTATCATCAACCTTTTCCTCATCGTTTTATCCTTTCTGTTCTTTCCCTCTGCTTTTGAGGCAAATGTCTTGAGTTTGTCCTCCATATTAATAATTATTTCCATAATAACAGTTCTGTTTCTTACTCCTCCATTGAAGATTTTAATTGCATGAAAGCAACTTTAGTTACCTTGCTATTCCTCCTCATCTCACATAGTACCATATTCATTGACGATATTATTTTAGGGGTTTGTTTTTCATGTAAATCCCTTCTCTGAGTAAAGAAATTGTTTTCTCTGAAATTTTTTCTAGTTTTTCATTTTCAAAGATATGTTCTTCTGAATCTTGGTGATGTACCCTTATTCCCTTGATTTTCAATTCTTGACTGTGGTGCTGATTTCATAGGTATATACGTACGTCAAAACTCATCTAATTGTACACTATACGTATGCAATTATACCTCAGTAATGTTAAAAAAAATACACCTCCTTGAACAAATGACCTATAAACAGTGGTTTCCAAATTTTCAGAAAGTGATAATATTTCTGTTGCAGAAAAAGAATCACAAGTAAATCAAAAATATTCAGTGTAATCAGAAAATTTTTTGAAGATATTAAAGGCCATCAGTCTTGTATTATTTGCAACTTCTAGAAAGTCTTCTTACTAGCTTCCTGATTAGTGATCACGTAAACTCTAGCAACACTATAGTACCCTCCCTACACATTAGTAAACAAAAGCATAAAAGCAGCAAACAGGACTTCTCTATAATTCACCATCAGATTTGGCAAAGAGAAGCTCCATCCATTTGAGACTAATATTCTGAATCAGGAATCATAACAGAACACTGCAATTCTCAGTTAGATACCTCCCTACAGATCATGCTACACAGATAAGGAGATCAGAAAAATCTTCCAAACAGTCATGTCTGGGATGTAGTCTTCCAAAGGGCAGAGGAGGATCACTGTAACCATCTCTGCAGAAGCATCTGCTTTTTCTGGCGTAGGGGGTCAGGTCCTAGGTAGGGGGATGATCTCAGGTACTGCAAGAACAGCTCATTTATTTACTCTGTTATTTGGCTAAGCCTCCACTTCATAAATCGTGGACATTGCTGAGCATTGTCTCTAGCCAGGCATTGCCTTAGATGTCGGGCTTACAATAAGAAGAATACAATCCTCACCTCAAGCTGTTCAGAATTCACTAAGGGGAACAGACGTGTAAATACACATGAAACAATGCACTAAGCACTAGTACTACAAAACCGTACTGCAGAGAGGGTCTGAAGAAGGTTCACCGAGGAGGTGACAAGGGAGTACGAGCATTCTAGGCAGAGAAACAACACGAGCAAAGACTCAAAGCAGAGGCACATGGCTAAGACTAAGGCTAAATGCCTGGTCCATGTGTGCAAAGGACAAATCACGAAGGCCCATATCATATATCATACTAAGAGCTAGGCTTAGCCTAGAGTGGGGACCTTGGAAGCATATAAGGAGGGGAATGAAATAATCAGATTTGCACATTATGGACATCACCACAGACCTGTAATGGATATATCAGAGAGATTAAGACCCTAGGCAAAATACCAGCTACAGAGATTAGGAAATTATTAAAATGATCTAGATGAGCTAAAGGGACAGAGTGTAAATATGTTTTAAAAGTAATAATGCATTAAGATTCAGCACTATCTTCTTTTTAAAACTTTTTGCTTTCCTCGTCTTATAAGGAACTCCATCAGTGAGTGGCCTGAGCCTCTGTATCCATTCCTCTGTTCTTCTTTCTAAACACTCTCTCTCAGAAGCTCATAGGTACTCCCTTTTTCACCTATCAGCACCACATCAGATAACACAATTCATGTGTGTTGTTTCTGGATATCAACGAGGACAAATTAACATAAAGTAGCAGAATGTTTTATCATGTCCCAATGGCAACGATCATCTCCTACTTCTTACTTACTTACTTAGAAAATACTGCTCTGCTTGGAAAGTACTTCAATTCAGAAAAGGAAGCAGTCCAAAAACCTCCAATTTTAAAACTAAAAATCCACTGCATTAAAAAAAAAAAGTGTCACACAATAAACAACGGAGAAAACATCTTATAATTCATCATGTCACTGTTTGTTTCATGTCCTTAGAAAGTACACGCGATGATTTTAATAACAGTTAGATGAAATCTGAAAGTCAAGTGGTCTTCCTGTCTTCTTCCTCCTGAACACCATGGGGACATGGATATGCTCAAGGTATAGAGTATGTGTGTGGTTGGGGGGGGCGGGGCAGGGATTATATTAGAATTAAGAATTAAAATATCTCAGTGAAAAGAGGAGTTTGGCCTGACTTTTATCATACAAAATAAGATGAAAAAGATCAACATCCCCGAAAAGCAGTATCTAAGTTGAAAGACCCAAAAAGACTTGTAACAACTTTGAGAACCAAAATCTGATTTTGTTTCTTAAATTCTTCTATGGTCAATGACATTATTAAGCAACAGCTAACGAAAGTCAAATTATCACACCAAAGTACTTATTTAAATTATTTTATATCTTGATACTCTTTTATAGTTACAGAAAAGGGGAAAAAATGAAACTTTAGTAGGAGATTTGCCCAGTATTTTTACATCACATACTTCAATCCTATGAGGTAGAAAGAGACTAAAACTCAGGTACCTACATATATAGCTACTTAATCTTTTATTCTGTTTGCAATATATTACTATAGAATTCATCCCTCTTTCCAAGCACGATGCTTTAATACACAAGTAGGGGGTCGCCTTGGTTCCTTTGTATGGGACAGTGAAGTCCAGCAAGCTTAGCTTCTGCAGAGTTCAGTGATTTTAACTAGCCTGGAGCAAGTCCACTATATCTGTGACACAGAACAATCCCAGCTTTCCAGCTGTGAGGAAGAAAATGCTTTGCATTATTAAATTGTAGCTGCATGCCGCAAAAGCAGACCTTGTAAATATGGAGAGGGAAAGGAATTTAAATTGGGAAGAAACTCTAGATGCAGGCAGTCTTTGTAAAAGGAACATGAGATACTTGGGTAAAAGAACAATCACTAAAATACTGCCCAGAGCAGTAGGTACAGTTGTGACCTCTCCTAGAGGCATTTATGGCTGAGACTTCTTTTAACTGACCTTCTCCTTGGGAAATCTAGATATTCAACAAAGAAAAAGTACATGTACATTATGGCAACATCTTTTGAAATGTAACAAATTACAACCTATTGATGTGTAACCCTTCTTCGAAGTTTTCTGGAAGTAGATGCAGCATAAATTAATTAAGCACCTACATCAATATATTAACATTGTATTTGGACTGTATGTTATCTTATGACATCATTTTAGATACCACAAGACCCTGAAATACAATTAAGAAAAATAAAAGTCTGAATAACCAACTACAGCCCATGAACTAGTCCTTTCTCTCATGGCATTGTGAAAGGAGAGTATTTACTGTGTTTAAACGACACTGTGACTGCGTACCGAGTTGGTCACTGACCTGCACAAACGCAGAGCACTTGGCACTTGAGAAAACATGAAGCAGAGGAAAAGACGAGTGTTACCGAGCTCTAGCAACTGCAATAATGAAGTGGAGGAAGCTTTCTCCATCAGTGATCTGACCCCGCAGCCTCAGAAACTCTCAGCTAACATCACTCCCTAAGCTCATCCCAACCTTGGCCTGGGACACTCAAGATTCACCTCTATCAACTCCTCGCCCTCTGCTCACTGCCCCTTCTCTCAGTAACTACAGCTATTATAGCCGCCCCCAGTGCCCACACCGGTCTGCCAGAAGGCCCAGACTTGGTCCTGCTAAAGCATCTTAACACAAAGCTTTCTTATTTCTTTCTCTTCATAACAGTGAGTGCCCTAATAAGCACATGGGCCGAGTACAGACAAGGCCAAACTTTTCTCATCTTATCAAAAGGCAATGTACCACAATAAATTTTATTATTTATTGAGGATGGGGAAGATGGAACAAGGAAAAAGATACTAGTCATGTACTGGAATTACTACTGACTTAAGTTTTCGATCTATGAAAAAAAATGGATTTTAACCTACATTTGCCAATAACTAATTGGGTCCTTGGGCAAGTCACTTAACCTCTTTGCACTATTTTCCTAGGTAAAATGGAGAAGTTGGACTAGCAGTCTATAATCACTTACATCTGATATTTCTTTGAATACTGTTTCTGAAAGTGTGTCAAGCAAAAAAAGATATTGGGTTATAGTAATAAATTAATATTTTTTAAAAATTTACCTCCCTACTGGGAGACAGATGTATAAACAAAAGTTTACAATATAAAGCAGCAATCATGATGGAGGCAGAGATGTCCAGCCCTGCCTGGGGGCATCTCATAGGATGCATGGAATAGTTTGGATATAAAGAATGAACAAGAGTTTGTAGGGTGGATACAGTCCTGGCAGAAGAAAGAGCATATCACCTGGAAGAAAGGGAAAGAAAGAGAATTTGGTATCTAATGTCGAGAAGCCTTTAAAGTCATGACATAGAATACAGGTTTATAAGTAGTGAGCCATCAGGGGCTTTTAACCAAGTCAGATTTGTGTTTCAGGAACTATACTCACATATAGGATCAGATAAAGAAAGAATACGGAGAGAAGAGGCAATTATAAGGTTTTTGCACAATTTCAGGTAAGAAATGGTGTCTAGAGCCCAAATAAGGGAACTGAGAGGTGGGGGTGAATTCAAGAGTCTTTCAAGATAGACTATGAGGGAATATTTGGAGGATACAGGAGAAGGAGGGCCTGAGAAAGAAATCATGAGCTTTTCTAACTAAGGGTGTCTGGGTAGATTCTGGTGGTTCCAAGATTTTTTACAAAGGGTAAATTTAACTTCGGAAATGTTAAATTTGAGTTAACCATTTAGGGCAACATGTCCAAAAAGTAGTTGGACATGTAAGTCTGAAACATTAAGAGAGAGATGTGTTTCAAAGGTATACAATTAGGGAAAACATTAATATACTTTAAAAATCACAGGAGATACTGAAAACACATAGAGGACTGAAGAAAAACTCTGGTTAAGAAGATGAAAAAAGTCACTCTAGGCAACTAAAAGAAACCAGAAAGGTTCCTGGACTACCAGGAGAGGTCCTATTTTCAAAAGCAAAGTAAAAGTTTATACAGAATCCAATAAATACTCAAGAATATAGAAACAGGAACAGAATGGAAAGAAACCACTGGACTCAGCTCATTAAAAGTCATGAATTTAATGAGAATCATTTCAGTAGGGACAGAAGCCCAGAGGCAGGAGAAATCAAGATGAAATTTCAGCATCTTTCATGTCACGTCATGAAAAAGAAGAGAGAGATCAGACATTTGGTTGATGAGTTTATCTTAGGAGGAGCAAAAGACGCATTTTTAAAAAATTGGAAATAACTTGGCAGGTAGAAGGAGTCAACAGAATAAGGAAACATAAGAGGAGGGCTAAGAAGAGTAAAAGACAGACAAAGTGTCAAAGGACATAGAAAGCTGGTGGCTTCAAAAGGTATAAACACTATGGAAAGGAAACTGGGAAAAAAATATTTATACAATGTTAATACAAGGGTCTAAGATAAATTCTTGCCAGGGAAAAAGTAATCTCTAAAGATACATTTGTACTCTTTCTCACATAAGTATTTTCAAAACCATGTCACTAAAGTCATTCCACCTTTCTTTTGATGCCAAAAGGCTTACAACAAAATTTAATTTCTAAAAGCTACAATTTTATTCCATCATGAGACTTGGAAGCAACTGTTTCTTTCACCTCCTTTATGAATTCTCTAACTTTCTGTTCTTATGCATCTTCTCTTGCCCTGTAACTTAGCCATCATCTTAAGTCTTTAGAGAAGTGTAGTATAAAAATTCACATATTTGGTTCCATATCAAATGATACCTTCTGCAAGAAGCCTTCTTGATCAAACTAGCTGGAAGAGAAAGGAGAATGAAAAAACCCTCACTTTTATCAAGCACCTGCTATTTGCCTCTCTGATCCTCACAAGTGGCATAAATATAACTGATTGCACTGAGTTTTGGAGAGGGTGGTGGACTTGCTCATTCACTTCATGGCCCTTATGATCACTGTCAAAGATGCGGTCTTGATTCAGGCATAAATTTTAATTCCAAAGTCCATGCCCTTTCCAATTTACCACGCTCCCTACATTGGTTGGAAACAGTGTGTCATAATTGTAAACTCCCATGAAACTTGAGTGGTAGCACTAAGAAATATTTAGTTTTTATCATATATATATATGCATATAGGTATATAATTTTATATGTTTTTATGAACAAAAAAGTTTGGGAAGAGCAAGTGTTGTGTGTAATTCACTTTATCTTCCAGAGTATCTATAGAGCTTAATGCCATGCATACAATAGATGGTCAATAAATATCTGTTAGCTGAAAAATTCCCCTATAGATAGCTCTTTCTGAGTTGCTTATGGTTCTCGGTGTAAAGTTGTGTATATTCCCAACTCTCCAAGGGCAAATGCCTGTCTCTGCTTCTAATTTTGAGCTCATACAACTCATACCCCTGTTGCCTGGAATATAGTATTTAATTCTGAACTTAGCAACCAGTGGGCAATTAATATTATTTATTGCCTAATAGGGTAGGTGATTGGGGAGATACGGAAAAATACCCTTCTCTCAGGACCTTATAGGATATTCCTAAATTGTCTTTTTATTTTTTAATTAAATATCACAAGTAATGAGGCTAGAACCACTGTAGAGGCTGGGCATGGTGCCAACCACTATGTAGATCAACCTTTGAGGAGTAGGTTGTACATAAGTATCCATAATATAGCCTGTAAAAATATGTAGCCGGCGGGGAGGGTATCACCCTTCTGGCCCTTTAAGAGTAATTTGTGAACAAAACACTTCCCTCATCCTCTCCTCCTTTCCTCTGAGTCCTATCCTAAATTTGAACATTTAAGAACTTTATTATATGTGAGGTCTCCAACAAGTTAGAGGATAAAGAAGAAAAATGTCTGTGAAACAAAATCTATTAAGAAAAAATCCTTTGATTTTTAGCACTGACTCTGGCACAGACCTCATTCTCAAATTACTTAAAAGCTTTACCTAAGATGTCAAGTCTTAACCACTGTTAACCAATCCTTTCAGTGTCTTTCTCCATATACTTTTATGAATAGAAAGCCTGTTTATAGTCTGTTGCATATTGTCTAGTGCCAAAGTTTAAAATTACTTTCAAGTATCATGAAATTGTGGATTTACCCCATCTTGATTCTGATGGATAGAATCAATGAGGGCATGAGAAGGAGTAGATATGAATTTATTAATTTGGGAGTAAATGGGATATGATTTTTAAAAATCAGAGTAAATGTTCTCTTTTTGTTGACCTTGAACATTATATTCTAAGATAAAACATGTTGTATGAGGTCCTCGAGAGTCTGTGCAAATTTATCTGCTTTTATATGCAAATAACAAAAAAGTTTTATTATTTCTGTCACTATTAGAGAATATTAAGTTTGTCTCAAATTCCAAGATTTGTAAAAAAAAGTGAAAAGTCAAGGACATATGGGCCCTAGTGATCCCAAAACATGACAGCTAATACTGCAGATTTTGAACTAGTTTTCTTGATAATTATTTGGTTGGTTTTTATTAGTTTCATGACAACCCTGTGTTGGCTTCAATTTCCAAATCTATAAAATAAGTTTGGAGAGAGAGATCTCAAAATTTTTATGATTTAAAGAATTTCTTAAGTGTAGGACAGGTATATTGCTGTGGTCAACAGATACTACTCATTTAATTATTTATTTAGTATCATCCTTGTTCCAGAGAGGCTATAAGGCGGCTTATTCAAGGTACACCCAATATATGGTCCTAAAGGTTCCCAGAGATTTTGTCAGGCTATATGCAAACATATAAAATAGAACAAGCACCCTATAAAACCTGCAAAAGAGAAAAGTAGGATGTTAAGTCCACATCATTCCAAGTAAGAAAGTTCTGGTTAATAATACTTGAAATGCTTTTAAAATGTTTACATCATAAAATTTGCAAGAACTGTCCTAGATTCAACATTTCTTTGTCATATTATTAGGCAACAGAGAGTTTCCCACAAAACTATAGCCTTCCTGAACTCCAAAATGAAGCATCAACTTGGAATTGACTTAGAGGCAAAAATCTGACTTCTTGATTGCCTTGTTTTCCTTGGATACTACCCATTCTAGTATTTGGCAAGTCATTGAGACTGGGAAGTCTAAAAGACTCAAGGAATGTAGAAACACAAAATTATTAGGCAAGTCAAAGCTAATTTCAAAAGATTACAATTCAATCAATCACACATTTCCTAAAAGTGGCAGTGGAATTTTTACTTATTGGAAATAAAATTAGATTTGAGCTTAAGTCCCTAAATTAATGGTTTACCTTCATTTGGTGCACTATAATTTGCTACAGTTGTGAGAAGACACTTGCAGTTCTATCGCTTAGGAGAGCTTAACCCAATATTCAAAAAGTAGTAACTGAATATGAACATATAACTTCTGACTCTATCATAAACAAGGACAATATGCATTATGGAAAAATGAAGTTGCTTAGTGCTTCTTGAACAAAATTACAATGCTATGTCCTTGAGTGTCATTGACTTTTAGAGTACCTTAGCCCTGAAAAGATTATGGTACCCATGACTGCCATGTAACAAAGAATAAAAACAAAAATACCAAGTCACAAATAGTTGAAGAAAATACCATAAAGACTATTTAAATGCTTTCTAACATAACAAATACAAAAAAAAATACTTAAATGCTTTATAAAATAACAAATACCAAATATTCCTCCTCCCCAAAATATGTTGTTTGCTTTTTTTTGCTTGTGCTTAAATAGTAATTCCAATGGAGAAACACACGTTAAAAACTAAAGGCCTATCTGTAGACTTCCATACTACAGGTTGAAGAGCATTAGGGTCACCCTTCAGAGGTTCTTCTGAATCAGCAAGAAAGTAGTCTCCAAGTCAGACAGTCTCGTCTGATGCTGGAGAAAAGCCAAGCCAGAGGGGGTGTTCATTCTGTGGGCAGACATATGCATCTGCACTTATAGGATGATTGGATGGGATTCCATCTTCATGTCAACTGTGGGGAACAGATTTCAAAGAGCCTATATCTCCAAAAGGGCTTGAATTCTTGCCATCTCTTCCCAAGCTGTTGGGAAATAAACACAGGAGTAGATGGTAGCAATTTCCATGGCTTGCACATCTCTTAGTGGAAAACTACCAGTGATGATAAAATGTCGGTAATCAAGGTGATCTTTTTCAAAAGTTTAGCTTCTCTTTGTTATAACAATATGAGCAGCAAAGTGATTTGATTGGACTTTGTTTGTAGTAGTAGATGGAATTCTCCCATAAATGGATTACACCTTCTTGAGATACTGAATCTCGACTTTGGAGATTGCACCTTGCAGCCAATGCCAGAATAAAGAGATGCAAGCTTCCTAAAGATGAATTATGCACCAAAATAGCAAAGATGCTCATACTTATGAAAGGAACTTTTAATAGTGAATATACTTTATCCCAATCAACTACAAAACAAAAAACTTATCAAGTTCTGATTATTCACGTTTAAAATTAGAAAATATTCTATATCCCCAGTGGCTTGATTTATTAATATTTCAAGGTATTATAGAACAAACTCTTACTTTCATCAAAAATTCCTTAATAATCTGTATGCTAAGTCCATAACAGAATTTCTTAATAAGCTCTATGGTCAAATTCATAATATAATGATACACAAAGAATGAGGCATGTTAAAATGATGTAAGACTTCTGAATAATCAAAGAAAATTCTAATTACATTCCATTTAAGTTTAGTATTATGTGTATTTTAGTATATTCTAGCTCTAAAAACTAGAATCAATGTACAATTTACACATGCACAATTTTTGACTAATCATAAAATGTATTTATAACATCCTAGTTTCAGGACACAGTCTCAAAAAGGTTTGATTTCCAAGGAAAATTCAAAAGGGAAAAAAAATTGGAGGTATTACACCTGTATTGTTTCTGTTTGCCACATTACATGCAAACAGAAAAATAAAGAGATGCTACATTGAATGCAGCAAAATAAAAATTTAACCACGTTTCTTGACAAATATTGAAAAACTGAATTCTGACATTACATAGCTATCCAAAGATTATTTGTTCAGCGCAAGTAAAATAGTTTTAGGTGAGCATAACTCCTTCTGTACATGTTCAGAAATGCATTTCAAACAATAACTGCTTTATTAATTTCAAATCAAGTTGCCATTCAAACGCAAGAACATATCCTTTGTTTAGTCTGACATAATACTTATCAACTCTTTCTACAAAGGTCCCCCCCATTCTTTCTAAGATGAGTGAGGAGGCTTTTAAAAAATGTTTGAATATATTTCACTTTTGGCTATCATGCTACACAGAGAAAACATTAGTCAAATAAAAAGGAGAAATCTTCGTAAAGCTAAAAGATATTATAAATGAATGAAATTTTCTCAACTTCAGAAAATTTCTGACAAAATTTATTATGCTCTGAATAGTTTGTCTTTTTGGAAAGATAACTGAAAAAATTTTAATCTCCCCCCAACATGAAAAAAATAAATAAATATAACTGAGAATTACACTTCAAATTGTTCCTTTTTAATGGTTTGCTCTCAATTTGTAGTAATATAAAATGATTTATGAAAGAAATTTTTAAAAATCAACTTAGCATACATTTTAAAATCTGTCTTTAATTAGAACTTTTTATCTTTAAAGTATATACTACTTTTGTCAAACAATGTGATTTTGTACACTATGGAATAAATTAATATATACATGGAAAAAGACAAACATTCTACAGTAAAAAAGAACAAAATACAGGCAAGACTTGGAAACAAAAATATATTCTGTTTTGACTTTGCATTTTTCCTTGTCTATTTACTGCTGTATCTTTCTAATATCATTTTAAGACAAAATTGGTCTGATATACTTTCTTGCAATTTAGGGGTTCGTCAGGTATTTCAGCCTCACATTACCTAAGCACTATGACAAGGAAGATCAAACAACGGAGGACCTAAAACAAAATGTACCTAAAGTAATTTTTATTATTTTTTTTAAGAAACTTTTTGGTTTATTTTCAATGAAAAGACAGATGAGATTATTTGGGGAGGTAGAGAGCATATGCGGCTGGTTTGTTTTTTTGTCTGTTTTGTTTTGTTTTTGTTAGTTTATTCTTAGAGCACTCTTTCACCAAAGTCACAGATATAATTAACATTCGTATAATAATGAAAAACTCCCTGTGTTAGTTTTATCTCATGAGAAAAAACACTGCTCTTAAATCAAAAGCAAAATGTTGTATGTTCAGATTTTGGAGCAATGAAACTATGAAGACAGCCAAGTTATAAAAGCCCATTTTCAGATCTGGAACAACTTCTGAAAATAAAGAGGGTATTTGGCATACCTTGTACTATAGAAAAAGTCCTACTTTCATTATTTCCTGATTCTGGGGATCCAATAAAAACCTTATGGAATAAAAACTCTTGCACAAATCCTTCAGTGAAAACACAACCAACCACTACCACTACCCTCCTTACAAAGGAATGAGAGTTTGATAAACCATAATAACAGTATGGAAATTTTTACTTTTTCTTGTGAGTTTTAAAAGAAAGATTAAAAGGTTTATTGGCTTTTCAAACACCAGTGGCTTTTAGCACCTAAAAGATATGCAACTAAAATATATACATATTCATTTTGAAAGAAACACCAAAAAAATTAAAACATTGATGATTAGGTAAATACTGATGACGCCAATATAGAAGTATTTGCCACTGTGAAGGGACTAAGCACAATCACATCTTGTCCAGATCATACCTGCCTGCCAGAACAAAACAGGCAGCTGACCAATTATGGGGTGTTTATCTATACAGTGGTACCTTTGTTCTCCAACAATGTCAGATTGCAAACGTCCTGGAACACATATTTACCTGGAGGATTCTTGGCAGGATCATTGTGGCTTGGACTTCCTGATTGTCCAGAATCTGTAAAGAAATCACAGAAAACGTTTTCTTTTTAATTTGTTTTGAAAGAATTTCACAATCCTCAGAAGGACTTTTAAAAAAATTTTTAAGGTACAACAATGAAGTCGAGTGCTTAAACAAAGTATACTTTCCCAAGCCTTTTGATAGCAACATTTTATTCATCAAACTAGATGAATGTCTATGCATGTTTCTATGTCGAAAGAAAAAACAAGTATTGATCTATAATATCTTGGGGTAGCGCAAGGCTTTTTTGAAACAAAAGATCGGACTACAAAGCTACTGAAAATGGTTTGAAGGTGAGGCAAATATCAAGGCTTGTCAGCAGCAATATGAAATGAAGCACATATACATTCCCTGAAAAATGCAATCTGAATGTAATTAACCATGCTTTAAAAAACCCCAAAATGTTTTTATTCAATGAATAAAATACACAGAAATGAGAGTCCGCTTTTCTAGGATTTCACACACAAGTACACATATCCACTCCAATAATCCCCCAACCTACTGGATCCAGGCCCAGATCTGTCTACATCCCATAATAGCAATCGATTTGCAAACACCCAGAAAAGCATAAATTACTAGGTAGAAACCAACATGGCTTTGTGGAGAGCAAATTGTTGGATCAATTTAATTTCCATCTGTGATAGATGCACAGACTTTTCAGATAAGGAAGAAGAGATCGACGTATTATCTCTGAATTTCCTACCCCGCGTTATTCCTCACTGACACTACAGAAAGGAACATGGAGGACAGACAATTTGTTAGGCGACATGCCTTTCCTGACTAATCCGACGCTGTTGTGTTTTGCTCACTCCTCCTTCCTCCATGTCCCCTCTGCATTTATCTGTGTCATTTGCCCCATATTATTATACACTTACTTGCAAGTTGCTTTGTAATCTTCTTTTATTGGTTCGAGCATTTAAGTTTTGTCTCCCCAACTAAATTGTATGCTCCTAAGCAGAGGCAGAGATTCTGTCTACTTCTTTTGTGTCTTCCTCAGTGTGCTGTTCATGGCTGCGAACGCCCTGGGCTTGCAGTAAACGCCTGAGGAATGGACGGCTCAGATTCAGCAGCCTCTTTGCTTGCCTTGAAAAGGCAATTTTGAACTTGACAGTGAATTTCAACAAAATTTGATAGGTGGGGCACAGTCTATCATAGACTGCCTTACACTGATAAGTCTCTTCCCTGAAACTTTATCATTATACTTGAGCCAAGAAAAGGATTGAGTCGAGGCTAAGCAGAAAAATCATATGCTGGTTTTCTCATTAGGGTTATTCCGTTCTTCCAGGTGAGTGACTAACATACTGAAATTGCTGCTTCTACTATTAAATGCAAGAACATCCTGCTGGTTTCTTCTTGTATAAAACTTGGTTATGTATTTTCTGCCCTTTGCCTCATTCCTGCTAGCTCAGATTTAATGCTAAGATCAGAATTTTACCCCTTCATCCCATTTCCTTAATTGTCTTTTTGTTTTTGCTCTAGAACAGACCTCATGAAATCTTAGCAAACATATTCAGTGATTCCCACATTTTCCTCCAAGTTTTGCCCAATTTCCCAAAGTGGAAGTAAAGAAACTGGAAAGGAACACTCTTGCCGTCTGGGTTCTGGCTAGAGCCTCCTGCAGATAGTCAGAGAGCTGAGTACTCTCTAAAAATCTTATCTCTCATCTCCCATGAATGCCTCTATTACTTTTTCTGAAATTGAGGCAAAACTCGGTGACTTATAACTTAGGAGATCAATCTTTCTTTTTATGCATTCTTATAAAAGATGATACAATATTGGCCACTTTCCAGTTACATAAAATAGTTACATAAAAAATGATAAATTATATTATTTTGGTACAGTCTCAGCTATTTCTGCCCTGAGTTCCTCTGACAAACGTCTCTTAGTATCGACACTGCATTCCAGTTTAATTTATCAAGGGATTCTAACAGTTCGAGGGGTCTTTATTTATGTATAACACACACACTGGCCAGAGCCTCCCCATATTTTATTTTCCCTCTAAAGCTACGTCACATTTATGAAGGTCTAGACACACATCCCTCAAGGCTGCTAACTCCACCTTCACGATGACACAACAGGAGGTAAGTTAACCTTGTCATCAGTTGCAGCAGGGGCTTCATTTCAGGAGTTGTAGACTCTATACGTGATCCTTAGCATGTTTGGTTATATCAACTTCAAAATGGCACCACAAATCTCTTTCCCACCATCTGCTGCTAAAATATGTGTCCAGTAGAGTAAAGAATGAAGGTCTCTTCCGTTCCTCAGCAAGTATTCAGTTAGAACAATGGCATCCCCTGTTACCACAACATCCCACTTGGGAAGCTCTATTCTTTCTTGCTGCAAATTACTTTTTCTTCCCATTGCAGAACAACTTCTTTAATTGAAAAAATATACTTACTAAAAAAAAAACAAAAAAACAAAAACCCACAAGCATGTGAGGGAAAGCTGCAGTAGACCCTAAATTTGAGTCACACATTTGCTTTTTGTAACAATTCTACTTTCTAAAATGATCTGGTGTTTTCTGGCACACAGCAGGTTTTCCTTCATACTCCAAAGCCTGTGCCCTCTCATGAAGTAAAATAACATATACTATATACTATGTCCCCAAAACATAGAAGATGGCCTTCTCAACAGGCAAGCAACAGAACATTTACTTTTCAGACTCAAAATTCTAACACTATAACCTACTCTTAAGTCTTATGTCACCTTATATCAGTCACTTAATTCCAACTGCTGGAAAAGGAAGTAACCAGGGAGTCGCAGTTGGCAGAGAAACCAAAAATGAACTGTTATTGTGGTTAACTTCAGAGAAGGAATTATTTAGACCACATCTAAAACCCTTCCAATTCACCACCTAGGTCAAATTACTCTATACCCAAAGGTTTTATTTAACCACTTCCATCACTGCTCAAGTTCATTCTCTCTCTCTCTCTCTCTGTCTCTTCCACCCCTCCCTTATTCTGTGTGTGTGTGTGTGTGTGTGTGTGTGTGTGTGTGTGTACTGACTAGTGGTGCGATCTTGGGCAAAATTACTTAACTCTTAGAGCCTTGATGTCTTGATCTTTAAAACTGAAATAATACCATCCACCTTGCAGAACTGTTGCAAAGATGAACCATATTGACCATCAAAAGCACTGGGTCAGACACATTCTACACTATCAATAAATGAAAAATATTATTAAGCATAGAGCCACATTCAAACATGATTAATATTTTTAATGGACTAACTCTTAGAAAGAAAGGGAGAAAAGGGGCATGACTAAATTCTGGCCATCCCATTGCAAGTGTCTAAAAATGTCTTTGGTGGATCGACTGAACATGGAGGAGTGTGTGCCCACCTGAAAAATCCTATGTAAAGGCTTCAGTCCCGTGCTCCCCAAAAGGAGAAGGGCACTGCTGCCTCAAGGCTCTAAGGAACTGTCATACTCAAAAGGCAGTAAATACCAGCCAGCAGTGAAAATTACTTTCCAGAAGGCTGAAGCCTTGAGGAACAAGGCTCGTCAGAGCAAGGGTTGTGAGCTGCCCAGCTCACTGGGTCTTGAGTCTGGCAAGATTTTGATGTGGTGGAGAAAAAGAGAGGGGACTGGGTGTTGAAGGCACCCAACCCAAACCAGTCCCCCCTCAGTCTCTCCACCTTTCATTTTCTCTTCCTTGGTCTCAATCAATGTTTTCGACATTTCTGTGATTGTCTCTTTCCAACTTGACTAGGCATAATGTTGAACTGAAATAGATTTTGTATTACACATTTATGAAAATTTCATATTCCCCATTTTGAAGTGTGAATTAAACACATACTTATTCAAAGAAAAACGATAAGCAAGTTATTTCTATTATATCAATAAATTACTACTTTTTAAACTCAATCAGTTCCTCCTCCCCAGGTTAAAGATTCTCCAGAAATAAGGAAAGGTTCACACCCCTGCATAACCCTTATCAACTTTTCTTCAATCCTTTCATCTACTTTTTTTTTTAAAGCAGTCAATCTTTTATGGCTCTTCTAATATTTGAAATTTACCTGAGGAATGACCAGGTTTCCCTAATGACCAAATTTTATGGAAGATCCTGGGATACTTAAGCAATCTAGATGGCTTGTCCAAAGTCACGTGGCAACTATTAAAATGTATATTCTCTACATGGGCCACCTACTCAGACACACTGCTTCTTGAGTGGTTATGATGCAATCCTGAGATCATGCAAAGTCAAATGATTTTTCAGTAGATTATATGCTTCTGGGAACTTTATCTTCCCCTACCCTCTCTCCCATTCCCACCATTTACCAATGCATTCAAAACTTTTTTCAGAATTTTAAAAAACCTTTATCCATTCTCTGTACCTAAGTTGGAAATTATTATTATGATTGTTGAACTCTACACACTAATAGTTGCTGTAAAGAGAGGCTAATTCTAAATCGAATTTAGTTTGGATTCTCTCCACTAAATAAAGGCAATTCTGATGTTTTATGGGTAATCTGGTGGGACATCCTATAAAAATTTGTTAAATATATATGATGATAAATAAATAATGGCCTGTAAAATGTTTGTTACTGAAGACTAACCTTCTGGAGTGAATAACTGCAACTATAAGAGGTGGATGGATCACCAAAACTGCAAAAGATTTTTTAAGGTCAATAATGTAAACATCAATTAAATGCAAATCAGTAAGATTTATGAGTACCTTCTATATTCTGAATGCTTGGTAATATTTGGGATATAGTAGGGGCTCCATAATGCTTATTAAATTTCCATTTAATTTATTAGAATACTTGACCTTTAAAATTATGTTTAGAAAAAGAATATACATTCTATGCTGTCTAGAAGCTCAGAGGCTGCCCAAAGAGACAGAAATACACAAATAAAAAAATACACTGTGGTAGGTGCTATAAATGAGAATATAGCAAGAAGGAACAATTGATTCTTCCTAGGAAGGGTAGGCAAGGCTATGTCATAAAAGATATATCATAAGGAGGTAAACTTAGGAACGGGGTCTTGAAAAATGACCTGATTTCCCACCTTGCTAGTACATGTTTCACTCTGCTACCAAAGTGATAGTTATAAAACCCAAAACCGATTAAGATAAATCCCTGCTAACACCTTTACATGTATTCTGAATATTACAGAAAAAAAAAATCCAAATTGTTTTAATATGCCATTCAAGGCACCTTGATCCGGCCCCTGTCAACACTTGGGTCAGACTTTAGCTTTTTGGCTCCTCGAGTGTCACCTACATCTGATGCCTCCGAATCTTTGCACATGATGTTCCCTCCTTTTTCTCCCCGAAGTCCTCCATGTTGAGGTCATCCCTTTTAGATTCTGAACAATATGACAGGAGTTATGCTGACCTATTTAGTCTCATAGCCCTAATCTTTGGGATAGTGCCTGGCACATTCAGTTAAGTCAAATGACCAGGAAACAATTGGTTTATAAACTACGGACATGCACAAAGAAGAAAGGCTAGGCATGTCACTCTGTGCAAAAACACACATGAGAAGTCAAACAGATAAAATGTGTGTGGCAAGGAGAGGAGACAGACGCACAATTCCCAGGGCTGAGTCTACCGGTCTAATGTAAGGCTCAATTCTCTTCCCTACTTCCTGAAGGAATATTTCGCAATGGGAGGTATTTAATTTTGAGTCAGAAATTAATTTTGTAGGTTCTCTCCTACAGAAGGAAGAGATGTTTGGTGGGGGTCCAGGAAGGAGGTCCCTAGTTTGCAAACAGGGGGCCAAGGAGCTTTCAATGACCTTTATATATAAACTGTCTTTCGACTCCTAGATGAAACTTTTTCCAGGAATTCATTTTATTCTCTGACACCATGACTTGAGAATCAGAAAAAACAAATTTGAGAAGCATGATTTTAATTTATACTCATTTCGGTGCAAAGAAGGGATTGAAAAAGGTAAATTGGCAGGTCCCTCTGGCTTTAAAATTCTATGTTTCTATAACAATATAGCTTTTATATCAAGGGATATCAGAGAAGTAAATGAAACCCACACTGTAACCTGTTAACCTACAGATAGCCTCTTGCTAGAACTAAAATTAGTCATCATGTGATAAAGGGCCCCTTTGTCATATTCCTTTGCCTTAAGCAGGTGAAGAAATAGCCCATTGTCAACTAAAGAATACCATGAGATTTTTTTTAAAGGTTTAGAACAGTCTCTTTCTTTCTCTGCAAAACATTATTTTACCAATAGACTACAATAGTGTATTTTTACAAATTAAGTATATAGCATGCCATAAAGAATCACTTAAGAAAGAGAAATAAGATGTAAGAAACAAAACTTTAAGGAAGGGATACAAATTCATGTATTTTATACCAGGGAAACAAAAAGGAAAGATAAATGTGCATTTTTTTTAAAGATGAGGGGGAGAAAACTATTCTCTTTGGCCAAAACCTCCCTCTGTGTCTTTCCCACTCTCTGCCCTAAGTGTTGTGCCTCACCCTTGGCAGTTCACTGTCTACTATGACTGATTTCCCTGGGATTTACAGCAAGTTTGCTTTACATAATTACGATTCCTATTACAAAATTTGCCATTTTTTCCTCTAGTACAGTTAAAACACTATAAAGCTTCGGCTTTAATGAAGGACCATTTCATCAATTAGGGTGACACAAAACTATACTTTTACGATATTTTCTTTTCTATTAAATGTTTATTAAAATAACACAATGAAAGAACATGGGAAAACTAAGTAAGTGCTTTCCTTGCCTCTCATAAGCATGTAAACGTTTGGGAAAATGGTCTCTCTCTCTCTCTTTCTCTGGGAGGGGGGATGTCCTTATCTCCCTGTCTCCCTCTCTGCTCTGTCTCTCTATTTCTGTCTCTCTGTCTCTTCTCAACAGGACATTACATTATTTGGACTTACTTCGTTGCAAAACTTGGTTAACAAGCTATACATGGGAAATGCTAACTCTGTCACTTTGTTAATGGAGTCCTTGACATGGTTTTGCTGAATCTGTACCCCTTCTCCTAAATGCAGTTCTGAGCAAGAGAGATCAAACCTCTCTGAATACTTTCGGCAGAACCAAAACAGTATTTGGGAGATACGGTTTCCCACACATTTGTAATCATGCCTTTTAATCTATGTACTATTTCTAACGTGAACACCTATAGCTTCAGATCCTCCTTTCTGTTGCTTAACATTGATTTTTAAATATATGTTTGATTTAGCAAAATTTGTTACTTTAAAAGAGATTGCTATGTTGAGGATCCTTATAGATAAAATAATTTAATTAACTAAAGAAAAATATAGAGCAAGAAAATAGATAGGTAATATAGCCTATTTCTTTTCCCTATACGTACTGCTAGTTCTATTATTAATATTAAACTTTCTTTTAAAGAGCCACTTTTATGCTTAACAGGAGATTAGGCTCAAAGGATCCCAACCCAAGAATTAAAAGAAGGATTTGTTTAAGCCCAAGACTAAAATTTCTCCACAGGAAGTTAACTGAAAAACATAGACCACTGAAATTTAAGAGAAAAAGATCATATATGTATATGACAGCAAATCAAATCAAACTTGCCTACCACAGGGGACTACTGGGCAGTGTAAACACGAATAGCCCCGTATGAAAAGTGTTAAACCTGCCAACATCTCTGACCAGAGGGTTGCAGTACTTCATTAACTAGTACCAACACCTCCCCCTCCGCCCGCCCCCCGACAAAGGGAAGCTGGGATAATCGTATCTGACCTTTCTGCCCTAAGATTAAGTTCATTGACTTTCTACTGATCCAGGGATTGAGTAAACCAAAGGTCACAACCAGGATCACCTACACCTCTTGCTTTCGAAGTCTTTAACCTATAGAATGCAAAAACACCGTACTGGTCATTGTCACGATTGCTAACTTTCTACAGTGTGTTTTCAATTAAGTAAATAAAATGCGGTAATTAAATCAAGATTGCATAATATGTTTTTGATTTGTAATCTCATTTAAATTAATTAACTGACTCAATCCTTGCTTAGTTTTTAAACTGGTCGAGTTAGGGAAAGAGTCCCTGGGAGCAAATCCAGTTTTCTATCTTTAAAAACAAGGCAAAGCAATCTGGCATACTTAAGAAAAAAAAAAATTAAATGCACCAGCATAATATAAATACAGAGGCAAGGGTGTTAATGTAGAGGAGGGAGGAGTTTTATGGCATGATTTTGACTAAAAGAAATAGTTCTTGCACTAGACAGAAATAAACTAAAACATTATTTATTCAAAACATTTCTTTTCCAATTTTATGAAGATTGCATGTTTGTTGGAAGCAAAACATTTCCAGCTGCATTTTAAGTTTCTGAAGAGAGTTGTAAGATTTATAATCTTTCATAAATGCTGCCCATATCTCATAATATTAGACGAACACGCCACTGCGTACTTTAAGGAACAATTTGCCAATGCAGTTTGCCACATGAAAATAATAAAGTCATTTCCAAAACCCGGCCAGATCCAGTAGGAAAAGATGAGATGAGTGTTCTGTCTTTTCCATCTGGGAGAAATTTTG
Source organism: Indri indri (assembly GCA_004363605.1). Lineage (NCBI taxonomy): Eukaryota > Metazoa > Chordata > Mammalia > Primates > Indriidae > Indri > Indri indri. Next base: position 193,517 of record RJWJ010000570.1, read on the forward strand.
GATTTCAGCTATACTATGTAACATACATTTTTTTCTTGGAAACCAAGAAACGTGCATTTTATAGCAAGGTATGTAGTGCAAAGAAAATGTTGGTGAAATATGAATCTGGAAATGAAAACCAGAATGTCATCAGACTCAAGAACATAATCATGGAGGCAAATTGAAAAATCAATGCAGAATTTCAACATGAACCAAGTGCAATGTTTACGATCCTATTAGTCTTAATTTTTCTCTTAAAGGAAAACATGGGAAAATAAATGCTGTTTTACCTCCAAAATCCAGGACAGCATTTATTACACTGCCTAGCATAATGACTTACATATCTGCTTTGCTTTGACCTCGGGTCTTCATGCATTATTCTAAATCCTACACATACCACTCTCCTGTGTACACATGGTCCTTCTGTGCTATGTTGTTTCATGTATTTCCCCAAAACTTAATATAATATTATATACATCTAGGTTTAAACCAGACATGAGACTTTCTAATAGTTCACTGGCAATCTTTCTTCTCGGGGAGCAGGACATGTTCTCACCAAACTGTATGGAGAGTCAGAACTCCTGGGTTCTATTCGGTAACTTCCAACCAAGTGTACTTTGACCCTAAGCAAACCACTTCATGCCCGAATCAGTTTTCATCTCACCCAATCACTTAAAACTGGATAAGAAAAAAGTAACAGTTTAGTCTTAGTCATTCCCAAAGGAATTGGAAATAAGAGGGAAAAAAAATAACTTCATATACAGTGAAAATATGCACAAATATTTGTGGAGAAAAGCTACGATTTTTTTTTTTAAATACACTTTAAGGTCTAATTACTACCACTCCCCCTCCTAAAAAGAAAAATCTCACATCCCCACCTAGTGAGCCCACCTCTATTTTTGGTCTGCACTGTCCCTTGCAAACACTGATAACACATGTAATTAAAGGACTGGGTTAGGGTCCAATTCTCCTGTTAGATTTTTAAAAATCCATGGGTCAAGATACATGTTAGTCTTATTCGCTCCCTAGCGTAATTCCTGACATAATAGATGCTCCACCTGTATCTTTTGAATGAATAACCACTAGTTTGCAGTGAACAAGATGATGGCTGGTAGTACTTAAAACAGTTTTCAACTTCCTTAAGTTACAAACAAATTGCCAGTAATGTCAAGCATAACTTTTAGTCGTTTGGTTGTTTTCTACACATACTCTGATTTTTAAGTGTCTGAAACCTCTCCAGAAATACAAATGTAGCAACTGATTCAGTCAATGACCAAAAAGTCATATTCTCATTTTTTTCAGTGCTCTTTTATCATAGCCATGTGTTTCTACAAAGAAATGTTTTCACTTGAATACAGATTTCTCTATTATGTTGGTTAAAAAGACACTTTGCCAGATCATTAAAATGTTTATGTTTAAATCACTATATGAGCTTAGAGAAAAGAAATTAAATGGTTTTTGTTAACATCCTATATTAGTTTTATAGGATTAATAATGATTCCTTGCCTTATTATTAAATTATCTGAAGTCTGTGATTAATAACCATCCTTGCTTTCCTATTAAACTCTTAAGTCTGTGATGTAAGATTTTATATATTCATATAAAAATAAATGTATACATTTAATCCAAAGGTGCATAACAATTAACTAAATAATACAGTAAGATGACACCTAGAATACTTTCTACTAAGGTAAAGTAGATTCGAATGTTGGACATTCATTACTGTTTCATTTATAAACTAACGTTATCATAATATTGGAGGAACAAAATCAGAGAAGTCATTTAATGAAACAGGAAGCTTGCTGATGTGGCAGATAATGGTATTAAATGTCCTAACAGTTCCTTGATAAGTGGTTCAAAGAACTTCTGTCCCCATGTTTTCAGGGCAAAAGCTAATTTACCAGGAATAAAACTACTTGAATAATACATCATTGAACTAACATTTTTGAAAAGGGATAAAATGAGGAAACAAACAAGGAGATAGTAACTTCCTCTTACAAATTAAAACTATGCATGAGAAGACAGTAACTCAATTATACTGATAAAAGAAAAACAAAAAAATAGCTAACTAACATGATTTTTCCTTCTTTCTTTAAGGGAAGTTCAAGAGTACTGTAATAAAAGGAATAATGTGTTTGAAAAAACTTCAAAAAGTTAACAACCTGACAGCAACATGAAGATTTATTATAATTATATGGGTAAATATTCTTTCAAATAGTCAGTTTAACACAAAGTTTTGAAATGCAGACAGTTCTAACCAAGAATAATGTAGAGTCTCTTATGGAAACCCCTTTGTGAAATCCACTGCTCATTACTATGGTTATTTGGAAAATGAGAAAAAAATGATGAGAGGCATGTCTACTTGCTACATCCACTTTAAAGAAGGGAACCAAGAGTATAATGGTGCAGAGTTGGGTACCAGGTGCTCAAAATTCCTCCCATTTTGTCATGTTACTCATTTTTACTTTAATAGAGATTCAAATCGACTCCTCATGATTCAAGAATCTCTAAGCTAAGTCCAAAGAGTATGAAAAAGAACAAGTTTCTGCATAATGTCCCATCCATATGCCTTAGCCTTGAATGGTATCAAACCTATGTAATCTTATACATCAATGCCTTCCAGATGTGACAAAATTTTAACACAAACTTCAAGCTTTCTACTGCAGACTCATCTCCCACGCTCATAAAAGATTATCTTCATTGTACACAGCATTACATACGGCTAATGTTCAATTTTCCAAATTGATTATTATGCTGCCATTTTGATTGCCTTCCAATAAAAAAAAAAAACAAACTATACTGCATATCCAACCAACCTCCAACGAAATCACAAAACAACAAGGAACCACATCATTATTTCCAAGTTGTAGACAGTGCTTGATTACAAGAGCAGTTAAGCTTTTCCTTGTCCACTCTTGGTACCTCCAAAAGATGGAAAAGCTGAGGGAAAGATCATCCATAATTCTTTGTCAGACTTAACTGCCATAGGAACAATTGGAGCCTGTTGCCTGTTGTTTTGGGTTTTAAAGATTGGTTCTAATTAGAGATCAAATTCTTCTTGACATTTAAAGCATGTTAAAATTTGAAAATAAACCAACAAGATCAGTCATGGAGAATTTTCAAAAGCATTTAACGGTAATGCTATGATAAAAAAAGTCACAAACTAAATTTTCAAATAGGATAAAAAATTTAGTAACTCAATGCCAGTAAGAAAAACTGATGTGATAAGGCTTTGGATATCATGCAAACTTAACTCCACTGCCCCAAATTACTGCTTTGAACCTTACCTAAATTCCATCCCTCCACCCCGTATTCCAAATTAGAATTACCTTGCAGTGGTAACTTGTCCTCCATCCCTCACTCTGTTTATTACAAACTACCTTTCTCAGCTTGGTTAACACTGACTTCAGGCTAGGTCCAACCACTGGGAGGCAATGGTGGAAGTTTGAGAATTTGGAGGGTGGGAAGCAAGGAAGATGGACAGTATTTCTTCCCTCCTCTCCACTTCCACAGGTGTCTCCAAATGGTGGCTAGTTCTCTGTGATTCTAGCTTCCACTGGACAGATTTCTCCCCCTGTGATCCCCCTCCTCTCAGGCAGATCCAGCTCAAGGACTCTAGTAACGCCATCTTTCCAGTCCTACTTGTGGTGGTAGATTCCTGTGGATACTAATGCCTGGGTTACCTCACTGCCCATTTGGCTTTTCAGCTATTCTAACATCATTGTAACTGGTCCCTCCTATGACATACCTTCTGTTGGACTATCTGGTTGGAGTTCTATTTTTCTACACTGTGACAGACACATGTGTTTTTTTAAGTCTGGCCTATTTATCACTGTAAAATAAATGCCAGGTAATAAACAGTGTTAAACAGATTAAATAGAATACCTTTTAGAATATTAATGTTTCAAGTATTTGTTATGATTCTCATTTTAAAAGGTGAGTAAGCACTGCCACCATTCAGAACTAAGTATGAAATCCTATATCCCAAAGCTTTTGTAATGCATGATATTGATACAGAAAGATAATCAAGTGTTTTTTTTTAAATTAATTTTTTTTCAATGCTATGCTCTAAATACATCCCTTCCAGGAGATCTTCTGATAATCCCACCTACTCACTCAGATTTATTATTTCTTCTTTTCACCATTTCATAGTTAGTCTCTCTATCCAACTTTTAACAAGTTGCAAATACTGAGTTTTTTCTTATGCATGTGTTTTTCCTATAAACATGGTTATAGGTTCCTTGACTGGAGCAATGATGAGTTTGATCGTTTTTATAGAACACTATACATACATTTACCTATATCTCATGACACGAAGAACTTTGAAATGTTCATCAATTGTCTGAATAGCTAACGGTCTCATGTGGAGATAATGAAAAGGTTGTTTTAAATATGGACCAACATACATCAGCATAAGAACAATACATACCAGGAAAGAGAAATAATTTCAACATTACTGTTTTCTCTAGGAAATAGTTCACAAGACCTCACTTGACATCCAGCATTTTCACATAACAAAAATCATAAAATAGAATAGATAAAAGTATTTTCTTCTATCAGAATGGTATAATCTACAATGCTTTACTAAAACACTCTATAAATAGGAGATAAAGATATTTATAATTGTATGCATAGGGAAGTATATGAACTCAGAGTACCCAAACTTTACAATCACAAATGCAAACAATACTGATACGCTTGATGTTTTAAACTGTGCTAGATAACAGCCCCACTAGAGGGAAGTGACATAAAATGGCAAAATACAGAGCATCAATTCACATGTTGCCTTTTTCAGAAAGAACTTTAACACTGGCATTGGTGTGCACACTCAGCTGTCAGTATTGCACTATACTGCCATGTCCCTGTATATCCTTTCTCTCAATCATTTGAACCCTTCCCCCAATGATTTATTTTTATGTCTCTTTTTAAAACATTATTATCCTAGTTTGTGATAATCACCACCAAACATCATACGGAGATTGTATCAACTAAAAATCACTGTTTATTAAATTTTTTTAAATTTGAGCCTGAAATCCATCTTAGTCTATCTGTATCACCTGAGGACAAATTTATATATTTAATTCAATAAAGTATTTATTGAAAAAATAAAATCGGGTAGTCTAAGTAGGCAATAGTTATGAAGTCAGTCTAGAAATAATGTCCACTTTTTGTGTTTTCCCACTCCATTTATTTTTCCCAATGAGAAAATTATAATGTGATGGGTAAGAGAAGAGACAACCTCCATAATGACAGTAGACATATTGCACGGACCTTAAAAACCATAGGGAAAATGCTGAGATCACGAGATAGAAACAGCCCTTGACTTTCTCTGGTAATTGCAGGGAAGGGGAGTATGGAGAGCCTAATGTCACATAGGAAAGTGACTCTAAATTTTAACCAGGTTTTTTATTACACACATATTATTTGAAACTTAAATTGTCATTAACAAGTCACAGTGAAAAAAGACAAGAAGAAAAAATACAAAATTGTTCCTGTTCTTCCAATGCACTCTATGTGTATGCTGTGATTTAAAACTGTGCCACAGCAATAGATAACTTGGTTAAAGACAAGATAAAACAAATGATATTGAATTGTTTACATTATACTAACCAGATAACAAAATTTATGACAGATATAATTGATTCAGAAATAGGTTTAAAGAGGCACCCTCCTAAAAATGAGCTAATAGAGCAAAGAAGAACTAACTTTCACCTTCAGAAAACATATCGGAGGATCTAGTTGGATCTAATTAACACAAAAATCTCCTTTTACTTGCAAATGTCACAGCAGATATAATGGAACAAAATAACATGGAAATAGCTTATAAGCAAGTTTTTTTTAATAGCAGAAGTACCACCTCAACCCAGAGCATGTGCACACTCTGTCTCTCTCTCCCACTACCCCTTCTCTCTGTCTTTCGTAGAAAGGTTAAACCTTAGTGTGCTATTCCTCAGGCTTCTCACAATGTGCTACACCTGACCTGGAAGAAAACCTTATTCTCCTAGGCCTGCTTAAATCTGGGCACGTTGGCCGTGAATGCCAATGAGGGTCCCAGAGAATGCTAATCAGGTTGGTTCTCTGTCCAAGAATTGGACTGAAACCATTAGTTTACTTCATAGAATCAATCAACTGTTGAAAGACTTTTGGTACACCTGACCTAGGCAGAACTGAAACAAGCAAACAAAGACTGCAAGATTTGGTGTTAGAGCTTCCATCACTGCCCTGCAAAGCTCTGTCACTGCCTGAAAGGAGCACAACCCTTCTCCCTCCTGTGATACTCCTTAGGAAAAGACGCTTGTCATTTTTCATCTTGTTGACAAAACATTTTCTTTTCTAGCAAAGTCTATATCTAAGGAATATTTTCCTGAAGTAAAGATAGGATGAAAGTCCAGCTGATTTTGCAAGCACATGAAACAGAAATAATCTCAAAGACAATGATAATTTCTGGTTTTTGCTTGAAAGTCTAAACTGTAAATGAGAAGGCTTTTATTGTGCTGCTGCTTCGTTCTCATTTATGTTGGTTTGTTTACCCCAACGTCAATATAAATGACTGCAATGAAGTCAGGGTTCCAGATCCAGCTTGAATACAAAAGTTCAGTTACCCCAATCTGGCGCCCAAAGCCAAAGCTTCCTTCTCGCATTAGGCTCCCATTCAAAGCGATCAGTATGTTTTTAAAGTGACAACACCGCTCAGCGTTCTTTTCACTGAGGAGGAATCTTTTGTGGCATTATGGATATGTATGTCACACCATGAAAACCAAAATGACAACACAAAAGGGGGAAAATGAATCCGGTGAGGGCATTTGGGAGAAAAAGGGGGTAGGGGAGCTTAAGAAAATGCTTTTTAAGTTTTCCTTTGCAAAAATAAATTAATAACAATAAAATAATTACTGGAAGTTCCCTATTAATATCATATGGAAATTACCAAAAGTGGAATAAATTAGCTGATATAATTCAATCACCTGGCGGAGAATAGCACCTGCCTTCTCAGCCCATTCTCGGCAGTAATAGTGCTCCAAAACGATGAATGTTTTCTATGTTACTCTACAAACATGTTCACACTGGTTAAATTTTATTTTCGGTTCACCTGTTTACCTGGATTAGTTTTCAGCTTAACATTCATTAAGCGTTAAGACACAACAAGAGGTGCCGTGATGATGAGATAAACTCTCAAGGCCATTACTTCTCCCATGAGACTCACAGGGAAGGATCTAAGATAAGTGAAAGATAGTTTCATTTATTTGGGTTAAAGTGAAGAAACATGAAATCACTCCCGAACTTTGAAAATCAAAGAGAGAGCTTTAAAAAACCATGCATTTATATTTCGCCTGACTTTTTATTTTTTCCCATTAGAAGGCAGGGTCTGATAAACTTGGGGCATTTCTGATTTTTCAGCTCCTAGTATGCCAACGGGGATTCCTGTTTAAGGGAGGGAATGCTGCCACTCCCAACCCTCCCCAACATCAGCACATTGGACACTGAAGAACCAAAAGTCCCATGCAAAAAATATACCACCTTTAACCACAAAGAAAACAATAGTAATTAAGAACATCTAGTTAATTGTGTCTACTCCCCAGAGAACATGTCCTTCAAGGCTCCTCGAAATCAGGTTGGAAGATAAGTAGCAATTTTACTCCCAATTCTCCTATTCTCACTGAAAAAAAAAAAAAAAAAAAAAAAAAAAACGCCTGAGTTCATCATATCTACACTCAGAACTATGGAGTCTACAGGCAAAATCTTAAAGAAAAAAAAAGAAGAATCAGACTATGTCAATAAGATTTAGGCAGTTTATTTAATCAGAGAAACTTTGATCTTTGGCTTCTTAATCAGTTCAAAATTTGTTTTAGATCTCATGGAATTTTTTTAAATTTAGAATCATAAGTGTAATTTTTTATAAGTCCTTCATTAATGATCAAGACGACTTGGTAGTTTGGGTCCAATCAATAAAGAATGTGTGAAAGCCCATATATTGGAACAACTAGACAGTGACAATAAGGCTCTCTCTTACCTTCCGTTTGTACTGAGTGATAAGGATAGCAACGCCACCTTCACAGTTTTCAAAGCACTTTCGCCTACATTATTTGCAATCCTAAACGAGACTGTGCTTTATCCTTATCCTTCACAATAGCCAGGATAGAACACAGCTTGATAGCTTGCAGAGCAACAGGAAATCTTGATTTTTTTCCTGGCAGTTCCCCTACTGACTTTCTCTGTGACCTCAGGCATGTCACTTAGCCTCTCCTTGCCTCACTCTTCTATCTCAAACAAGCTATAATAAAACTTTTTTATTTCAGACCACTGGGGTATTAGAACAATGAATCCGATAGGATGTCTCTAACGCACTTTGATCTCTATGGGGAAAGTTGCCATAAAAATAAAGACATTGTTGTTATTATTCTAATTGAGTTATTTGCAAATGGATCTTCTTGATGGAGCCCAGTCCTCAGATATATAGAAAAGAAAATTCTGCCAGTCCTCTAGGGTACAATTGCCTTGTGGCAATTACACCCATAACCACATTTCCTTATTACTGTTATAAAAGACTATGGTTCAAGGGGAGGCAAAAGAGAGTTTAAGAAAAAATATGCCGTTTCTTTTCAATGGAAGATGCTGACGTTGCAAATTTGGAACCCAAGGCTATAGGTAAACTTTGACAGAACACGTGTTCCAAATTAGTGGTGTTTGTTAGTCGTGTCAGAAAGTCAAAGGTGTCCCTGAGGCTACAGCTTTTTACCAAATTTTGGAAATAATTTAGGAAAAAATGGTAAAATTACAAAGTTAACGTGGGCCCCACTCTATGAATGCTACAAAACAATGACAAAGAAGGTTCAACTATATCATTCTCATCAACAAGGATAGCATATCTCAAGGTACAAGAGTCACTAAGGAAAATTAATCTGAGCTTAGGAAGAAAGCGCTATGGACAATTTTTCATGAAAAGCCAAAAGGAAATATTGGGGCTGTGTTGAACTTTCCTTGACTCTACAGGCAGAACACATGTTGTGCCCACTATTAAATAATAACAGCCACGAGAATTAGGAGGTGGCTCAATTTTAGGCACTTTAGGAGCTCCATATTCCTCAAATGGGATTTTTTCAAAGTAAATAATAAAACTGCTTTGCATTGTGAAATATTAGAGACATGGAATTTGCCTTTCATAACAGACACCACTAGGCCCATCACACTGCATATCCCCAGGAGCACCATACACAATGTAGGTTACAGGGAGGGAGGCTTCTAAAGTTGTTTAATATGTTTATTCTGGCACCCCATGTGTCATGGGAAAAAAACCATTAAAAAATCCTAAACTTTAGGGTTTAAATCAGGAACAATTATTTGGATAAAGTTTCTTGTAGTATTAGTTGTTTTTTTTTTAATTTCTATCTTCTAAAAAGTGTTTGTTGGTGGTAGAGGTTTGCATACAATCTAAAGATTCAAATTAAGCACAGGTCTCCAAAAAGATCAACTGAAGGAGATATGGGATAATTTGCTGTATCATGACAATAAACGCTACTTGCCTTTTGTTTGTCATTTCGCAATCAGTGACATTCGGTTCACAAATTTTAGTGAGCATTGGAATCATTTGAGATGCTTGTTAAAAATTCAGATTCCTTGACCTCACCTGCCATGACTGTGATTTGTACAGCAGTGCCGAAGCCAAGAAAGCGCACTCTCAGCAAGCACCCCAGGTAACTTGCACGCTGTTCTCAGCCCATACACAAGGGACTTGGCTGCTGGTGCTTTCTCACAGACAGCAAACTGGAAAGCAAAAACTAGCCTGTGACTACAGAGTCCTAAAACAAACAAACAAAAATGCAGTCTTTAAGCCAAAACCAATCCCCACTTTTCTTTCTCTCCCTGCCATGTGATGCACCAACTTTGGCCAAAAATCACACGTGTACAGTGAATCCTAAAAAGCAACTAAATCCAAATCCACATTGAACCATTCTGAACTCTATCACACTTCGCAGAGCTTTAAATAGAATTCTAGTAGAAACATCATACCCTGACTGGCCAAGGGATTCTTTTGGTTCTGTTGCTTTATCCAAGTGATCCAAAGTGACCCCAGGTTCCACTCTGCATGTTCAGTTATACGGTTTTCTCCAAGTCGAACACAGAAGGATTAAAAAGAAAACACAAATATTGGCATAGGTGACTTGAGGTTACTTGACCTTTCTGAAGGAAGATTTTTTGGCAATTGTGTCCTGGCAGCTCCCTGGAAGGCAAGGCCAGGACACAAAGAGGAAGACAGGAAGCCGGGAGCTGGCCATGTGTCCTTGGCAGGCAGTAGTGCGGCAGGGTGAACCACCTCGTTCCTGCCAAACCAGAAACAGCGGGGAAAGCCCAGCTAATTGGCAAGTCACTGCCGGCTACAGTGTACGTCCTCCGCTTTAAGTGCCTGATAAAGTTAAATGGTATGCCAGACCCTAATCTACTTAAACAGGATCCTCCTTTACTGTCGGAAACTTAATTTGCCCGTTTGTGTTTCCTTAAGGAAGTGGTAAGGCAGCACCTTAGGATGGTAAGGGCTGGAGAGCTTTCGCAAAAAAATAAAAAGTAACGAAGTGCTGAAGTCTCGTAACACCTACAGACATTTTGCTTTTTGAAAGGGCCATATGTATTTGTTCGTTTTATTTGAACTAATATGCCTTCTACTGGCTCACTTATTTTCATTCAAAGGAAACTTCCAGGTCAACACTGCATACTGAGTGTGAACTTCCGTCCATTTGGAGAGTCCAGGCATTTAAAAAACATTCACAAAACTCCTTCAGATATTCAAGGAGACAGCAGAGCTGCACCCGGTTTCCCGTCAGCTATTGTTTTTACTTACATGCTAGTTGGCGCAATCCTATTTGCTAATGTAATTCTGCATGTACTAGCATAATATCACCACTTTCTGAGTCTTTTACTTCTCAAATGGGGACTCACACAGGGACAAGGGGAGCAGAGGGGATTGTGCAAATAAATTGCTCCTCAATACTGCTGCTAACAGGGTAAATCCAGGGACCTGGGGCCTGGAGCATAATTTTCCCCCTAGGGAATGTCTGAAGGCTTAGTATGAGCAATTAAAGGGGTGTGCTCAGTGGCTGGGCACATATCCTTTTATTTTCTGTGAAATTGTTTCTGCCTTCTCCAAAACTCACACCAAAATTTCAAATTAGCTTCTGTTTCTTAAAATACAGTAGTCAATGGTGAAATCTGATGGAGAAGAAAATGCAAACTTCCTCATCAGAATTGGTAGAAGAGGTAGGTTACAAACAAACATAATCCACTGTGTTCTGTCAGAAGTTTCTTATAATCTATAGGATATTCATCCTTTAAGCAACCAGGACCCTAGTATGATTCAATCTGCTTCGGTACAGTTACATTGAGGAATAAAACACAAGACCAAAACTCAAATACTCTCTCATCACCATCTGAGATGAGAAAAATAATAATCTTCATGCCCCAAAGTAGCTTTCAGGGCCAGTAAATCTAGGCATGTGCCTTAACTCCAAAATTACTATTTCTCTAATACATAGCTTGCCTTGACTTCTCCAGACTCCACCTAATCGACCTTTCACGCTAAGTATTCCTAACTTTTAAAAAATTCTCCTTCCCTTTTCTTTTAGGGCACCACCTCCTTTCTAGTTCTAAGTCTCCCTTTCTGGAGGCTTCTTTGCAATCTTGATGGTATCTCTGCTGTTGGTCCCTGAAAGGTTGGTGAACCCTAAGAGGACCCATCCGACTAGCCCACCTTCTTGTCTTTGTATGTTCCTCTGAGCAAACGCAACCAGTTCCATGTTTACAAATAGCATCCATTTTTGGAGGAGGTTGTGTCTCTATATCTAGCCCCAACCTCTCCTTTTAACCACAAAGTCCCTCCTGACGTTGCTAGCACACAACCTTTGCACGTTCTCACTGCCCCTCCCACTCAATCTATATCTCAACTAACGGCATTCATAACTAATGTTTCCTAAGCTGAAAACACTCTTTCTAGAAACCCCATCTCCCTAAAGACTCATGTTCAGTTGCTGGCCTAGACTTTTCTCTTCCATGACCATTCCCATTCCCCCATCTCCATCCCAATAGCTGCTCAATCCCTTACTGAGCCTTCATGTTTTTACCTCACAACAGCCTCAGCCTCCTCAGGCCATTATGACTCACTCCTCATACTATAACCAGACTCAATCTTCTGCACAGCCACCAGGAATCACATCACTACACTCCTTAAGACATCTGATGGCTCCCTATTGCCTAGAACAATCTAAAACCTCATTAGTGCAGCATTCAAGGCTCTCCATAATCTGGCCTCAGCCTAGCTTCATCTCTCACACAACTTTCACCCCTTCTCACACCTACACCTAACTTCCTAACACCTAAGCACTAATAATCTTCTTAAAGTTCCTAGACTATGCCAGGCAATTGCAAGTCTCTATGCCTTTGCTCATATGGTTCCCATTCTAAGAATATCCCTTCTTTGATGCTAACAAACTCCTAATTCATCACTCAAAGCCTCTGGATTTCATCCATCTGTTACATTCTTCCTGGACCTTATTGCCTCACCTAAAGAGACTATCCCTCAGAACCCACATCACCTTGCTCATACCTCTACTATAGGACTTCAACAGTGCATTAGGGTCGGTTGTATAGGTATTGCTTCCCTCTGAGATTGTGACCTCCTGTATCCCAACTCACCTTGCATAATTTGGGAAATTTATTTAAATTGCATAAAGCATGTTATCTTGGATATATCATCCATGAAGAAATTGGGACAAAGAGCATTAATTCTCAAAAGGAAGACAAAACAATCTAAATGAAAGGGTCACAATGAGCGACCCATGTATATAGGTAATTAACACTTAATATTCTGATTCCGATTCATACTTATGACATTTATCCATTTGTTTATTAAAATAAAAAAGGATTGAATGCCTATAGTGTTCCTAGTATTATCCCTAGAACTCAGTCTATAATAGTGAACAAAACATAACTTGCTCCTGTCTTCATGCAGCTCACAGTTTAATCTGAACTATGTTGACTTTCATTGACTTGCTAACAGGTAAAATGGGCTCCGTTTAAAATTTACAAGTAAGCAAACTCCACAATTATTACATTTTGAAAATAAAACTGACACTTTTCACACACACGCACACACACACACACACACACAAGATTTAGTAGTGGGGCAGTCAAACTTTTTTGTTTGTTTAATTTTTGTTTGTGACAACTAAAACACGTGAGAGAATAAAATCCACATGCTACAAATGTATTGTTGAGCTGTGATTAGCAGAATGTGTAAAAGTGATACGATGGCAAAACAGCTATGGTAGCACAAAATAATGAGACTATAAAATAATGAGACCACAGACTTAAAATTTCCTGACCTCTACTATCTTTCAGGATAGCTGAAAGGGATCTATTGATTAGTTTGGGAGTCAAAGAGTTAAATACTATTTCAGACTGAAAATTACTTTGTGGTCACATCCCATTATAGAATATTGATGCAGCCACGCTAAATGAAGGTCTCAAAAGGAGTCCTGGGACAAAACATCCTAAGAATTGTCTATTACTAAAATCCATCATCAAAAAATACCCCAAAAGCCAATTTTTAAGAATCATAACCAGGGCAGTACCTAAAATGGAAACACACAGAAATATAATTTGAATTTTTTTTGTCTTTTGAAAAAACTATCCACACATTTTGCACTTATACGGTTTTCCTTCATTTATGTGAGAAACATGCAAGCAAATGTATGCAAAGAGATATCATGGATTGTGATGTCATATTCCTTACGAAAAAAATTCCTTTTTACAATGTCAATTAAAACCAAATTTAGCTTTAAAACTCCACGACCTCTACCATTTTTTGGGTTAGCTGAAAAGGATCTATTGACTAGCTTTGTGAGCTGAACAGTGGAATGCTACTTTAGATAGAAAATTATTTCTTTCACACCATAAGAATAATTATCATGGCGATCACACAATTATTATAATTATATCTCTAAGAACTGTTATTGGAATTTATCTCTGAAACAGTCTCATGCGTTGCAGGGGACATTTATCTTTTTTAATGATCACCAACACAAATGTCTTTCTGTAGCTATATAAGTGATTTTACCTCTTTCTATTAATATCTTCTTGCATACTTTAGAAGCCAAAGACAGCCTCCACATTTATTTCCCCAGAGCAATTGTTTCAGTTAAATCAGACCTGCTGTGATTTTTGAGACAGAAAGCCCCTTCCCCTTCATGGCAACATAACATTCACAATGTGCTTTCCTAAATGGATGGAAAACCCCTCAAAAAAGCCCCTCAAATCTGTGTTTCATAAACTGTACTCTAAGAGAAGTAGCAATAAAGTTTATTACAGACCTAAAGTATCTGCATAAACCCGGTTAATTGAAAAGTGGGTGGAGAAGGCTGCCAAATTAAATGTTTACATTAGCACAGCTGTATTGTAAAAACATTCTGCCCCCTGTGCTTTGTAATTATAAGATATTTCTGGACTGTGTATCTCTACAAAGTTTATCTCCACTGCCAAGAGTGTCTTGGCACGGAGCGGCTGCAGCTTTTGGCAGCCAGGAGCTCTCTGCGCGGGCAGGATCTAAAATGGCTGCCAAGCGGCCTCCTGAAATGTCGCCGGCCGGGCCTGCCTCGCCAAGGGCAAAGGCCAAGCCTGCTACCCAGGCGGGTCCAACGTCTGTCTCAAATGAAGCCAAAAGTGCATTTCCCACATACACAGAAGTTGGTACTAGAACTTTTTGTTTTTGTTTTTGTTAAAGCTGTTTGGAAAAACTAACTACAAAGCACTATTGGAATACTACCAATTAGAAAATGGTGACAAGGGGTCCTTTGTGAAATTCCGCTCACCTCAACATTGCAGTCACACATGTGCCCACAATGCTTTCTGCTGATTAAAGAAACTTATTTAATTTTGTGCATAAAGGTAAAATTAAAAACTCCTGGCTATATTAAAACATGCTATAGAATAACATGAGCAAAGCCAACATTTTCCCATTTGCAATGGCATGATTTTGACATGGACATATAGTTTCTACCAAGGTATATACCGTATGCAAAATGAAAAAAAAATTAATTTGCTTCCTTCCATTCCTCTAAAAGGCTATGTTTCTCTTACATCATTAAAATAACATGAACAAAACAAAACCTTTTTATACCCTTCTACGGAAAAGGCCTCAAAATTAAAGGAATTAACTATATCCATGACACAAAACCCAGCTAACTGGGAAAACTGAGATCAAACACAGTGTTTCTATAAGTTCCTAGTGCTGATCAAGAAGGCGACAGGAAGGAAGGAAGGAAGGCAGGAA
>RJWJ010000571.1:6905-208704 GCA_004363605.1 Indri indri
TATCAACTTACCAGACTTCAAACTTTATTATAAGGCTGTAGTAATCAAAACAGCTTGGTACTGGCACAAAAATAGAGCCATTGACCAGTGAAACAGAACTGAGAACTCAGATATAAAACCATCCTCATATAGCCACCTAATCTTTGACAAAGCAGACAAAAACATACACTGGGGAAAAGAATCCTTATTCAATAAATGGTTCTGGGAAAACTAGATAGCCACATGTAGAAGACTGAACCAGGATCCACACCTTTCACCTCTCACAAAAATCAACTCATGCTGGGTAACAGATTTAAACCTAAGGAGTGAAACCATTAGCATTCTAGAGGAAGATGTTGGAAATACTCTTCTAGACATTGGCCTAGGCAAAGAATTTATGAAGAAGACCCCAAAGGCAATCACAGCAACAACCAAAATAAATAAATGGGACCTGATCAAATTAAAAAGCTTCTGCACAGCCAAAGAAACTGTCACAAGAGCAAACAGATAACCTACAGAATGGGAGAAAATTTTTGCATGCTACAAATCTGATAAAGGGCTGATAACTAGAATTTACTTAGAACTCAAGAAAATCAACAAGAAAAAATCAAACAACCCTATCAAAAAGTGGGAAAAGGACATGAACAGAAACTTTTCAAAAGAAGACAGAATAGTGGCCCAAAAATATATGAAAAAATGCTCAACATCTCTAATCATCAGGGAAATGCAAATCAAAACCACAATGAGGTATCACTTATCTCCAGCAAGAATGGCCTTTATCAAAAAGTCCCAAAACAATACATGTTGGCGTGGATGCAGAGAGATAGGAACACTCATACACTGCTGGTGGGACTGCAAACTAGTGCAATGTGTGTGGAAAGCAATATGGAGATACCTTAAAGAGATACAATTAGAACTACCATTCGATCCAGCAATCCCATTACTGGGCATCTACCCAAAAGAACAAATGATACTCTATAAGAAAGACACCTGCACCCGAATGTTTGTAGCAGCACAATTCACAATTGCAAAGATGTGGAAACAACCCAGTGTCCATCAATACATGAGTGGATTAATAAAATGTGGTACATGTATACCATGGAGTACTATTCAGCTTTAAGAAACAATGGCGACATAGCACCTCTTGTATACTCCTGGATAAGTGAAGTATCCCAAGAATGGAAAAACAAGCACCACATGTACTCACCATCAAATTGGTATTAACTGATCAACACATAAGTGTACATATAAGAATAACATCTATTGGATGTCGGGCAGGGGGAAGGGGGAGGGGGAGGAGAGGACGGGTATATGCATACACAAAGAGTGCAATGCGCACCTCTGAGAGATGGACATGCTTGAAACTCGGACTCGGGGGGGAGGGGGGCCAGGGCAACATACGTAACCTAAACATCTGTACCCCCATAATTTGCTGAAATAAAAAAAAAAACTGCACAGGTATTAGTACACCCAAACCAAACCAGAACAGGACTGACACTACCACACACTGACAAGGATGTAGAGCCCCTGGAACTCTCATAAATAGCTAGTGAGAACTCAATATGGTATAGCTGCTCCAGAAAGCAATTTAGTAGCTTCTATACCCTTAAACTTATATTTGCTGTATGACCCAGTAATTTCATCCCTGGGTATTTATCTTGAAGAATGAAAAGTTACATTCACACAAAAACCTGCATGTAGCAGATCTATTTATAATCACTCCAAAACAAGAATATGCCAGATGTCCTTCAGCAGGTGAATCAGTAAAGAAACTGTGGTGTATCCATACAATGGAATACTACTCAGCAACAAAAAGGAACACATTATCTATTGACCTGCACAACAAAATAGATGCATCTCAAATGAACAGTACTGAAAGAAGCCTGTCTCGAATGTTATATACCACATAATACCATTTATATAACATTTTAGAAAAGGCAAAAGTACAGTGACAGAGAATAGATTGGTGGTTGCTAGTGGTTAAGGAGGGTGAGGGGGGACAGTGTTTGTCCATAAAGGCAGCACAAGGGAGTTCCGTGGAGATGGAGCTGTTCTGCGTTCTGATTACGGTGGTCACATGAATCTATGCATGTGTTCGAATTTGTAAAACTGTACACATAATATTCTATTGCATGTCATTTAAAAAAAAAAAAAAACATTTGTTGTACTGCAGTGAGAACTAAAAGCAAGATTGTGTGATTAACAGCCCTGAACAATGACTGTCCATGGTAGGTCCTCAATCAATGTTAGTTCATGTCTCCTGCTCTTTCCTTCCTCTTAGACAAGGCTAAACCCTTTCGAGCAGTCGGGTCCATGTCCCCACTCGCTAGAATCTATGTGTTTTGCATAGTTCAGAATTAGAAAAGCCTGGTGGAGACCACACAGGTCTCCATCCCCCCTGTTGGTGACTCAGCTCTAGTTTCAGATTTACGTTAGTGCAAAGATCTCTTCTAATAAGAATGTTTATTTCTTAGATCAAGGGCTGCTCTCAAATTACGAAATGTCAAAAGTCAAGATACGGATCTCATTTTTAGATTAACATGAAATAGATCCCTGTTTTCTGGAAATTGGAGACATGCTCTCTTAAATGCAAAGTTTGGATACTATTATATCATCATCGCACTGCACCCTGGATGGGCTGTTGCTTTGTCACACACAGTTACTGTAGAGATGACCATGTATAGATTTCAGTATTTTTAAGTGAAGAATCCTCGTGTTTCTGTTGACTATTGCTGTTTTTTTTTTTTTTTTTTTTTTTTTTACCAATTAGGTGTTATAAAAGGCAAACACTGCTTTTCCTCTACTTTAGTATGTGTGCTATTTATGCAGGACCTGCTCTGTGCTAGTAGTATCTAGAGAAGTAGAATGTGTGTTTGATGTTATTTTATGTGGCTCTGATGCAAAGCAGTTATTTATCATGATTTCTGCTAAAATCTCTGGTCCATATTAGAAAGAAACAACACTAAAAAAAAAAAAAAAAAAAAAAAAAAAAAAGAATGCTTTCTTTCCATCCCCACAGAGGAAATTAAAATTTTCAGAGAAACTTTTCCTCTATCAAAATACATGTTGAGGATTAGGTGTAGATAGCATCAGTTAGCATCACAAAGATTAAATAATTAAATAAGTTATTCTTCAAAATCCTGTAATAAATAGCATATTTATTATCTTAGAAGTGAATCTGGATACAGGGTTGCATTCTGAGCACTGTCTTGTTCACTTTTCTCTGAATCTATTTTAAATAGTTTTATGCATTTGTTCTTGTCTCTAACAGAGTTCATTTGAACGTTCAACATTTGCATTTTACACAGTCAGTAAAAGATAATTATTCAGTGCATATGCTTTCTGATTAAATGTGTGAAACTTTTAAATAGAAAACGGAAATTAGTTTTAAGTGCATTCTGAAAGGCCCAAATTTATCTTTGGTTCATGGAGCAGTGAGCAGCTTTCCTTGTGGTTTCACTTTCAGCGATTGTCAGTCAGCCAGGGTTCATAGATTCTAGAAGGAAGTTTATCCTAGGTTAATCCTCCTATATCTGAGCAGAAGGAGCCCCCAATTAACCTTTATGTGACAGTCGCCTTTCATTATTACATCTTGAGCTAAATATTGTCGATAAAAATCACAGTTAAATCAGGTTGACATTAACTGAGGGAACCAAAGAACTGCTTTAGTGGCATAATATATTTGCCACTTTATCATGTGCTGTCTAAGACTATGGAGAGTCATTAAAGTGGAATTCTGTTTATTCACTCTGACAGAGTAAAAGGAAGGGCAGCCCTGAATTCCATCCAGACGAAGGCACAGAATCTGGAGTAATAACCTGCAATTCTGGATTAATTTGATAACAGACTGTTTCTCAGAGGAATTTCTGGTAAAAATGTCTCCTTTCACCTTCTTGGGACATCTTTCTGTTTCCTCAAATTCCCAGCACAACCTCAGATGACTGCTGTCTACGTTTTGAACTAGCTTATCTGGTCCTGCTTTCTAAAGAAACATCTAATCTCCAGACCTAGTTTGTTACCATCCATCCCACTTGCCCTCATTGAAACTTAACCAGCCTTGGGTCCCATTCTCTTATCCCTCTGTACCGTGTGTGTGTGTGTGTGTCAGGAACATGGGCTTTCAGACCAAGCTTGAGTTTGAGAACTAGACCTGCCGCTTTCTAGCTGTGTCCTTGATCAAGTTACTAAACCATTCTTAACCCAATGCCCTCAACTATAAGTGGACACAAGTGTAGTTACCTACTTCACAAGGTGATTTCAAGGATTTTATTAGATGATGCAAGTGAAATATTTTGCACAGTGCCTGACACAGCAAGCACTAAATACCACCACTGTCGTCATCACCACACTATTATTTATTAGATTACATATGTCTCTCTCACAATAGAATTAAAATTGGTAGGAAAGGAAATGTGTCTTGCTCACCACCGTCTTCCCTAGAACCTTAGATAATGTGTGTCATGCAGTTAATGTTCAATAAATAATTTGTAAGTGAGTAACTACATGTCAGTCCCCCACCTTCAGTCTCCTCCTTTTTCCCTCTCTTTCCATCCATCCATTTATCTATGCACATGTACATATGTAATTTTTAAAGGGCTGTTTCTTCTTTATCTCTGTTACTTTATGCATGATTTATCCTCTTTTCATTCCAAGTAATTGCCCCGTGACTGTACATGCTTTTTTCCCCAAACTATTTCTTACTGTTTATTTCCCTGGCTAGAACATAAACTCATTAGGGAAGATACTTTGTCTTTTGTGCCATTGTGTCCTCAGGGCCCAGAACAGTGTCAGACTTATGAGTAGGATCACAGTAAATATTTGTCAAAAAAAGAAAAACAAGTGGATGCTCCCTGACTCTTTTAATATCTGATTCAATTCTTTATCTTGTACTCCCCTCTCTGGCTTACTTGTCTCACTTCCATCCAAACTTCTCCTTCTTTACTATTATATACACTACTCTTACTGCACTACACACCTGAGGCAGAAGAGTCCTCTCCACCCTGATCCAGCCCCAGTTACCCCAAAACCTAAGCTCCACTGATCAAAGAAGGGGATCTCCAAGAGAATGTGTACATATCCTGTTTATTTGGGTTGTTATTCCAATGAGTCATGGCAATGTGTTTATCTAGGGTTCCCCTTACCCCCAGGATGTAAGGAACTGCTTAGATTGTTCTTACCTATGTACAAAAAGGAGAGAGATCCAGGATACGAGCAGCTTTGTAAAAACGTTTTCCATCATACCCACAGACGGCTGCCAAGTCCCTAACTACTGATCAGAGCAGCTTGCTGGAACCATCTTTTTTCCATCCCTCTGAAGCAGATGTTCTCAACCTTGACTATGCATGAAAATCACCTGGGAAGCTTTAAAAATAAAGCTGTCTCATGGGATACCCACTTTCAGGGGAGAGGCTCAGGCATTTGTAGTATATAAAAACTCCTTCAGATGATTATAAAATGCAGCTAGAGTTGAGAATCGCTGGGTTTAAAGGACTCAATCCAATTCAAATCATAGCTTTTCAGGTACCAGAAATCCCAAACTTAAGATCTGAAGGCACAAGACAGAAAAACAGACCAGCAAGGACTCTGCCAGTTGGTAGCTTAGCCAGTCCAAGGTGCCACCCATCACTCAACTGCAGCCAGTTGTGACTATGTGAGAATGCAGCCCAGTTGGTAGGTCTTCCATATCTCCAAGAGAAACAATACATCTGTGATTTTAGATGAACTGTCATGATTTGAAATGCTGGCAACCAATTCAAATCTCTTTCAAAAAAACTGTATCGGCTTGGAAAAAAAAATATGTCTCGGCCTGGATTACATTCATGGGCCAATAATTTGAAATTTTTACCTTATACCAAGTGCTCTCCCATATCCTAAGAAATCCTTTCTTTTTTTTTCTTTCACCAAGTCTATATTAAATTCTTAGTTAGATTCCTTCTTCATAATTCATATATGCTCTAAGTAGGTGTTATTTTGAACAAAACTGATTAGTATGGTTGAAATAATTTTAAAGGGCCTAAACATTTCTGTGGTTTAGAGTATAAGATGGTCAAATGCCTTAAGCTTGGAGCAATTGGCAATATAAACACCATCCCCCTTCTACTAATATTTATTAATACCTGAAATATGCAAAGCACTAACTAGGCCCTTTGGAGTCCAGACAAGTTCCTACTCTAAGGAACCATCCCATATACTTAGGGAGATAGGATATAGATCCATTGGATTTTAGGACAAATATAACACCAATCACTAAATAGTGGGAGCCTGGCTAGAGCTGAGTAGTAGTAGGATTTTTAAATAAATGAAAAAAAAAAAAAAAAAAAGAAGTAGATTGTAGAGTATCTCCAGTAAAGGACAAATGAATTAAGATTTCTAGACACAGTGGTGAGCAATTGAAGGAGCTTTGCATGCTTTTAATTTTTGTTGGCTTTTGAATGGGAGAGCATCACAGCAAATAGCATCTAGGAGGAGCATTCTCACCATGGTAGATGAGACAGATCCAACACTGGAGAACAGGAGGAGGATCCATAAGCAGGTCACAGCCAAGGCTACAGACATGAGGGGATGAAGGTCTGTCCTGGGTGGTGGCAGATGGATGGGAGGGAGAGAGCAGGCTCAAGAGATGTTGACCTTGACTGGAGAAAAAGAAAGGCTAGCTATTATCTAGTAATTCCCTAGGATGGGCTTCATTCTGTGTTGAGCACTTAACATAAAATTATCTCTTTAAACAGAATAATGCTGAAACAGGAGAGCACTTGAGGATTCCACTATATAACCACATTGTAATATTTATCTTTTAGGGCCTTAGAGATCTGGTCCAACCCCCACAGTTTAGAAATGGGCCTTGACTTTGCCCAGTCACTTATGTACCTTGTAGCAGAGCCAGAAGAGAGCTCAGGTTTCTAATATTTGACCCTAGGGATCTTTTCTCTTCACCATGTGTCTTCTTCATCCAGAGCATTCATATGTAAATAGGATATAAATCAGGTATTGGATTCAGGTAAGAAGACAAAAGTGAACAGATGATAAAACATGATGAAGAGAGCAATCCCATAACCAGTCAGTGCAAACAAGGGAGGAGTGAGTCAGGGAGAAAAGTCTCCACAACCTTGATGTAAAGGTTGTACAAAGGAGAAGATAAAGTCAGGAGTGATATACAGCAGGCAGTCGTGCCTACATCCCTTTCATCAGCCTAACACAGATGTTGAGATAAGGGGACATAAATGGAAATAAAAGGTAAGCAGATTCAAAACAGCCATTAGAAAGCACTTGTTCACCAGGAGATGATAAAAGTGAAGAATCGCTGCTCCAGAAAGGTTGTTGAGGGGAAGTCATGGAGACTCAGGGGACGAGTGTGACTGGAGCTGGGTTCAGGCAGTGCCTGCCTCGTGAGTTTCTATCTTGCACCCATAAACTGTCTCTCCTGAATAAAACATCCTGCATTGTGAGTTGAGTATACAAAGGACCATGGCAGCGTCTACTTAAGACAGATTATCTGGCAGTTTGGCTAAATAAATGGTCTAATGGAGGCTACATATCTCCACATTTGAATCGCCCCTCCTTCAGCCAAATTTGTAGACAATCCCTATGGCTGGAACCCTGACCTGCAAATGTTCCTCATTTACCATGCCAGGGGGCAAAGCCAAATTGCCTTCTCTGTCCTAAGTTGCTAATCGACAGCCCATGGAATAAGAGCTAATTAAGAGGGATGGAAATAAGGAATAAGAATGCTTTCCATGTCCCTCCATTCCTTCTCCCATTTAAGTTCACAGTACTTTTCTCCCACAGAGAAAGGATTACAAAGGATGACTTGGAAAAAGTTTTCACCAACTCAGAAATGATAACATATTGACAAATATGGAGGCAAACCCACTCTGTTGACTCATTTTTTAAGACCCCGATGAAACCATGGGCAGGCGTTCCAGGTGTTCCAGTATTACAAATGTAATAAAAGTCCAGTGCCCTCTAATATTATTGCCCCACTTTTTTATCCTATTTTAAACTTCTCTATTCCACTGGATGGCTTACTTCGGGCTTGGAAACCCACAACTGGTGAAGAAG
This sequence comes from Indri indri, assembly GCA_004363605.1. Taxonomy (NCBI): domain Eukaryota; kingdom Metazoa; phylum Chordata; class Mammalia; order Primates; family Indriidae; genus Indri; species Indri indri. The sequence goes on from RJWJ010000571.1 coordinate 14,943, forward strand.
GAGAAGTTTCTTCTCCCTTCCCTGTTCCACCTCCTCCTCCAATTGCTTTTGTTTCTGGGCCCAGGTGTTTTGAGCCCAGGAGGGACAAAGATTGAAGGGAAAACTATATTTAACAATAATGGTGCAGTGGCCATTGGACTTTGAGACCCTTGGGAAATGGAAGGTATCCAAAAGCTAATTCTTATTCTCATGGGGGTGCACACACTGGAGACCTCCCTCCATCTGTAATTCCTGGTAAGAGCAGTACGTCCTCACACTGGCTTCCGGTAGTCCACTCCACACAGCTTCTTTTTTGGGGTCTGTTTGCTAGACAAGCAAGTCTATTTTTCTCAGGATGAGCAGTCCAGCTCCCTTCTGTTGGGTCCAGGTCTGGCTCATGGGGAAATGAGGAAATCCCGAAACAGCTGGCTACTTCTCATCTGTAGAGGTCAGCCTCGAGTCATGTTCTAGTACTGCCTCTTCCAAACTCCTGGAAATGCATGTCAACCCTTTTAATTGGTCTCCCAATACTGTCCACATTTTCTTATGGTGAAGGGCAAGCTCCCCTTCCATGCCATGAAAGAGGGATGCAGAGAACACTGACAGTTCTCTTAAGAAATCCTCCTGGGGAGACTTTCCATTTATTTACACAGCCGGAAGGTGGGTGATGGGCTAATGGTAGCTGAAACAATTTCTGCATCTTTTATAGCGACCCAACACTTCACATTAAGGTACGGGACACTTGTATCTATTTTATTATTTTAGGCATTTAGGACTTATGCCAAAATGTGAAAAAGTGGTGTTTTTTTTATGTTTAAAGTCAAGTTATATATGGAAGCTACCTTTTCCTACCTAAAAACTACTCTTCCTTACCCCAGCTGACGTCAAGACCCATGTGTAACAACATGAGAAATGCAACCAATTAGATACCCAAATGATTTTAAGAGCGAAGTAGTCATCTTCAGAGTCATGGTAAATAGCTAATCCTGGTTATTTAGACTTTTTTTTTTTTCTGGATAATTTGCTTATTTAGTTCAATCCACCTCTTTGGATAGTTCTCCTAAACATATTCCCAGAAAGTTAATCAGGGTAAGAGTTCGACCTAAAGATTGTGAAGCACAAAAACTCCTGGCATTTTGAGGTCAGGAAGATGATCAATTTCTTTCCTGTATATCCTTTGCCAAGCTGTTCTCACTTTAATTTTTAAACTTGTGTAAAATTCAAAGAACACAGAACCCAGTGTCATTTACACTTGGGCCATCGTGAAAAGGCAGCTTTCTCAAAAAGAATATTGGCTGTTTTCCAGGCTGCCGGAAAGCTTTTTATGGAATCTTTTAAACCATTCTCCTTTAAGCCAGAAAGGGAAATTAAATTTGGCCAAGGGTGAACAGACTACCCAAGATATGAATTGCTTCTAACAGAGACAGAGTTCGAGGGAATCCTAAAGCTTCCCAATTGCAGAGAAGAAAAAAGTAAATCCCACCCACCCAATTTATCATGGAAGAGACTTTAAGTAACTTGCCGTATAGTGATGAAATTTTCTTTTTAGAGCCACCTTGGTGAATTGTCTTTACAGAAATCATTCCGGCACTTTATGCCCCTTACAGAGCAGGGTAAAGGTGCCATCTGACAAGAATGGTGTGATGATACATTTCAACAGCTCTGTTTAAAAGCAAATAAATTAATAAATGATGCTTGAGATATGGCCTGGTGAGAATTTCAGTCTTTAAGAATTAATTATGAAGTATTTCAAGCATGAAGTGTAGAGAATAATGTAATAAACACCCATAAGACCTCACTCTGCTTTGCCAAATCTCAACATTTGGTCACAATTATTCAGTTTTTAAAATATAGGGTATTTTAGATAGATGTCTACCACTCCTTCTCCTGTTATTACAGAGGTGACTAAGCTGATTTTGGTGTTGGTCATTCCAAAAATTTATCTTCCTTTAAATAAAAATGTGTCTCTAACTATGTTTTAAAATATAGGCTTTATTATTATTCAGGCATGTTGAAGCCAATAGATCAGGAGACAACTGCCATTGAAAAGATAGTTTGTCATAGTCACAGATCCCAAGAGAAGGGGTTCACATGATGGGTTGGAGGTGGGGGAGGGAGGGACACAGGAAAGCACCAGAGACAATTAGAAGGCAGAGGAAACAAGGGGAAAATGTGAGCAAGAACCTTGATTATGGTTTCCACAGGAACAGGCAAGAGACAAGGTAAACAGGTTAAGACTGGCTAGTGCGAATAACTTCCAAAGTATAGCTGTTTCCAGTTGTCTGATACCTGGCGCTGGGGTGAGTAGGCCAGGGGAACACTGCCCCTGAGTGTAAGAGCTCCACAAAGGAGGTGGCTCTGTGTATGGACTCTGGATTGGTTGGTTTGCATTGAAAGCCTCACTCACAAGCCAGGTGTTCGCTTTCTCTAGGAATTAGCCAGCCCTGGAAGGGACAGTCCCTGTAGGATCAGCAAAGCCCCAAGACGTCAGAGCATCAAAAATATAGAATAAAAGACACGATTAATACAAAAGAATATACTGTATTATTTTGCATGTTGTTAACCTTTATAAAAATCATATCATACTGTCCATGTTATACATACATATCACCAACTTTTTTTTTCCTCTCAAGATTATGCTTTGGAGATTTTTCCAGATGGCTGCATGCAGCTGTACTCAGTTCACTCCTTTTCACTTTTTTATAATTTTGCATTGTGTGACTGTGCCACAGGGTATTAATATTTATTCATGTTCTTGTTAGGGGCATTTAAGGTGTTTCCAGAGTTTTGCTATTAGTAATGATGCTGCAGTGATTAATCTTTTACCTGTCTCCAAGTTCACATGTGTCAGAGAGAAAGAGAGAGACTTGGAATAACTGGGTCTAAGGGCATTTGTATCTTTGACTTTAGTGCATACTGCCAAGTGACTCTTGAGAGCATCTACAGCAAATCACCCTTCCATCAAAAGTACAGAAAATGTTACACTGCCTCACCAGCACTGATATTACGAGAGTTTTCTTTTAATGTTTGCCAACACTCTAGCGTATAATGGTACCTTCTTATTGCTTAAATTTGCACTTTCTTGATTACTAGTGAAGTAGAGCATCTTTTTGTATGTTTATCGACCATTTGCACTCTATCTTCTATAAATTGCCTGTTCATATGTTTTGCCAATTTTTCTGCTGCGTTGTTTGTATTTTCTTATTATCTTATAAAGTTCTTTATACATTTCATTTGTATGTGTTGCAAATATCTTTCCCCAGTCCAGTCTATAGTTTTTCTTCTCAGCTTATGTATCTCTGTTTTACATAAATTTTAAGTTACATGTCCTCTGAACAGCATGTTATATTTTATTTAAGAGTTTTAAAGTCTTGACTTTTCCCACTTAGATCTTTAGTAAACTCAGAATTGATATTTTCATATAGTTACAAGCAAAGGTCTTATGTTATTTTTTCCACAAAGATAATCAATGGTTTCAGTATCTCTTACTGATTAGTCCATATCTCCCTCCGTTGATTTTTAATGATACCCTGTCATCTGTCATTTTCTTTTGTTTGTGGTCTATTTCTGTGCTCTTTATTCTCTTCCACCAGTCTATTTTTTTAATCCCTATCAGTATCACAGCATTTTAATCACTATAACTTTATAAAAGTCATATTCCCTGGTATACCACCTCCCCCAGTCTTGTTCTACCTCTTTAAAATTACTGGGGCTATTCTTTGAAAGTTGCTCTTCCATATGAATATTAATCATCTCATCAATTTCCACATACACATACCAAAACAAACTATTGTGCCTTAGATGGATCCTACACTGAATTTATATATTAATGTGGATTAAAACTGATACCTTCACAATATTGAAACTTCCCATTTATAAATGTACTATTTCTGTTTGTTCAGGGTTGTTTTAATTTTTTTCAACTAAGTATTTGATTATTCCTCCAAATCCTTGAGTCTTTTTAGTCTCAGATTAATTTCTTGATATTATAAAAGTTCTGTGGCCATCATAACTGATATACTTTAAAATAATATGGGGGGTATTATTTTTGTTCACTAATCATATACCAGCTACCTGACTGGATTATCTTATTAGTTTTAATAGTGATGTCTTAAGTTGGTTACAGACTTGTAGAGGTGGGAGCTTGCGGCCTTCTAGATCCTTGAGTGCAGACTTTTGAATGAATCCAAATTTTACAGAACTGTTCTGTGAAGTTTGGATTCAGTTGAGGAGCTGCACTTAGGGACCTGGAGGGACATGTGGCCTTAAGGTTGCAGCTTCCTCACCCCTGCCGGGTTTTCTGTGGATGATGAAAATTTCTCATTAGTAATCCAGATACATGTTTTTCTATTTCTTCTTTTACTGTGTAGGCTAGGGCATCCAGCACAGTATCAAACAGAAGAGGCAATGGCAGGCCTTCTTGCTTCATTCCAATTTTAAATGGAATGTGTCTAACATTTCACCATTGAGTATATTTATTTTAGTGTTTGATGATTTTACCCCTTACAAGATTAAGAATATTTCTCCTTTTTCTTATTTGTCAAAAGGTTTTATTATGAATGGGTTTCAGTTTTTATCATACACATTTTCTATGCCTAAGAAAATCACGTGGCTTTTCTCTTCTAATTTCTTTATATGGAAATTTTCTTTGATAAATTTTCTAATATTTAGCAACCCTTGAATTCTGGGTTGCTAAATATTAGAAAAGCCAAAATAATAATGATGTATTATTTGTTTAAGCTCTACTGGATACACATTATGACTATATTATTTTCATTCTTTTATTGTCTAAATGTTTCAATTCTTTTCTTGTTCCTGTCTGGTTTTGTTACATATGTTACACTGGCCACATAAAATCCCTTGGAGAGCATTCCATCTTTTACTAGTCTCTGGAATAGTTTGCATAAGATTGAGATTTTTTTTCATTCCTTTAAAGAGGTAGAATTTACTTCTAAAATCATATGATGCTGACCTTGTTTTTTGGTGGATAGCTTTTAAATTACCAACCCCATTTGTTTATAGCTATCGATGTATTCAGTTTTCTATGTCTTCAGGAGTAAGTTTTTTGTAATTATACATTTCTATGAAAATTATCCATATTATCTGATTTTTCAGATCTAATGTTATAAAATTATTCTTAGAGATCTCTAATACCTGTTATATCTGTAGGTAGGTGTCATTTTTCATGCCTCTCATTGCTTGAGGGTTTTTTCCTCTCTCATTTTTTTTCCCTTGCTCAGTATGGACATATTTTCTTTCTATTCTATCAATCTTTCCAAAGAATTAGCTTTTTGTCTTGTCGATCCTCTTGCCATTTTTAATTCATTTCTACTCTTCTCTTACCTTTATTTCTTTCTCTGTACTTTCTTTAGGTTTACTCTCTCAAGGCAAATTTAAACTTTGCAATGTGTTTTAAAGTTCATCTGTTAGGCTCTCATTTACTTTAGTTCTAAAATGAAAATTGACCAAGAATAATGCCTTTACCTATATTCCTGATTTAAAGGAAATCTGCACATACCTTTTGAATTAATTAGAACTAGATCAGCAAGGTCATAATTATCAGAATGTTGCTGGTTAAAATAAAACTTCTATAATAAGTAGAATTTACAACTTTAAACAGTAAATTCAGTTTTCTTCATTAAACATTTAAATAAGTGTAGGTTTCTATAATAATCATTTTTAATGTTAAAGTTATAAGTCAAGAGCCCTTGAAATCATTATACTAAAGCTTTCACTATTATAAGAAAGTCCTTACTGATCTTAGTAATAAATTTATGAAGAAACTTAACCTTTTAATTGTAAAATAGCAAGTTAGTGTATATTAAACTTTAAATACCAAATTGTAATGTCTACCTGAGTGTTTATCTCCTCAAAACAGCTCTATCAACAGTCTCTCATTTTACCAATGCTTCTTATTGAACTGCTTTGAGTTTTAAGTTCTAGCCAGAAAAAAATAAATATTGGCTTTACAATTTCCTGTTTCCACAATTCCATTGTTCTTTTACTAGTTTCTTGTATTTGAAGCTTAGCTCATTAATTTTCCATCTTTTTTCCATCTGGTATAATAATTTAAAGATATACATTAATGCTATAATTAGCAGAGTAGCTATATCCTATAAGTTTGATATGTTGTATTTTCATTATAGTTCAATCCTAATTATTGTGATTTCTTCTTTGACCCATGTACGACTTAAAAGGGTGTTTGGTTGATTTGTTGGTTTGATTTATTTGCTTAGTTTTTGGTTTTCCAGATGGGTATATGTGTGTTAGGGATGGGGAGTGAATTATCTTTATTACGGATTTCTAGGTAATTTAATTGCATCATTGTCAAAGAACTGATTTTTCTTTATACTATGTGCCTTGTGACTTTGCTCTTGGTCAATTTTTTTTTTTTTTTTTTTTTTTTTTTTTTTTTTTTTTTTTTTTTTTTTTTTTTTTTTTTTTTTTTTTTTTTTTTTTTTTTTTTTTTTTTTTTTTTTTTTTTTTTTTTTTTTTTTTTTTTTTTTTTGGTATTCCTTATTGACTTGGTGGGTTTTCCAGCCATCATGAAAACCCACCTCTTCAATAAGGAACACTAACTTCTTCATTCACTATTCCTTTTGTGTATGTGTACCTTCCTGCTGAATTAAATTTTCTTACTCTCTAAAGGAATTCTTTTGCTAAAAGTTTACTGGTGGCTAATTAAATTTGGCCAGAAGTATCTTTATTTTATCCACACATTTGAATGATAATTTTCTAACTTATAGCATTCTAAATTGCAGTTTTCTTTAATAATTTTGAAGATTTTTTATGATGGTTTTTAATTATTTTTTCTTTGAAAATAATCTACCTTTTTCTCTCTGCTTACATTTAAAATATTTTCTCTTATGGCTCTATAGTTCTAATTCACAGGTATCTGGCAGTGGAATTATTTTTGTTTCCCTCTCTGGAATTTGTTGAGATTTCTGAATCTGAGGATTTGTATCTTTCATAAGTTATGAAGAATGCCTTGATTTTATTTTATTGAAAATTGCCTGTCCTCTGTTTTCTGTACCTTTCTTTCTAGAATGCATGTGATTTATAGAAAGAAAGAGAAGGAGAGAAAAAGAGAAAAGAGGGAAGGAAGGAAAAAAGGAAGGAAAGAAAGAGAGAAAGAAAGAATCTTTGCATTCTATCCTCCGTGTCTCATCTTACATACCAGTTTGGCATCAAAACACAAATCCCTTGGTTACCAAGTTCCGAAACTCCACCAGGTTACTTTAGCTTCAGTTTACTCTCTTAGAATTCCGGTTTGCATCTGCCACTCAGGTTCCAACTGGTACTCAGTTGCTTTAGTCTGGGCCCCTGAAGATTTACCATATTTCCTTGCAAGTTCAGCTGTGCATTTAAAATAATATTTATTATGTTTTATAGAAGACTTCCATGTGCTTTCTAGTGAAAATATCTTCAAACTATCTAGTTTATAACATCCCAGGAAATTGAAATAACTGAATTTTCTTTTGATCTTCAAAAGAGATTTAATTATATTAATAAGTTTGAACCCCTTAATACAGGCATGGTCCTTGAACATTTTAGAAAATGTGCATGTTACTGGGGCTGAATCAAAAAATACTACCTAGCTGACTTGTTATTAAATAGAAGTCAACTATTCAAGACTCTACTCTCTGTATCTGTCATTAATTAATGTCTTTAAATTTTCAATTTCCTTGAAACTTGTAGACTATTTTAAAGCAATTTTATTATCTGCTTTTTTAAGTCTTATCATCTGTTTTCAGTTTTTTATCATTCTTCTGTCTTATAATAGGAACAAAAGAAACCTGTATATGTTAACTAAGGTTAAATGAGTAAAGACAGTATAAACTAATATTGATTCTTTTCAGATGAACATTCTAGGAGTAGATATTCTTCTTTGATCCTAAATTAGATCATCTTTTATTTAAATTCATCTTTTATAGACTATGCTTTTAGTACGACCTGATAGTTTTGAGGCCCAGACTCAAAATTCACCTGCTCCTACCAATTTTTCTGTTATATATTTATGTACTTTGGGATCTTTCTTATTTTAATCCTTCCATAACATTTGTAGTTATTACATCAGCTATAGCCCACAATTGTTTTCTGGCAGTTCCAAGGTTTCTGCTTTTGCATTACAACAAGTATAGAAATCCCTCCAAAGCAAGAACAGCACATAGGATACTCTCTTACGATTCCTTGTCATGGAGTTGGTGCATCTGGTAGCCAAATACAAACAAGGTGAACAAAAGACCTGATTGCCTAAGTAACAATTCTATCTGAAACAGGAATTTCACTAACAAGAATAAATGATAAGATACTAAAGCAATAAAATGTTTATGAAATAATCCAAGTCCACAGTGTTTCATTATAATTCCTACTCAAAGATGGCCTTATGGAAGGAAGGGGTTGAAGTGGAAAAAAAAACAAATCCCTATTAATGAGTTACAAAGCAAGAAAAAGCCAGAGGGAGAAAAGTCAGAGGAAAGAATAATATTTCTGTTGTAGAGATTCCCAAAAGATCACTTGTAATTTCATCCCCAAGCGTAGAATTTTCAGATTGTGCAATAGCCAGTCGTTCCAACAAATGTTTATTGACTGACTAACTTTCATGCACCAGGCACTGTTCTGGGCATTTGGAATACAGCAGTAACAAAGCAGACAAAATTTTTTGCCCTCATGAAGCTTGCATTGTAGTTATGAGGAAGAGATAAATAAAATAAATACATGAATACACAAATATATAAATAAACAGAATGTATAACATGTCAGAAGTACCATGAAGAAAAATTTAAGCAGCAGAAAAGGCGGCCAGGGCCCAAGATGGGTAGATTGTCATTTTAAATAGGGTGGTTAGGGAAAGCCTCACTGAGAAAGTGACATTTGAGCAAGTAGAGGGCTTATGATCAAGTCATAAGGATATCTGGGAGAGGAATGTTCCAGACAGAACTGCGAATGCAGAAATGTTAGGCAAGAAGAAACCTGACATGCCCAAGGAATAGCAAGAGGGTGCTGTGACAAGATCAGGAGGAGCAAAGGGGAGTTGTCAAAAGTGAGGAGAGAGGAACTATGGTGATAGAAAGTAGATAGCGCCTGTCCTGTCGGGTATTGAAGGCCATTGTTAAACAATTTGGAGTTTTCCTGATTGAGATGAGGAGCCATTGAAAGGAATTCCAAGGCAGATGTGAGACAAATATTTCAAGCAGAAGAAAATGGCAAAGCTGGAAGTGGCTGAAGTTAAGAGAAGACCTCTTATAAGTGGGAGAAATCATGGCACGTTTTTATATTAGAAGGGAAAATAGATGAATGAAATGTATGAAAGAAAGTGGAAAATTGCTGCAGTGGTTACTGGGATTAGAAGAGAAGAGGAAGAGACCCAGTGCACATTGGAGAGGCTGTTCCTAGACAGGACCCTGGAGAGCTCACCCGTGGTGACAGGAGGGAAGGCAGCGCGTATAAAGCACAGATGCAGGTGGGTTGATCAGGCAGTGAGCCCCCTGAGAGCAGGAGGAAGTTTTCCTCTATTGGTTTTATTTTCCCTTGGAATAGGAAGCAAGGTCAGCTGAGAAAGACAATAAAGGAAGAGGTGTTTGGGGTTGGAGTAGAGAAAGAGAAGGGGCCTCACACAGGGCTACAGAAGGCAACAGAGTCGTGGGGACAAGCAAGGTACATATCCGAGCTCTGCCATCTATTAGCCATGTGACCCTGTGTAAATTTTCTATTCTCCCTAAACTCCAGTTTCCTCATGCAAAATGCAGTGAATAATAGTGCCAATATCACTGCTTCTTGGAGAGGATGATAAAAGAGAATGCAAAAGCAATTTCAACAATTACTCTTATAGTAAGCCCTTAGTATACATTAGCTGTTAGCTGATATTATACATTAGGTGCTCAATTATTTATTTTATGTGATATTTTATGTCTACTCTCTTTACAGGAGGTTTGTCCTCACCAAGCTTCGAGTCATCCCAAAAGGCGCATTTTCAGGATTTGGGGACCTGGAGAAAATGTATGTACCCAACACTGCTGTGAGTGAATGCTTCAAGTGGGCTATAGGCAGCAACCTCCGATCACATCTAGCATGTACTCTGTATTTAGAAGCCAGACTGACATGGCCAAGCCAACTTTTCACATCTCCTCCCATTTTATTTTCTTAACCATGGTTCCTAACTGACAGTGTGGAATCTTTCATTGTGGCCATTGAAATGAGCAAAAGCCAATTCAAGCAATCCTCTCTTTTTTTGGTATAAAGGATTGCTCCGAAAGTACCTGTGGGTGGAATTTTCATAAACCAAAGCCTGTTTTTTTTTCTGCTGACATCCATTCTCTTTCAGAGATTACTTTCTACTATTTCTGATTAATTTTTTTAAATTGACAGCAGAGTCTAACATTTGTGCTTTAGAGATTCTCTAGACTTCTGTTCCCAAGCTATGTATGCAGACAAATGGTAATTGATATATAAACATTCAAAAGTATTAGGAAAGTTTACAGTACTGACAGAGAAGACTCCTTTGTTACTGCAGACATTGACTTCTTAATGGGCTGGTTTAATTTAGGGTTTTCCCCAAATACAGTTTTCTCAAAGTGGAATACGTTAGTAAAAAACAGAATAAATCCTCCCACACTTAAAGTAACCTGCCCTCCTTTAAAGGTTCTTGATCCCACCTCCTGAGCCTTTAGGGCCAGGGAGATGTGTTCTTCTCTACAGTGACACAGTCAGGAGTTAGGACTTAAATGCCAGTGAGTAAAGCAATGGGTAGATGAAGTATACAAAAGGGAATAAGTTTTTTTACTGTAAGAAGAAAGCAACTCTCCAGTTCACATGTTGCTCCTTCTTGGAGTCATTCAATTTTTCTTCTTGGTTCTCCCCCCCCCCCCCCCCCGCGCCCCTTAAAAATATTATGTGCTGAGGTTGCAGGAAATGAGAAAGGAATCCCTTAACAAAAGGAATACAATGAAGAATACAAAAGAGTAGCAATGTTTTTCAGCAATTAAGCCACTTGCTTAAAGGAGGGTGGTCAGAATGCTGGCTTTTCATGTTAGTTTTAATATAAACTTACTGCGTAACCTTAATTAAAACACCTTATCTACCAGAGGTTTCGTCTCCTCGTCTGTATTAACAGGGGCTTTAAAAGGGGACTTAAGTGATCTCTGATTTCTATCCCTATGTTGGCTGAGAGCTCAGTTTAAGACCCATAGTCTTCCAGGAATAGAGTTGGAGAAAGTTGTCATCACCCTGCCTGGAGCTAACATAGACTAGCTGACTATTGAATATAACTGTGTCTCCCAAACATCCCTATAATTACATAGAATTATATCCTAAAGACAGGAATATCAGATTTCACAAATATCCACTTCAATCAAATTTAATCCAGCAGGTGTGACTGACCCCTCATTGGGGGTGCAGCATCAGACAGGACCCTCCTGCGGTGGTGTGACGGTTGGGCTGAGCTGACGTAGCAATAATCCAAGAGGCAGAGCAGCTGGCTCAGGAGCTCAGCTTGCTCAGACACAGCTTGTCCGTTTCCACCTCATGTCTTCATTAATCAGCCTATACTGACACAGTGAGATGCCAAGATAATATGAAATTGATCTTATGTTTTTAAGACTTTTATACCTTAAGGCTTCAAGAGCAAGCCCTAGCAGAGGGCCTGACACTAACTTGAACTCTGGGGAGACTTTTGGACCCCGCAGTCTGTATGCTCACCTCCATCCATTGCCTCACCTTCTATTCTTGGTCACCGACAAGTTCTCATCTCCTTTCCCCTTCACTTGTCTTCTTCCTCTAGTTGTTAACCATTTTCCTGAACTTAATAGATACTGGCTTTTTCCTCAGTCTCTCCCTCTCCACAAATCGCAGAGCTCCTTTCATTCATTCTGCACATGTGGCCAAGTTTCACCCACCTATTTTAAAAAGAAGGAAAAGAAAAGCTTTCTGTATAACTTCCACCTTCTGACCATGCTGCCTTCTTCTCCTTCCCGTCATGACCACTCTTTTGAAAGAGCAGCCTGCGTTTACTGCCTTTCTATCCTCTTTTCAATCACTCCCCAGCCTGGCCACTTGCTATTTAGCCACGAATTATTCAACATTATTAAGTTATTCTATCCAGGGTCCCAACAATATCTGCCAGATCAAATGACTTCTACTCTGTCCTCTTAGTACTGACTTTATATGTAGCTTTCAATTTCCTTGACCATTAGTGTCATTCTTCTCAACGCCCTTTCCCCTTTTGACTTTTGGGACACCACACTCTTCTCCTCCCTGTTAACCTCCCAGATTGCTCCATGTCCAGTTCTCATCATCTTTAGTGTCCCTGACTACCCCTCAAAAGTTTAGATATTTCAGGGCTCCACTTTGGGCCATTTTCTTTTTTTCAATAGGCCTGCCCCCCCAACCATTATTCATCAAATAGTGTTTTACTACAAGGGCTCCTAAGCATTCATCAGCAACCTCTCTTCTCAGTCTGTAATTCTTGTTTTGAAATGGAGAGATGCCTAAACATCTACACCTGACTGAACTGAAAATACCTGAAATTTAACATATGCAGAACTAGCTCATTATCCTTATCCTTAAATTTCTCATCTTTTCATATTGCCCAACAAATAACATCCTCCTCTTCCCAGATTCCCGAGCAAGAAAATCCCAAGCCTCCCTTGACTCACGTGGCTTCTCTATCCCTTGTATACCCAGGTATTCCTCTAGTCCTATTACCCACCCCTCAAGTGTACTCTAGAATTCAGCCCCCTACTCACTCCTGCTGCTGTGAGGTCCAAAGTTTCATCCGCATTTATGTAGCCTACTGCATGAAGGTACTGTGCCTATCCCAGCTCCCATCTTCCTGCCACTCAGCTACCAAACCAATTCCCTTGCGGAAGAACTTCTGGGGACCCTCATTACTACAGACTTAGGTCCCTGGCACAGAAATCAAAACCCTATACTCTCCCACACTTTCACCAAGTGGGACAATTTTCCATTCCCCAAGCACTGTCATTACCAGGCATCATGTTGCTTATCTAGAATGTGACAGCTGGTTCTTGGGACAGTATCTAATGTGTAGATCTATCAAAAAATATTAATAGTTGCAGAGGAATGAATGAAGGAGTAAACAGGTGAACAAAATATACTTTCACACTGTTCTTATATAGATGCTATCTGTCTGCCTAAAATTCTACTTGGTAAAATCCTGCTTTTCATCTAAGGGCCAGATGAAATGTTCATTCCTCTATAGAGCCTTTTCAGAACTTTCCCAGTGCTTCCAGACTATAACCCTGTGTTCCTAGAATTTCCAGAATGTTTCTCAGATTGTATTCAGAATTTATGGGTTTTCCCAGATTCCTTGATTGTTCTTTAAGGGCAAAGTCAGAATGTTAATGTAATTTTGTATTACACTACACCAACAAGTCCTGTTGTTTTTACCACCTTATTATACCACCGACCTGTCCACTTATTTCCTCCAGCTACCATAATCTTTCCTTGATATCTTAGTCTGTTTGTGCTGCTATAACAAAACACGACAGACTGGGTAATTTATAAAGAACAGAAATTTATTTTCTCACAGCTCTGGAGGCTGGGAAGTCCAAGATCAAGGCACTGGTATCTGGTGAGGGCCTCGATGTTGAGTCCTCGCATGACAGAAGGCAGAAGGGCAAAAGGGGACAAATGTTGTGTCCTCAATGAAAGAAAAGCAGAAGAGCATGAACCCACCCCCAAAGCCCTTCTTATAAGGACCATAATCCATTCATGAGAGCAGAGCCCTCATAACCTAAACACCTCCCAAAGGTCACACTTCCCAATATTGTTGCATTGTGGATTCAGATTCAACATGAAGTTTGGAGGGGACAAAAACATTCAAACCATAGCACTTGGATAATAGCAACAGCCTTCTACTAGTGCTGTCCCCATCCACCAGCATGCTCTCCCCTACCCCTATTCATTTCTATCCATTTTCAACATAGAAACCAGAGTGATATTTTCAAATTCATATTGGATTATGTCACCTTCCACATCCGTCCCACCACAGAAACATGCACACACACACACACACTCCATACCTTACCACTGTTTTTTTGCTTTTATTTTCTACTTGTTCTATGTGTTAAATAGATTTTTATTTATTCTTCTGCTTTTGTTATTATTTTTGACACATAATGGTATATATTTATGGGGTACAGTGTGATATTTCAATGCATATATACATTGTGTAATGGTCAAATCAGGGTAATTAACATATCCATCATCTCAAACATTTATAATTTATTTGTCTTGGGAACATTAAGCATTGGTTCTTCTAGCTATCTGAAAATATACAATATATTTGTTAATTCTAGTCACCCTATAGTGCTATAGAACAGAAGAACTGATTCCTCCTATCTAGTTGTACTTGTATATCTGATAACCAACCTTTGGCTGTCCCCCTTCCCTCACACACTTCCCTGCCTCCAGTAACTACTATTATATTCTCTCCTTCTTTGAGATCAGCTATTTTAGCTTCCACATATGAGTGAGAATATGTATTATGAACCTTTCTGAGCCCGGCTTATTTCACTTAACATAATATCCTCCAAGCACACCCATGTTGCCATGAATGACAGAATTTTGTTTATCTTTATGGCTAAATAGTATTCCACTGTACATGTGTGTATAAATATATATATTATATATACCACATTTTCTTTATTTCTCTGTTGGACACTTAGGTTGATTTCATATCTGTCTGTTGTGAACAGCATTACAATAAACAAAGGAGTGGAGATTATCTCTGTGACATGCTGATTTCTTTTCCTTTGGATATATATCCACTAGTGGGACCGCTGGATCACATAGTAGTTCTATTTTTAGTTTTTTGAGAAACTTCCATACTGTTTTCCATAATGGCTGTACTAATTTACATTCCTACCAACAGTATAAGAGTATCCTCCTTTCTCCACATCCTCCCTGACATTTATTTATTTATTTATTTTGTCTTTGATAATGGCTATTCTAAATGGGGTGAGATGATATATTATTGTGGTTTTGATTTACATTTCTCTGCTGATTACTGATATTGAGCATTTTTTCATAGGCCTGTTGGCCATTTGTACATCTTTTGAGAGATGTCTATTGAGACTTTTTGCCCATTTTTAAATCTGAGTATTTTTTTCTATAGAATTGATTTTCTTTTATATTCTGGATGTTAATCCCTTGTCAAATGAATAGTTTGCAAATGTTTTCTTCCATTCTGTGGGCTGCCTCTTCATTCCACTGATTGTTTCCATTGCTGTACAAAAGATTTTTAGTTTAATATAATTCCATTTTTCTATTAATGGTTTAGTTGCCTGTACTATTGAGGTCTTTTCCATAAGATCTTTGACCAGAACAATTTCCTTAAGCATTTTATCTATGTTTTCTTCTAGTAGTTCCATGGTTTCAGGTGTTATATTTTAGTCTTTAATCTATTTTGAGTTGATTTTTGTATATGGTGGGAGATGGGATCTAGTTTCACTTTTCTGTATATGGATATTTAGTTTTCTCAGCACCATTTATTAAAAGAAATTGTCCTTTCCCCAGTGAAAGTCCTTGGCACCTTTGTCAAAAATCAGTTGGCTGTAAATACATGGATTTACGTCTGGGTTGTCTATTCTATCCCATTGATCTGTGGGTTGGTTTTCATGCCAGTAGCATGATGTTTTGATTAATGTAGCTTTGGAGTACATTATGAAGGTAGTGCTATGCCTCCAGCTTTATTCTTTTTTAACAGTATTGCATTGGCTAATTAGGGTCTTTTGTGATTTCATATGAACTTTAGGATTACCATTTTTTATTTCTGTGAAGAAAGTCATTGGTATTTTGATAAGGATTGAATTGAATCCGTAGGTCACTTTTAGTAGGATGGTCATTTTCACAATATTCTTTCAATCCATAAACATAGAATGTGTTTCCATTTTTTGTGTCCCCTTCAATTTTTTTTATCGGTGTTTTGTAGTTTTCCCTATAGAGATTTTTCATCCTCACAGTGACACAAGAGATAGCTACCATCATTAGTGCCATTTTACAGATGAGGAAATAGTCTTAAAGAGATTGAATTCCCTGTCCAAGGTAACACAGTGGGTAAGCAACAAAAAAAGATATTCCAGAATGGAATGCACCTCATCTGTGTGGAACTAGACTAGCTGGTAGAGATTCTGAGTTCACACATCTTTATTTCCTTCTCCATGTTGTACAAGTGTTTTAACCTCTCTGATTTTCATCTCCCTCACTGTAAAATGTTAATAATAAGGCATATTTCATAAGATTGTCAAGGCTCTTAATACCCAATCTCAGTGTCTGGCATATGGACATTTGATGAGTTTAGTTCTTCTCCCTTCCGTTAGAATGATTCAAAGTACACACCCCAATCCTCGCTTGATTCTTCCTCATTCATTAACTCAGATTAACCCAGCTGCCTCTGCTTCTAAGGAACAGGAGCTTCTCCATGAGAAATGAAATAGCCACTATTGACACCTTAGCTTTTATCAGCATCACTACCTCAAACCTCCCTATTCTTCCTTGCTTTGGGACTTGCTGGGGGGGGAAAGGAAATCATTAAACTCTCTGCAATGTGAAGTGGCTTTGCAAAGTGCACTGTAAACTGTTTACATTGTCTTTAATTACTTTGAAGCCATATGTCAGCTCGGTATAAAGTGTGAAGATTACACTGAATAGGGTGGGGGGAGTAAGTGACAATGTGGTGATTTATGGTAACCAGAAAAATTATGTATGGAAATGAGTGCGATTTAAAAACACAGCTATGTGTTATTATAACACTGGAGGGGGGAAAAGCCAGTTTATAACAAAATATCTTTGAAAATAGGAACATGATGAATATGTAAATGAGACCAATCAACATCAGCTGAGATATGGTATATGCAGATGAGGCGACAATGAGCCAAAATGTGAAATCGCTCCCAAACCATAAATATGAACCATATAAAATTCATTTGAAATATTCATGATAACATAAGGACAAAAAATATAATCAAGTGATTTACTTGCATATAAAAAGGAGAACACTGGTCTGACACTAAAGCATCCATTCCCAGATCACTGAGGAAAGAAAAGTTAACACAGGCACTTTTAGAGGAAGAAATTTATTGAATGAGAACCATTGCAAGCACATTAAAAAATTTGAGGATCCTCCAAATTCTCAGTTCTTTTTGTTTTAATTTTTAATTATTATGGATACATAAGACTTCTATATCTGTAGAGGGTATCTGTGTAGTTTTGATACAGGCATACAATGTGAATTAATCAAATCAGGGTGATTGAGTTATTCATCACCTCAGGCATTTAACATTTCTTTGTGTTAGGAACATTCCAGTTCCACTATTTTAATTATTTTAAGTGTACCCTAACTTATTGTTGATTATAGCTACTTTTTTGTGCTATCAAATATTGTTCATTCTATCTAATATCTCACTGTGTTTTTGCACCCATTAACCATCCCTACTTTATCTCCTATTCCTCACTACATTTCCCTGTGGTAACCATCATTCTACTCTTTGTCTTCATGAGATCAATTGTTTTAAAATTTAGCTCCAACATATGAGTGAGAGCATGTACAATTTTTCTTTCTATGCCTTGCTTATTTCACTTAACATAATGGTTTCCAGTTCTATGCATGTTGTTGCAAATGGCAGGATTTCATTCTGTTTTGTGACCATATAATATTCCATTATGTGTATGTACCACAATTTCTTTATCCATTGATAGACACTTAGGTCGATTCCATATCTTGGCTATTGTGAATAGGGCTACAATAAACATAGGAATGCATTTACCTTTTCAGTATACTCAATTCCCAACCTTTGGATATATACTCTGCAGTAGGATGAATGGATCATTTGGTAGCTCTATTTTTTAGTCTTTTGAGGAACCTTCATACAGTTTCCCATAGAGGTTGCACTGATTTACATTCACAACAGTGTATGAGGGTGTTCCTCTTTCTCCATGTTCTCAACAGCATTCATTATTGCCTGTCTTTTTGATAAAAGCCACTTTACATGAGGTGAGAGGATATCTCATTGTGGTTTTGATTTGCATTTTTCTGATGACTAATGATGTTGAACATTTTTTCATATACCTGTTAATTTGTACGTCTTCTTTTGAGAAATGTCTATTCAGATCCTTTGCCCATTTTTAAATGAGATTATTCGATTTTTTTCCTATTGTGTTGTTAGAGCTCCTTGTATATTCTAGTTATTAATCACTTGTCAGATGGGTAGTTTGCAAATATTTTCTCCCATTCTGTGGGTTTTCTCTTCCCTATGTTGACTGGTTCTTTTGCTGTGCAGGATCTTCATAGGTTGATGTGATCTCATCTGTCCAATTTTGCTTTGGTTCCCTGTGTTTGGGGTATTACTCAAAAAGTCCCTGCCCATACAAATACACTCAAGCATTTCCCTAAGCAGTTTTCTTTAAGTAGTTTCATAGTTTCAGGTCTTAGATTTAAGTCTTTAATCCATTTTGATTTGATTTTTGTATAGGGTGAGAGATAAGGGTCTAGTTTCATTTTTCTGTATATGGTTATCCAGTTTTCCCAGCACCATCTGTTGAAGAAACTGTCTTTTCACACTGCATGTTCTTGGCACCTGTGTTGAAGATAAATTCAGTACAGATGTGTGGATTTATTTTGGGGATCTCTGTTATGTTCCATCTGACCATGTATCTGTTTTATGCTAGTACCATGCTGTTTCAGTTACTACAGCTCTGCAGTGTTATTTGAAGTCAGGTGATGGGGTCCCTCCAGTTGTGCTCTTTATTCTCAGGATGGCTTTGGCTATTCTGGTTTTTTTGTGGTTCTGTATAAATTTTAGGATTACTTCTTCTATTTCTGTGAAGAATGTCATTGGTATTTTGATAGGGATTTCATTGAATCTGTAGATTGCTTGGGGTAGTATGGAGATTTCACAATATTGATTCTTCTGATTCATAAGCATGGAATATCTTTCCATTTTTTTGTGTGGGTCATCTTCAATTGCTTTCATCAATGTTTTATAGTTTTCATTATAGAGATCTTTCACTCCTTTTGTTAAATTTATTCCTAGGTATTTTATTTTATTTGTGTTAATAACTACTGTAAATAGGATTACTTTCTTGGTTTCATTTTCAGATTGTTTACCGTTGGCACACAGAAATGCTAACTGACTTTTGTATGTTGATTTTGTATCCTGCAACTTTACTGAATTTCTTTATCAGTCCTAATAGTTTTGGGGTGGAGTCTTTAGGTTTCTCTAGATATAAGAACATGTCATCTGCAAACAAGGATAATTTGACTTTTTCCTTTCCAATTCGAATGCTCTTTATTTCTTTCTTTCATCTGATTGCTCTCACTAGAACTTCTAGTATCCTGTGTTGAATAACAGGAGTGAAAATTGGCAACCTTGACTTGTTCCAGATCTTAGAGGAGAGGCTTTCAGTTTTTCCCCCATTGAGTATAATACTAGCTGTGGGTCTGTCATATATGGCTTTTGTTGTGTTAGGTAAGGTCCTTCTGTACCCAGTTTTTGGAGAGTTTTTATCATGAAAGGATGTTGAATTTTATCAAATGCTTTTTAAGCATGAATTGAAATTATCATATGGTTTTTGTCCTTTATTGTATTGATACAGTGTATCACATTGATTGATTTGAGTATGTTGAACCATCCTTGCATCCCTGGGATGAATCCTATTCGATCATGTTAAATGATCTTTTTAATGCATTGTTGAATTCAGTTTGCTAGTATTTTGTTGAGGATTTTTGCATATACATACATCAGAGATATTGGCCTATAGTTTTTTATTTTTTTGTTGTGTCTTTATTTGGGTAAGTTATCAGGGTGATACAGGCCTTGTAGAATGAGTTCGGGAGTAGCCCCTCCTCCTCAGTTCTTGGGAATGGTTGAAGTAGGATTGGTATTCTGTTTTGAATGGGCTTGATAGAATTCAGCAGTGAAGCCATCAGGAATTCCTGGGAATTCCTTTGATGGTAGACTTTTTTATTTTTTTTTCGAAGAATGTGTACAAGACCTTTTATTTTGGTTTTTGGGTTAAGGTCACATATTCTTTCTTTTTTTTTTATTTCAGCATATGGGGGTACAAATGTTTAGGTTATGTATATCGTCCTTGCCCCCCACCCCAAGTGAGAACTTCAAGCGTGTCCATTTCCTAGACGGTGTGCATCACACTCATTATATATGTATATACCCTTCCCCTCCTTCCCCCTCCCATCTGCCCAATGCCCGATAAATGTTATTCCTATATGTGCACTTAGTTGTTGATCAGTTAAAACCAATTTAATGGTGAGTACATGTGGTACTTGTTTTTCCATTCTCGGGATACTTCCCTTACTAGAATGGGTTCCAGCTCTATCCAGGATAATACAAGAGGTGCTATATCACCATTGTTTCTTATAGCTGAATAGTACTCCATGGTATACATATACCACATTTTATTAATCCACTCGTGTATTGATGGGCACTTGGGTTGTTTGCACATCTTTGCAATTGTGAATTGTGGTGCTATAAACATTCAAGTGCAGATGTCTTTTTTATAGAATGTCTGTTATTCTTTTGGGTAGATGCCCAGTAATGAGATTGCCAGATCAAATGGTAGATCTACTTGTATCTCTTTTAGGTATCTCCATATTGCTTCCCACAGAGGTTGTACTAGTTTGCAGTCCCTCCAACAGTGAATAAGTGTTCCTTTCTCTCTGCATCTGTGCAAATATCTATTGTTTGAGGACTTTTTGATAAAAGTTATTCTCACTGGTGTTAGGTGATATCTTATTGTGGTTTTGATTTGTGTTTCTCTGATAATTAGTGAAATTAAGCATTATTTCCTAGGTTTATTGGCCATTAGTCTGTCTTCTTTTGAAAGCTTCTATTCATGTCTTTTGCCCACACTTTAATGGTATTATTTGATTATTTCTTGCTGATTTACTTCAGTTCCTTATAGGTTCTGGTTATTAGCCCTTTATTAGATGTATAACATAGGAATATTTTCTCCCATTCTGAAGGTTGTGTATTTGTTTTGTTGATTGTTTCCTTGGCTGTGCAGAAACTTTTTAATTTAATCAAGTCCCATTTATTTATTTTTATTTTTGTCATTGCTGTGATTGCTGTTGGGGTAATCTTCTTAAATTCTCTGCGTAGGCTAATATCTAGAAGAGTTTTTCCAACTCTTTCTTCTAGAATTCTTATGGTTCCATGTCTTAGATTTAAGTCTGCTATCCATCTTGTATTAATTTTGTGAGTGATGAGAGATATGGATCCTGTTTCAGTCTTCTATGTGTTGCTATCCAATTCTGCCAGCACCATTTATTGAATAGGGATTCTTTTCCCCAGTGTATATTGCTGCATACTTTTTCAAAGATCAGATGACAGTATGTGCATGGTTTTGTATCTGGGTTCTCAGTCCTGTTCCATTGATCTATGTCTCTATTTTTTTTTTATTTCAGGATATTATGGGGGTATAAACCATACCATGTTGTTTTGGTTACTATAGCCTTGTAATAATGCATAAAGTCTGGTAAAGTGAGGCCTCCAGATTTATTCCTTTTGCTTAAGGTTGCTTTGGCTATTCAGGCCCTTTTCTGCTTCCAAACAAAGTGTATAATTATTTTTCTATGTCTGTAAAAAATCACGTTAGTATTTTGATGGGGATTGCATTGAATCTGTAAATCATTTTGGGTAGCATGGACATTTTAACAATGTTGATTCTGCTGATCCATGAGCATGATGTATTATTCCATTTCTTTACATCATCTGCAATTTCCTTCCTCAGTGATTCATGATTCTGTTTATAGGGATCTTTCACCTCCTTGGTTAAATATAAGCCTAGGTATTTTATTTTCTTTGTAGCTATTGTGAAAGGTATTGAGTCTTTGGTTTGATTCTTAGCTTGACTCTTGTTGGTGTGTAGGAATGCTACTGATTTGTGTACATTGATTTTGTAACCTGAGACTTCGCTGAACTTATTTGTCAGTTCCAGAAGTCTCTTGGTGGAGTCTTTGAGGGTTTCTAGATATAAGGTCATATCATCAGCAAAGATCAAAATTGTTGATGTCCTCTTTCCCATTTGGATACCCTTAATTTCCTTTTCTTGCCTAATTGTTCTGGCTAGGACTTCCAGCACTATGCTGAATAGCAGTGCTGACAGTGGTCATCTTTGTTCCAGTTCCCAGCTGGAATGCTTTCAACTTTTCCCCATTCAGTATGATGTTGGCTATGGGTTTGTAGTATATGACTTTTATAATTTTAAGATATGTTCCATCTATGCCTATTTTGTTAAGAGTTTTTATCATATAAGGTGCTGAATTTTGTCAAATGCTTTTCTGCATCTATTGAGATGATCATATGATCTTTGTTTTTGCTTCTATTTCTGTAGTGAATCACAGTTATGCATTTACATATGTTGGAACATTCTTGCTTCCCTGGAATGAAGCCCACTTGGTCATTGGGGAATTATTTTTTGATGTGCTGCTAAATTCAGTTTGCTAGAATTTTATTGAAGATTTTTGCATGTATATTCCTAAGCAATATTGGTCTATAGTTTTCATTTTGGGGGGGGTGTCCTTTCCTGTCTTTGGTATCAAGATGATACTGGCTTTACAGAATGAGTTGGGGAGGATTCCTTCCTTCTCTATGTTGCGAAATAATTTCTGCAGTATGGGTGCCAATTCTTCTTTGTAAGTTTGATAAAATTTGGCTATGCAACCATCTGGTCTGGGACTATTTTTTGTTGGAAGATATTGTATTGCTGCTTCAATTTCATTGCTCATGACTGGTTGTTCAGGGGTTCTGTTTTTTTCTGATTGAGCCTTGGGAGGTTGTGTGTTTGCAGGACTTTGTCCTTTTCCACAACACTTTCAAGTTTATGTGCATAGAGATTTTTATAGTATTCACAGATGATATTTTGTATTTCTGTGGTATCAGTTGTAATATCTCCTTTCCCATTTCTGATTGAGCTTATTTTGGTCCTTTTCTATTTCTGGTTAATACTAGTGAGAGGTTGATCAATTTTGTTTATCTTTTCAAAGAACCAACTTTTTGTTTCATTAATCTTTTAAGTTTTTTTGTTTGTTTTTGATTTCATTTAGTTCTTCTCTGACCTATTTATTTTCTTCTGCTGGGTTCAGAATTGATTTGCACTTCCTATTCTGTTTCCTTGAGATGATTCATTAGATTGCTGATTTGTGCTCTTTCTGTCTTTCTGAGGTAGGTAGGCATTTAAGGCTATGAACTTTCCCTTTAGGACTGCTTTTCTTAATCCCACAGATTTTGATAACTTGTGTCCCCTTTGTCATTCAGTTTGAGGAGTCTTTTGATTTCCAATTTGATTTCCTCAATTTTCTCCTTGACCCAATAATCGTTCAGCAGTATGTTGTTTAATTTCCATGACTGTGTAGTATTGTTTCTGTTGGAGTTGATTTCTAATTTTATTCCACTATGAAAAGAGAAGATACATGTTGTAATATCTACTTTTTGAATTTCATGACACATGTTTTGTGGCCTGCAATGTGATCAATTTTAGAGAATGTTCCATGTGCTGATGAGAAAAATTTATATTCAGTAGTTTTTGGATAGAATGTTCTATAAACGTCTGTTAGGCCCATTTGCTCTAGAGTCCCATATAAGTCCAGTGTTTGTTTATTTTCTGCTTGGAGGATCTGTCCAGCAGCTCAGAAACCTGCCACAGTCAGAGATGGGAGGGAGGGAGAAAGAAACTCATCTACTTACCCTTCTCACTGGACTCCAAGCCTCTCAGGGGTTGATCTCTGCCAATACCTTGCTCTTTCCTATTCTACTGCACAACTTCTTCACATGGAGTATCCTGAAAGTTCTGCCAGGCTTCCCTTGTATTTGCACCTGATATCTGTTTGTATCCTTGTTCATCTATCCTCCTTCATCTAAAACTTCGCCTTCTTACTCTGGCAGCTGGTGTCTCTGGTTTGCCATCTTTCTCCTATTCTGTGTCTTTTGATTGAAGAGTTTAGTCCATTCACATTCAATGTTATTATTTATAGGTAAGGACTTACTACTGCTATGGTGTTATTTGATTTCTGATTGTTTTGTGGTCCTCTCTTTTTTTCTTTCTTACTTCCTTTCTTCCTTTGTTAACAGTGATTTTCTCTGGTAGTATGTTTTAATTTCTCACTTTTTATTTTTTGTGTATCTGTTGTGGGTTTTTTTGATTTGAGTTTACCATGAGGCTTGCAAAAAACATTTTAAAACAAATGATTTTAAACATGCGACAACTCTGCTTAGAAACAAATAAGAAAAATATAACAATTCTAACAGAAATTCTACCCTTTAACTCCATCCCCCACCACTTGTTAACATTTTGTTTTTGCTATCCATATCTTTTTATATTATCTGTCTCTCAAAAAGTTGTTATTTTTGATAGGTTAGTCTTTGTCTTCCTACTCAAGATATAAGTGGTTTATACATCACAATTATGGCAATAGAGTGTTAGTGTCCTAACCATTACCAGTGAGTTTTATAACTTCAGAATATTTCTTCTTGTTCATTAATGTCCTTTTCTTTCAGATTGAAAAACTCCCTTTAGCATTTCTTGTAGGGCAGGTCTGGTGTTGATGAAATCCCTCAGTGTTTGTTTGTCTGGGATAGTCTTTATTTCTCCTTTTTCTTTTTCCTTTTTTCTCTTCTGTGTATTTTCAAACAGTATCTCTTTAAGCACACTAACTCTTTCTTCTTCTTGGTCAATTCTGCCATTGAGAGACTCTGATTAATTTCTCAGTTTGTCAATTGAATTCTTAAGCTCTAGAATTTCTGCTTGATTTTTTAAATTATTTCAATCTCTTTGTTAAATTTCTCTGATAGGCTTCTGAATTCCTTCTCTGTGTTGTCTTGAAGTTCATTGAGCTTCTTCAGGACAGCTATTTTGAATTCTTTGTCTAAAAGGTCACCTATCTCCATCATTCCAGGATTGGTCCACTGGTATCTTATTTGGTTCCTTTTATGAGGTTATGTCTTCCCGGGTGTTCTTGATGCTTATGGATGTTCACTGAGGTCTGAACATTCAAGAGTTAGGTATTTATTTTAGTCTTCACAGTCTGGGCTTGTTTGTACCTATCCTTCTTGAGAAGACTTTCCAGATATTGAAAGGGAATTGAGTGTTGTGATCTAATTCTTTGGTCACTGTAGGCATACCAGTACTGGTGGTGCCCAAAGCCCAGTCATGCTGTGACTCTTGCAGACTCCTGGTGGGTACCACCTTGATGAGCTTGAGTAAGATACAAGAGAATTCCCTGGATTACCAGGCAAAGTCTTTCACTCTCTTTCCTCACTCTCTCTGCTAGGCTTCTGACATTCAGGGAGGAGTGATATGGGTACTCCCTCACCACCAGCACTAGGTCACACCTGAAGGCAGCCCAGTCTCACCCAAGGCCAGTGGTGACCATTGCCTGGCTGCCTCTGATGTTTATTCAGAGCCTAAGGGCTCTTTAGTCAGCATGTGGTGAATCCTGCCAGGAATGGTCCTTTCTTTCAAGGCAGCATGTTTCCTTCTGGCCCACTGTGGGTCCAGAAATGCTGTCCAGGAACTAAGGCCTGGAATCAGGGGCCTTAGGAGTCTGCTGGGTACTTTATTTTACTGTGGCTAAGCTGGTACTCAAGTTGCAAAACAAAATCCTCTGAACTCTTCCCTTTCCTTTCCTCAAGTGGAAGAAGACTCTCTCTGAGCTGTGGTGCCTGTGGTTGGGGAGGGGTGACACAATCACTGCCTTGGCCATAGCTGCTGGTATCTTACTGAGTCATGTGTACCTCAAGTCCACTGTCTCTGACCCAACACAGCAGCAGGAATTGCTCAAGGACTGCAGCCCTTGTGGCCCAACTGCCTCACAAATTTACTCCAGGCCCTAAGCTGCTCTTTGCTGGTGGTGGGGCTAGTGGAAATTCAGACTTCTGGGCAGAGAATTTCCCTCTGGCCAGGCTAGTCAAAATGCTCCCCCAGTGAGCATGGGTACAATTCTACCCTGTACTGTGTTCCCCTTTGCCAGGGTGGCCCTGAGTTTCAATCCAGAGCCCCAAAGTCACTTTACTCTCCCTCCGCTGGGCACACAGATTCTTTCTCCACTTGGCATGCTGGTGTGGCACTGCTGCGGGATGCGGGAGGGGTGGTGTAGGCAATGCAAGATTGTCTTTTTTGTCCTCTTCAGTACCTCTTTTAAAACAGGTAATACACTCACTCACCTGATTTTTGGTTCTTCTGAAGGTGTTTGCATGGATAGTTGCCGAATTAAGTGTTCTTGTGGAGGGAGGATCACCGGGAGGTTTCTATTCTGCCATCTTCTTCTCCCCATCCCCCACAATTCTCAGTTCTTTAGGCACACTCAGCACAGATGAAAGGAAGTAAGTTGGGTAAATAAAACTGTAACTGCAATGGTACTAGAAAATTTGGATTCCACTCAGCTTTGCCTCTCTGAGCACTTCCTTGTTAGATTACTTAAGTCCCTTTCTATCCCATCCTTCTGTGATTCTGAGAGTTAATGGGCAAAGAAGCCTTGAGTCCCACTTACTTAAATAAAGCAAGAAGGAGAGGATGATGATTCTATTGGCTCCTGGTAAAAAATGGGAGGCCAGTGCTAGACCGGTTAGATCTCTGAATGGGGCGAGGGGATTTGAGGCCCTAGGAATAACGAGGAAATGAGGTTGAATGGTTCTCATCTCAGGTTGCACTTTAGAATCCCCTAGAGAGCTTTTAAAATAATCTATAGGCCTAAATACCATTTGCAGAGATTTTTATTCCATTTGTCTAAGGGAGGGCCTAAGCATTAATTCTTTTTTAAAACTTCCCTGATGATTCTAATGTATTAATACATCTAGAGTTGAAAGCCACTGAGGTAGATGGTAGTTAAGTTTAAATCCAGTTTGTAAAAAGAATATGTGTGAACATATATAGCGTGTCTATGTGGTGTGGCTGGAGCAAAATAAAGAGGAAGTTAGTAAGACATGAAGTCAAGGAGGAAGCTGAGGGTGAGGTCATATATTACTTTACAGGCCATGGGAACAAGTTTAGGTGTCATAGTGTGATAGGAATTAAATGGGATGTTTTGAGAAGCCAAGTGAAAATATCTGATTTACATTTATTAAATATTTCTCACACACAAATTTGGATTTGCTAATATTTTTGTTAAAGATTTTGTTATTTGTAGGAATATTTGTCTATTTTTGTGTGTGTGTGTCATTTCTTTAGTTTTGTTCTACTTGTATTATAAAGTGAGTTGGGAAATGTTCCCTCATCTTCTATATCCTGAAAGAGTTTGTTCTATAGAATTCAATAGAGGAAGAATAGGTCTTTTTCCACAAATGGTAGTGAATCAACTTCATATGGGAAAAAAAAACAAACATCAACCTTACCTCATGTTATACACAAAATTTAACTAAATGGATCATACACTTAAATGCAAAAGCTAAAACTTTAAAACTTTTAAAAGAAAACATAGGAAAAAATTTTGCAATCTTGGTGTAAGCGAGATTTCTTAAAGAGGACATGATAAGCATAAAATGTTATTTTGGAGTTTGTCAAAATAAAAAAACTTCTGCTCTTCAAAAGATACCATCCAAAAAAAATTAAAAATAAACCATCAAGAAAATTAAAAACCAAGCCACAGACTAAGAGAAAATATTTATAATATATGTATCTGGAAAAGGAATTATATCAAGAATATATAAGAACTCTTAGAAACAAAAAAATAAGTAATCTAAAAATGTGTGAAAGATCTGAGCAGATACTTCACAAAAGAAGATACACGAATGGCCAATACACACATGAACATATGCTAATCATTAGTCATGAGGGAAATGCAGTTTCAAACCGTAGTGAAATACTATTACCCACTATAATGGCCAAAATTAAAAACTGATAATACTAAGTATCGGTGAGGCTGTGGAGCCACTGGAACTCTTATGCATTTCTGGTGAGAATGTAAAATGGTGCAATCCCTTTGGAAAACTGTTTGTCAGTTTTTTATAAAGTATTAATATTTACCCAAGAAAAATGAAAACATATGTTTACACAAAGACTTTTCAAGAATGTTCACTCATTTTATTCATAATACCCCCAAACTGAAAATTACTCAAATAGTCATCAATGAGTCAATGGGTAAACCAATTGTGTTACATCCATATAATACAATACCAAATAGTAATTTGAAAAAAATGAACTGCTAATACACACAACAGCATGGAAACATCTCTCAAAAAATTATACTAAGCAAAGAAGCCAGACACCGAAAAATATATACCACATGATTCTATTTATATGAAACTCAAAAAAAGAAAATCTAATCTGTGGTGAAAGAAAGCAGACTGGTAGTTGCCTGGGCCCCAGGGTGATAATGGGGATTGTCTGGGAAGGAACAAAAGGAAACTTTTCAGAGAGGTGGAGACATTTATATCTTGATTGTGGTGGTAGTTACAGAATGTATCAATTTGTAAAAACTTGTGGAACAGTTAAAATGAAAGCATTTTATTATTTGTCAAATTAAAGTTCAACAAAGTTGATTTTTTAAAACCAACAATTATTTCACACTTATTAAGGGCCTGGTGTTCTTAGTACTACATCTCAGACAGAGATACTGATACTCAGAAATGGTAAGCAACCAACCAACATCACAGGGTCTTTATGTGGCGAAGCAAGGATTTGAACCCAAGTCTGGTCCTTTCTACTACCTAAGGCCTCCCTTTGGTTAGCATCTACCGTTTTCTAGAATTATCCTAATAGAGTAAAAGAGGGACTAACAGGACAATTAATGGTGTTGAAACCTCCTTTGTTGTCATCTATGATTAGAGGAAAGGATTACTTAGCCTAAGCACTTGGAATTGGAACTATCATAAACCAGAACCTACAGTTTCTCTACTGAGACAGTCACAGAGGGAAGGAAACCTCTTCTTGGAGCTGTTTTGTCTTCAAGTTCCAGTGTGCCAATTCATTCCTGGGTAAAGCTCCAACTAAGAGTAGCTTCAGCCCAAGGGTTTGCAAACAGCTAGCTGCCTGTTAAGTTGCAAATTAACTTAGACAGCAGTTGGGAAATGGAAGAGTTAGGCCAATTAAGTTGTCATTAGTGACCAAGGTCAAACATGAGTTAGTGTCTAGAAGGTGAAAGTCCTTATCTAATTTCCTGTTCTCCATAAATATTCTGCAAATAAGTATCTTTGTTGTGTTTATTACTTCAACTAAGAACATAGAAGCTCTTGTCACTTTTGGGGGTGATGTGGTTTTAGTGTTCCCATTAAATCTCTTTATTTTCATCTGTTTCTAGGTGGATCCTTAAAATAAACCCTACAACATTTAAGAGCTGCCCAGCTCAGAAAGAGAATAATTGATTAGCTTTGTATTTATATGCTTGGGTTTTTTGCTTGTTTGTTTTGGTTTTGCTTTTATTTCTTTTTATATATTGGAGTAGGGAGTGCGTGAGTCTGACAGAGGAAGCAGAGTTCCTGAAATCTTTAATTTTATAGTTGCCCCAGACCCTGTATCATTATAACCCTCCACACTTCACTCCTTTATGCTTTATGCATGAGAATAGAAGGCGATTTCCTTGGCTGGAAGGGATTACAAGGAAGGGAATATAGGAAGAAGACAGGTGAGAGCCCCACTGTGAACGAGCAAGCTTATAGTAACAAAGATGCTTCCTTGCTTGGGAAAGCACAGGTATTATCTCATTTACGTCTTCGCTCTCTAAGATCCTTCACCCTCTTGGCTAGTTGATGCTGCAAGGCTTCATGGCCCCAGTGACCTGCTTGGTGCCTTTTATTCAGCAGCTAATACTTCCAGGTGGCAAGACTTGACAGAGGTTACTCAGGGCCTTTCAGGCTTGCTGTCAAACACAATCTCTTTCGTTTTCTAATCAACAGCCAAGGGGGAGGTCACCATCTCTACATTTTAAGACTTCTGCTTCAGCCGTGCTTGCCCTGCTGACCTTTCCTGACAAGGCAAGCTGTGAGCAAGACCTTCCAATGTGTTATGTTTGTCGGCACTCACAGATACACCAGAAATGAACTGGCTTTTTTCCTTCCTTGCCAGTAACTCAATGTTTTTGTCTGCCCAGAGAAGATACAATTAAGAAAGAATAATACTCAAGTTAAAAATATCCTCATGGCTCTGCTCTAGGGAATCTTGCTAGGTTTTTTTTTTTAATAGAACGGTATTGAAATGAAAAGATGCAGTCTAAAGGCAAGCTCCAATCAATGCACAAACTATTTATTTTTATTTCCTCATTTAGCCCAGGCCCATCACAACCACATCCATCTGGGCTGTTTATGACTTAATAAGATGTTTTAAACAGTAAAAGACTCAAATAAAATATGGACCCATTTGCCTGCCCACCCCCCAACAAATAAATTACCTGAATCTTACACTTCATAAATCTCCCCTGCGGTGTTGAGATCACTCTGGCCTGCCCACACAGAAATCAAATGACCAGAGATGCATTTTTATGGTTCAGACCATTCCAGAAGTTAAACAGGCAGAGAGGAAAAGTATAAAAGTGAGGGATAAATGCCAGAGGAGCCTAAATGAATCAAGAGGAAGTTAACTGTCCCGGTGGGTCTGAGATTCTGAGAGAGTCTGGCCATAGAGATAGCAATTGTTGATGCCAAATGTTTTCTAAACATGTAATTTGCACTTGGATGTGAGCGTGCTTTGAAAACTTAAAAGTGCATAGAAATGTAAGGTATGAATAATACGGAGAGCATGTTTGCTGTTTTCCATTCATGGTGTCTCAGCTTAACCAGACACTGATCACTGATCTTGCCTTTCCCTCTTCTCCCATGCCTCCAAAGCACCAAGCACAGGGCTGGGCACACAAAATGATCATGGCAGGCAAAGTTTGTGAATTTGTCATCTCTACCTGTTGGTTCCTTTCCCAACCTTTTAGAACCCTCTCCCCTTTTTTCTATAAGAAAACCACTTTTTTTCCCCCTATTATCCCAAACTTTTTCTTTCCAATCTTATTGAGGTGTGATTGACATATAAAAATCTTATATATTTATGGCATACAACATGATCTTTTGATATACGTGCACATTTGTTAAATGATGACCACAATCAAGCTAATTAAAATATCCATCGCCTCACCTTTCTTAAATCAGGCTCTCAATCTTTTAAAATCTTATTCTTAATTCTTCTTTCCCAGTAAGGATAGCAGCATCTGAAGAACTTATTGACACTGACAGTCTAAGGAGTTCATGAACTGGCTCCTCCAAGACAATCTGCCTTTTTAAAAAAAGATGAAATGGGTAATGCCCGGTCTAAAGGATTGAATTACTAATGGTGGGATTTCAGTCACTGTGGAACAGGTGCTTAAAGAGATTTGCTTTAATACGTGAAAAACCATATCTTGACTAACTTATTTGTTTGGACTGCAAAGTCTGTGTGAACATGAACTTAAATTTGGGAGGAGGATGATCTTGCTGTAATCACACCGACATTTGTGCTTCCGAGATCCCATCTGCTGAGGTTGGGCTCCTCACTGCCTGATGGACCAGGTGAAGAATTCAAGCTGTTTTTTTTTTTTTTCTTTACTGAATGTTAAAAATTGAGATGCCAGCCTTCACATGTTTGTTTAAATGTAGCCCCCTTATACCTTTCCTTCAATTTCTGCTTCTCTTCACTTGTACATATAACTTTTCACTCAGTCCAATCAAGTTAAGACAGTTAAGAGGCAACTTTTCATTTAGTAAAGCAGCTGTTTGCTTTGCGGGGAAAAGGATGGTGGTTTACTGAAGCATCAAGTCCCATAAAAACAACAACGAAAAAATCCCACATAGAGAGTAAGTTTCATGCTAACTTTAAGTGAGTGAGGCCAAATCTGAGATCACCGACAATTTTTTTTTTTTTTTTTTTTTGAGACAGAGTCTCACTCTTTTGCCTGGGCTACAGTGGTGTGGCATCAGCCTAGCTCACAGCAACCTCAGACTCCTGGGCTCAAGCAATCCTTCTGCCTCAGCCCCCCGAGTAGCTGGGACTACGGGCATGCGCCACCATGCCCGGCTAATTTTTCCTATATATTTTTAGTTGTCCAATTAATTTCTTTCTATTTTTAGTAGAGACAGGGTCTCGCTCTTGCTCAGGCTGGTCTCGAACTCCTGAGTTCAAACAATCAGCCCAACTCGGCCTCCCAGAGTGCTGGGATTACAGGCATGAGCCACCGCGCCCAGCCTCACTGACAATTTTTAAAGGGAGGAGATTTATAGACTTCAGTCAAATACTCAAGACAAGTGCACGCTGATGGATGACCCCTGCTAATCCATCAAGTGATTTATCAGGGTTCACAGAGTAAATGATTGCAACTGCCATCACTCCCTGTACATCTGGGAGGATGAGGCTTGGAACTAATGAGCTTCCTCAAGCTGGGTCCACCTCCTTCCAACTAGCATGTATGCTGTTGTGTTTGTTCCATTTCACTGTGAGAAACTGTAAGGGAAACCAGGCAAACTAAGAGAAGCATAATCCATCCATCAATCAGTAATTCAACAGAGTTTTCTTGAGCCACAAAATGTGTTAATTAGATGAAGGAATTATTTAATGAAGCTTATGTTTCACTCACTGCTAGATCTTATGGGCAATGAAGATAAAGATACACCGTCCCTGCTCTCAAGGAGTTCCCAGATTGCTAAACAACAACAATCACAGCTGCCATTTGTTGAGGGGTTATTTTTGCCAGAAACTGAGATATGCCATTTTATATGCATTACCTTACTTAATGATCATAACAATCTTACCATCCCAATTTTACAGTGAGGAATTTGAAGCCAAAGTGGTTATGTAACTTGCCCAACATTACACAGTTGTTAAGTGGTGGAGCCAGCATTTGAACCAAGCATTTTTACTCCAAAGTTCATGCAGTGATCTATTCTGTGATATCTATGAATGCAACAAGTGTAGCCCAGATAATACATAGGAAACCTTGCTCTCTAATGGAGAGAGGTAGGATATACATACAAAGTTCTCATCCATTTTATTTGTAGTAGAAGCTTGAATATCTTTGTATTGCTATTCTATTTTATGATTTCAAAATGCCTCATATACCTATTAGCTCATCAATCTCCCACAGCAAACTTTTAGTGGCAACCGGGGTAAGTATTTGTGCCCATCTCACAGGTGAGAAAATGAAGCTCAGAGAAGTTTGAGATCAACAGTTAGGAAGTAATGGAAGTGGATTTCCTCAGACACCACATCCTCTGCACTTTTTCCATATAATTCTTTGCTTTTTGCCATGTTGCCTCTCATCTATTAAGGAGAAATTAGATCTTGCGAGTCTTACAGTCATGTTAGTACAGGATAGTAAGAGCATGTCCAAGTCAGAAGAAAAAAGTAACCCTTATATTTCTGCCAAGTATGTAACCTTCACATGCAGGTCTTTTTGCTCAGCAGTTCTCATACTTCCTACTCGGCCGTAAGCACTTGGCAGTGGGGAAAAAAGGATGCCTTAGAAGCGGATGGGCGTCTGATCCAAGCAGTAAAAACCCGAGTGCAAAGCTAGCCTTTTCCACGCCAAAGGGGAAATGCTCCAATAGGGTGTATCCATTAATAAAAATTGGCCCAAGCTGTCTCAGCAAAACATTTTTAAAGGAAATTTGCTATCTAAGTCAACTAGATTTATTGGCTTTCTTTGTTCTTGCTTTTGCCTACTTTTCTCTGCCTTCCCTTGAAATTAACATTCTAGGGACACGTAGATTCAACCAGAATCTCTCAGCCAAGATACAGGATTTCATCTTTGCAAAAGGGTAGGATTTTTCTTTTAGTTAAACTCAGCATTTCATGAGTTCCTGCTTAGTGTCTCCTACATCAAGCCATCTCAAATTTTAATGTGCGTACAAATCACCTGGGGATCTCACTACCATGAAGAGTCTGATTGAGCATGTCTGGGTGGGACCACTAACCTGCCCCCAGGTGAAGCAACACTGCTGCTCCATGGTCCATACTGAATAATAAGGTCTATAAAATACTAGTCCTGTGTTAGGTGTGCAATAGAGGATGCAAGACACGTGGCACACAACCTCTGCACCAGTGTAGTTGTTGATAAAATACACGTGAAACAATGGGAAAAGGGAAGAACAAACACACACTTCATTGCTATTAGCCAAATGATAGGCCATGGGGAAAAGTTTTCTTATTCTCTTTGTCATTGTCAGATCACATTTAATGGTTAAAATGGTCCTCAGTTTTTAGCATAACTAGTCACTTATAAAAGTACTGTTGCAGTTTCTGAAAACCCCTCTGTTGGTGCTCTGGAGACATAGCTAGACTCTGAAAAAGGCAATCACATAAAACTGTTTCAGGAGCATACCCATTGGATGGTCCATCTGGGCAAACTGGCCAGAGCACGCCCTCTTGTGGTAGGAAATCTGAATCTTAAGTAAGAAGCAGGAGACTGAGGTGCACAGAGGGAAAGCAAACTCAGTGGAAATCAACTAGACACGACCCACGCAAACTAAAACATTTGTATCCCCTTAATATTTTGAAATAATAATTTAAAAAAAGGGAAGAGAAAAAAAAGCAGGAGACTAAATATGGGCATTTATGTCCTGGCAGTCTGAGGTGGGCAAAGGTCAGAGGGCAAGTGCAGAAGTGCAGGTCATTGTAACACATAAGGTTCCTTCCAGACCAAACACAGCTAGAATTGTGAGTGAGGTGGGGGAGGTGAGATGGAGGCAGGCGGTAGGAATGCTGGAAAAAGAAATGGAAAGACCTTCTTTGCCCCTTCCCTTCCAGCCAAGCTCCAGTAGCATTCCTGCACACCTGCTGGAGCCCACAGGAAACCTGGAGCCAAATGAAATCTATGCTGGTCTGCATGAGTTCCAAGGGAGGAATGCCACAGAGCTAATCACTGGACTGAGATTGCCATTTAATGCCCTTCCTCCACAAGTCATTCATCAAGTTTATAGCAGCAACAAGAGTTCATCACCATGTTCCTGTTTAGCACATTCTCGAACAAGGTTATGCCTCCAATTTTAAGTGTGGTGTATAAAAGAAATGAGGGAGGGAGAAAGTGTTCCTGGAAGGAACAGTAATAAACAGAAGAGGTGCTCCTCACCAACTGAAAATGTGAGTCTCCCCTAGCTATTTATGACTCTGTATAATCAGAAAAAAACAGTACATCACTTACATTCTCATATTCATTCTTATTAGTAGCTCCTAAGTCGTTTTTATCAGTCTATCCATTCATCTCTGCCAGTCTTCCATATTAGGAGATAAAAGAAAAGATAGGATTTGGTTCCAACTTTATAATGTGGTTACAGGAAAAGGAATTCATGTGAAACTGGGTACAAACCAGAATATAAGCAACTTCTAAGTGTTGCTGTCCAGACCTTGGGTGCTAAAACAGTTTGAAGAGGTGAGAGATCAGTGTCAGGCAGAGAAGCAAGAGGTTGTGCGGAGACTGTAGGATTTCCATTATCAAAGGGGAGAGGGGAAAGTATTCTGAGTGGCAGATATTAATGAAAGAGATTGAAAGTCATCATGCGGATCTGAAGTCTTCCTAAAGAGGTTGCAGGCTCCCACAATCCTTGTCATTTGATCACCTTATGCACAATGGGCTCCCACTGAGCTCTGAAAGTTCAAACAGAAGAAAAGAAGCTACTTACACTGGGATAACTGTATCTGAATTTATCAGAATATTGACTGCTTTTATGCCCCGCCCGTGATTCTCAAGATGCTAGGAGCGTGTCCATCAATGTCCTGATAGTGTGGTGGTCTATGTAGAATAAACAGACTCAAATTACATCTAAGACTGCTTAATGTCATGGACTTAGGGGAGCTGGGGTTAAGGAAGTTGGCTCTTGATATAGCATAGATGTCCCTTAGGCTAGGCTCATACAAGGCAAATGGGAGATATATATGTGCCCATTTATCTCAGCCTAATTACTTAGTCAAATCAGGGAACATGTAAAAGTCACCTCAGGGCCTTAATTGTCCAATATCTCTGTTTTTGTGGATTGCAGTCATTGAGTAAATAATAAACATGTACAACACTACCCCCCCCCCACCCCCAGCCCTGCCCGCCCAAGCCAGAAGCACACATAGGAAAGTTGGCAAACCATATCCGGGGTGGTTTGGTGCAACCAGAGCTTTTGGCTCTAAGAAGTACTTCTCCTTCCTGGGAACAGAGTAGAGTTCCTCAATCTTGTCCTAAACTTGGGCAGGACTGAAGCCAGAAAGGGAAATATTCTGCTTCTAACTGAAAGAGCAATAGTGGTTTCCTGATCTCCTCTGGAGAAAGTCAAGTGAATACTGGCTGTTCTCAAGCCTGGTTTTCTCAATTGTAGAAATCTCGGAAGGTCTTGGTATGGTTCTTCAAATGCTCTAGGTTGTGCTATATTCTTTCTTTTTTCATAAACTGTTGTCAGCATCAGGCATAAAAACTAGGCTGTCTGGTCAGTAAGTTTATGGGTGACGTAACACTATAGCTGGTGTCCGCCTCTTAGTAATCTTTTAAACAATGAAAATGGCAAGATTTGACTAAATATGCCACATCCTCAGATTTTCCTCATTAACTGTGTCTCTTCGGCACTAACCTGCTCCTGTCCCTGGAGTCTAGGAATGACCAATCTTACAGATACATGTGGCCTTTAGAGCTTATTACACCTCATTTGAAGGCATGAAAAAAGTAAATTGCTGCTCCAATGTTCACTAATGACTGATTAAAGGCAAAATTATGCCCTGTGAAAGAATTTGAAAGAAACGATAATATGATTGCGTGTGGCAGTTCTGTGGCCATCATATATACAGGAGAAAATTTAAATGGCAATGAATTTTTTAGCTTTTTATGGAGGGCATCAATGAACTTTGGTTCCCACCTTTGCCAAATCTTCCCTGCTCCTTATGACACTTATCCCATTGCTCTGATGACCCCATTTTCAGGCTGTTATGTTTCTCTGCTCTAGTTCTACCATTCTGTCTTCAGTGCCCCAAATCTCCTCATTCCCGCATTGACATTTATTCTGTTTTGGTTCTCATTCCAAATAAATCTTAAAGACAGGGATGACTGACCAGCTTTGAGCCACAGGTTAAATGCCCCAGAACCAGGCCACTGGGCAAAAATTGGAAAGGTAAAGTTTCAAAAGCACCAGTTCTAGACTCTGTAGTATAAAATATGGTATGGAAAACTTGCTTTGCCTGTGCCCATTTTGGAAATATTTCCAAAATGAACGACTATGTACGCAGTGGGAGGGTGGTTAAGGTACTTTAAGCTACTATCACTGCACTATTTCTCCAGTGTGTTTTCCTCCTCTTCACTTTGTGAAAGTAAATGTCTCAGGCTTAGACAGGAAGAAAGCTCCCACTGAGATTGAGCCTGTCCTTTTCCCTTCAGGGGGATAATCTCAAGGAAATAATGTATCACCTTGTCTAGAATTCCTCAGATTCCCTTTCAGTTCTAGAATATTCCATTGTAATGTTTCCCAGTGACACCCATTTTAGGTCTTCCTCAGAATAATCTGGAAACAGAAAATTCTCCAGGGCTGTCAATCAAACAACACGAGGACTGAAATAATTCTTCATGCAGCTTGGAAATCACATAGCAGATACGCACATATCTGGAAAGAAGACAAGGTCTCAGTTCTGCCCATCCTAATTACAAATTCCATTTTCTAGTGTAATTCATAATTTCTGCATGGCAGGAGGAACTCCCTGACATGTCACCCTCAGAACCTGGGCTAAGCAAAAAGGCATGCTGTCTCTTTTCAGAAACAGCAAAAGCGTGCTCATTGTAGCATGTAAACATTTTATACTGAGTGAGTTCTGTTTCTATCCATACTCATCACAAATGAGCACTACCAAAATACTCAAATGCGTATTCACGGTTTGCCTCCCAAATGCACTATATGGAAAAAAATCAGAGCTAAGCACGAGGCACAGATCCATTTCATTTAATTAGAGTTTCAAAGAAGCCTAAAGA
Source organism: Indri indri (assembly GCA_004363605.1). Classification (NCBI taxonomy): domain Eukaryota; kingdom Metazoa; phylum Chordata; class Mammalia; order Primates; family Indriidae; genus Indri; species Indri indri. The sequence continues at coordinate 52,831 of RJWJ010000571.1, forward strand.
AAAAAGGTCTGTGTCTCCTTAAGTGTTCTGTTTCTGCATGAGTATAGCTGTCTTACATTGTCAGGTGGTTTGAATTGAAAATAATTCCAAATGCAAAGCCTTTAAGCTCTGGATGTTTGAATCAGGTAATATTTCACAGACAGACAATGAAAGTAACCAGCCAGCCCATTCCTATTCCAAATCTTGTACCACTGTCCACTTTTCCTTTAAAATAAATCAGGTAAGAGATTCTCCCCTCTGTTTCAATGCTTGAGCCCAGACCTAAGGCCATGTCAGCAAATCCTGCATTGCTCTCAGCACATCCTCTGAGTGTGCTCACATTTTATTTTGATTCTCCTCTGCTTTATTTTCCAGTCCTTTTAATCATTTTTCCAAGTCTAATCGTTCAACTTCATTTGTTACTACTCATCTTCAAGGATCCTCCCTGCCACCAAATCAGACTCCTCATGGCCCCACACCCATGCTATTCCCTTTCTTACCTTCTCGTGTCTACTCATACCATTCCCCTGCCTTCACTGTACCACATTTCTCTCCATACAGACATAGCCATTTCACATTTATTCCTTCCTTCAACTCATATTTACCGAGCACTTACTGTGTGCTGGAATCTGCAGAGACAACATTGACCAAAACAGAGATGCTTGCCCTCATGGGGTTTAGATTCTTGGAGCAGGAGACAGAAAGTGAATAATAAACATTGTAAAAGATCAAGTAATTTATATAGAGAGTAAGATGATAACTTCTGGGGTTGGTGGGGGAGAAAAATTAGAGCAGAGTAAGAAGGATAAGGAGTACCTCTTCTAAGAAGGCTTACTTCCCTGGTTTGAGGTACACAGTCCATAAGATATTCAAATTCCGTGCAGGTCTTACCATGCCATGGTATCTCCATGGCCACCTCTGCAGCACTTCACCGGACCTTTTTCTAAAGTAAACCTAACTGCAATTGAATAGTAGGCCGCAGCTTTGTTTTTCAAGTAGTTCACCAAACTGCAGTGTATATATTCCTTCACAAAGCAGTCTACATACTTACTGTATGCCTGCCTTTGACATTCTATAGACTCTCCAAGCTGTGGGGTCAGAAATGCTGTACCTGAGAGAAATGTTTTAAGTTTTGTTTGTCACAAAAAAAGATAGGACTTTTTTACGATTATGAAAGTGATACGTGCTTGCTATAGAACAAAAACAGTATAGAAAGTTATTTAAAAAAATAATAATTTTATATAATTCCATAGTAAGATATCCATGGTTAACATTTTGATAAACAACCTTCCACAATTCACATTTTTTTTCAAAAAAATAAAAAATAAAAATGAGATTATATTATGCACGCCCTTTTGTAATCTACTTTTTTCACTTAACCGTATGCTGACAAAATATTTTAGAGAAAAGTGATGGCCATGACAATATTAAAAGAGACGGGCAAGAATCCCTAGTTCAAGAAAACCAGAACTCACCCATGACTGTGATAACTGGAAGGGATCAGATACCAGTTGGGGAAAAACTAGGATCCTGCAAAAAATATATCACCTCTAGTCTGAACCAAAAGCCTTGCAGAACAATGCAAAAAAACAAAACAAAAAAACCCAACAAGGAGACACTTTTATGAGGAAAGTAAATTTTGGTTAATCAATTTCAGAAAGACAATGAGAAATCAGAGCATTGTTTTTCTTTTTGTGCTGCTCTATGTCCCCCTCCACAAAGGCTGAGTGTAGACTGTGCTGTGGCTGGAGGCCTCTCTGAAAGGGGCTCTGTGATATATCTTTATAGACAATGGATGTTGAATATCACCAGAGGGAGGGAAATCAATATAAAAGACATCAGATCTCCAGAATACAAGCCTGGCAACACAAGAAGAAAGACCTTGGGTTCCTTCAAAAACTGACCAGAAAGCAAAGATGTAAAAGGTCCCCTGGAGGCACCTGCAGCCTGGCTTCCCAGGGATAAAGAATCTGTTGACTGCAGCAACATGTACAATTGTACTTGCGGCAATAGAATAACCTGAAAAAATTGCCATTCTGGGTCTATGGATGTGTTAAAACTTTGCTTTAGATTTATAGTTAGGACATGTGCAGGACCTCATGGAAATAGAATGGATTTCTGTGCTCTCAGAAGACATCTGGCATCCAGCACATACACACACACATTCACACATACGATAATAAAACTTTTCCGGTTAGTGCTTGAAATTTTATCATTACAATTTCTTTAGCTCCCTTTTTTCCCTCTCTACTGTTCCAGAAGTTATATGTTCTATTCATATTATATTTACTTTATAATTCTTAAAAATATATTAACCAAACCCCAAAATTAATCAGCATCACTTTGCTCTATCTGAACAATGCCAAAATCTTAGAATACTTTAACTTGTTCTTCCCTTTGTAATTGTCCATGTTGTTTTTGTCCAGTACTTTAGTTCTATCTCGTTTTTAAATTCCTGCAAATTAGTATTATTTTTAATTGAATAATTATTTATTATTATTGTCATTTGCCAGAGATTTGCTTCTTAAACTCCTTTCTTCTAGGTCTACTTTTCTTATTGAAGAAAATCATTTAATTGTCCTTTTAATTAAGATTTATAAGTGGTAAGCTCTCTTCAGTCTTTGACTGAAATGTCATCCTTGTCTCTTCCGACCTATTCATAATAGACTAGGTGACTTTATAAATCTGGATTGACCATAATTTCTATTTAGCAGATAACTCCAGTATCTTCTGGTAACTATTGTTGCTTATGTAAAATTGGCTGTCCATCTAATTTTTGGTAATCTGTCTTTCCTCTCTAATAGGTTTTCAGATTTTTTTCTTCATCTGTAGTTTCACAATTGAGTTTGTTTGTTTGTTTTGCTTTTAGTACTTGTGGCTTCCTTAAGGGCAGTCTTTCCTCAATTCTGTAAAAGCTTTTATTATCATCTCTATCCTCTTCTTCATTCTTTCTTCTTGCCCTCTGGATCTCCTATTATATCTACGTTGGAATTTCTTATACTATCTTCTATGTCTCTTCATTTGTCTTTTCTATTTTACACCTTTTGTCTGTGAGTTGTATTGTGAATGCCACGTTTATTTTCCAATTCATTCATTTCATTTTTTATTATATCTATTATTCAATCTATTTATTGGATTTTTAATTACCTTGACTTCATATTCTTGTATCAATATTCCCTATTCTTTTTTCAAATCTGTCCTTTTTACACTTTCTTATTTTTATTATATTTTATATATCTTTATCTCTTTGAGCACTTAAAAATAATTTTAAAATCTCCTACAGTCTTATTTTAATCCTCATTTATTGAGAGTATAAATACTCTCTGTAGTATGGTATTACCTTGTATAATCTGTAACATTTACTGTCATTCCATATCAGGAGGGATGAAGCATGTTCAGTAGGAGTCCCATGTTCTAAGCATAGAAATATCCATGGCCGGGCATGGTGGCTCATGCCTGTAATCCTAGCACTGTGGGAGGCTGAGACAGGAGGGTTGCTTGAGCTCAGGAGTTCAAGACCAGCCTGAGCAAGAGTGAGACCCTACCTCTACTAAAAACAGAAAAAATTAGCCAGGTGTGGTGGCACTCCTCTAGTCCCAGCTACTAGGGAGGCTGAGCAGGAGGATGTCTTGAGCTCAGGAGTTTGAGGTTGCTGTGAGCTAGGCCGATGCCACAGCACTCTAGCCCAGGCAACAGAGCAAGACTCTGTACCCCCCCCCCACAAAAGAAAAGAAAGAAATATCCTACCAATTTCTCATTGGCTGTCAAGCATTTTCATTTTCCACAGTTCTGTGGTGATCTTTTTATTAATTTCTTGGCTTAAGGTTGCTGTACCTAGTGGATGCTGTGAATCCTCACCCAACATAATCACACATCACTGGTCTGATGTTATAAATACTTGCAGATGACTATTCCAAGCAGGTGGCTATTTCCAGAAAGGTGACTGCTCCTTTGAGGTTTTTCCTGGTATAGAGTACCCCAATTTCAGTAATGGGAAGCCTTTCCCAACTCCTGACTTATACGGGAACTTAAGTTCTACCTCCTCTCAGACAAAGGGGTCTGCAACTTGGGCTCATCTTCTCATAGGTTTTGGAGCTCCAAGACCTAGCCATTATGCTACTTTAAATTTTTCCTTGGTCCTTTGACTTCAATGTGCACTCACTATTCTGACCATATTGGGGATGGAGTAACTTTTATGGTTTCTAAATTGGCTACATGATTTTTAAATGTTTGACATATTTTATTCAGCATTTCTGTGTGTCTGGAGGCAGAGAGGCCTTCATCTCAGACTTCCATATTAGCCAGAACCCCCAACATCACTGGTCGATTCTTTTTGGTAGTGTATCACCTCTCCTCTCTCTCCTTTGCAGATAGGAAGATGCCAAAGAGAGGTAGCCAATACCTTAGTAGAAGAGGTAGTTTAGATTACCTTCTACCTTGACAAACTGGGGCTGCCTGATGGTACTGAGCATCTAGACAGAAGGAATGATAGAAAGAGGGAGGAAGTTATAGAAATTGGTTGCTGAGGACACCAAAGGCCCAATTTTCCAAAGTTCTAGCCATGACTGTGCCATGTGTATTGAGATATATATAAACATATATATAGAAATAGATAGGAGGTATATAATTAATATAAATATATTTATATTCATATATAAATGGCATGTAAATATATTTATATAGAAATATGTATAAATGTATAGGTATCTACATATATATCTCCATATACCAACATATATATAATAATATATACAATAACATATATCCATATACAATAATATATATCTATATATTCATGAAGACAGAGCTCCCATATAAATATCTAAACATCAAAGAATGTACCCAGTAACAGAAACCGAACAAGCTAAATCCTGTCATTCATATGTGAGAATAGCTGAGGATCTAAACTACAGGACAGAAAAATACCTTCAAACTATGGGATGAGAAAGTGGAGTTGTGATATCACATCTACAGATGAGAACTGAGTAAGTCTGATCACAAATGGAGCAGTTCACCCCACCACAGCAGCTCCACAGCCAGGTAATAGCATTATGCCTGCATTAGTTGCACAGTTAACTATTCAAAGCACTTTCCTACTACTGTTCATTTATCTCTTCAGCACATGTTGCTAAGTTGATCCTCGCATCATCCTAGAAGGGTGATGACATAGGTATTATCATCTCTCTGTAAATCATGAGACTACTTTGACTCCATTTTATGTAGTATCTGAAGGGCCAACAGCTAGTGTGTAGAAAAGGTAGGACTAGAATCTGATTCTCCTAACTCCTGACCCCTTTCTCTCTCTAGAATGTTGTGTTAAATTGTCTTTACCAGCTTGCAGATAGGCACCATTGAAGAGAAATTGATTCCAAGATTGGACAAAGTTGTGCCTGGCATATGGTTACTCCCTTCCTAAGCTTGACGTGCAGGCTAGGGCCATCCTTCCTCAGCATCAATCCTGTTCCAGATTTCCCCTCCCACCCGCTCCAAGTGTGTCACGTGTGTGAGGCTTTTGTGTTTGGAGAAGACAAAGCAGCAAGAATCATATTTTAGACTCCAAGAACCACAATAGAATATGAAATTCCAGTGTTCAATGAGCTTTTGAGAAACTGAGGTTTCAAAGTAAACTAATGTTGAAATGATAGCCAGCAGCAAGAATCCTTAGGAAGAGAGTCTATCCAAGCTCCTTTTCATTAATTTAGAACTTTATTTTGGGAAGTTTGTCAAAAATACCAGAAGTTTAAAATACTTGATTAAAATAAAATCCCAGGTCACTGTTAAATAACAGTCATTCATTTAACAAGAGTGATAATTAAAAGAATTCAAAAGCAAATGTAGAAAGTTACATGGTTGTAGAAAAACCCTAACTCTTCAATAGGTCTGGCAGGGGAGATCCATGATCCTGAAGGTGGTTTTCTCAGAGTGAGGCTTTTCCATTCCACTCCAGGCTTTTTTGAGTAAAGCTCTGAGGGACATTGAAAGCTTCAACATAGCACAATATTTAAGTGGAGAGTGGAGAGTAAATAAACAAGGATGACTAGAGATGATGAAACAGAGATCAAAGACAGCAAGTCTAATCCTTCCTTGATGGTAATAAATTAATAAATGTCAGACCCCCAAAGAGAGAGAAAATAATTTCCTTGAGCAGCAAAATATCAGCCACTGTTCCTCTCATCACAATTTCTTAACATTGTTCTGGTGGAAGTGTCCACATAGTATAAATAATCTTGGCTTAAGATGTTGGTTAATGTCCATAGCAAAGAATTTAAAATATATGGTACATGTATCTACCTTTCTTTTTACTAGATCTAGCATATATAGTATCTATATCTACCTATCCATGTATTGATCATGGGATGGGGAGAGAGGGAGGGAAAAAAAGTGTTGCTCAACTTTTCAAATGACATCTATATGCTTGAACTTGCTAGTGATGTTCACCTTAAGTAAAAGGTATCAAGTTTCACATCTGTGATCGAAGAAATACATACCTAAAGCCCTATTTGCTCAAAGATTTTTCTTCCTGCTGGCCTGCCAAAGTGCTTGAAATTCTCATCTTACTCATGGTTTAAGGATTGTAGCCCCTTATTAAACCACAAAGCTGCTGTCTGGAAATAGTTACTTAGAAACCACCTGCATCTGTGAATGTCTTGAGCAGCTAGGGACCAGTCACCTCCTTGCGGCCTTAGATTCCTGAGAGAGTTGAAATAAATGATCTCTTGATCACTCCTCTCATTAGGTATTATTCTTAGTGCTGTAATTCTATACCATGATGATCTAAGAGGCAGGTAAGTTTTGATAGAGCACTAGGAATCAGGGTGGACCCAGAGCCTTAAATGCTACTTGGGGTAGTTGGGGTGGAGGGGTGGTTAGAGCCAAGATAGGCATAGCCACAAAGGCCTTTGGATCCCAAACACTTCCCTGGTGGGAGGCAGAGAAGAGGATGCCCCCAAGACGCTGTACTCCACGGGTTTGTTCCTTGGATGGGCATGATGTTAATGTATATTAAATGCTCATTGTCCCTTGGTCCCTTCTGTCACTGGCAAAGACCCTTTGAAAATGAAAGGCAGTGTGAAATCAAATAAAGCACCTGACAAAATCGTGCCTGTGGGGAGCAAGTTGCATGAAAGGACCTCCTTAGGACATTGTTAGCATTTCTGTTCCCTCCCTCTCCTATAATTCGCAGTGATTTGTCTTTTCAGCAGCATTAAAGAATACAGTTCATCTTTAACACAGTCATCCCAAGTTCTAAAGGAGCAATGCTTTGTGTAAAGTATAAAGCCTATAAAAACCGGCCTTGATGCTTAAAGACATTGAGACATGTCAGATGTGGCAGTGGGTAGCCACCTGTGTAAGCAGAGGAGGCAAACCCAGCTGCAGCACTGCCTGACGGGCACCGGAAGGGCTCATTGCCACAAAGCAGAATTTTAAGACAAAACGCCTTCCCTGGCTTATCCGTCACACCTAGTCTCTACTGCCCAACGCCATCTTCTGTGGTTAATGTCACCCTCTAACTAACCCTTCCATCCATTTCTTCAGGGGTAAGAAATGCTGGGTCTACAGTAATAGCTCTGGGGGTGAATTTATCAAGTTGGTTATGGGTTTCAGCTCAAAGATGGGTATCTGGAGGAAGAGCATAGTGGAAAGAGGAAAGGCAGAGCAGTTTGGGGCAGGGGGTGGGGGTGTCACCAAAGAAAACGAACGGCAGCAGTGATAATAAGCATTCCAATCATTCCAAAAAGGTGTTTGTGTTTAATGTTTTACAGTTAACCAAATGCTTTCACAGGCATCGTGTAATTTTTATGTTGATCATATGATGTACACATTCACTTTACACATGAGATTTGGGGAACTAGAGGGTCTTGTTCTAGGCCACAGCACTGACAGGCAAGTAGAAAACTAAAACTAGATGCCAGCTGTTGACTCTGGCACATATTGCTTTGTTCTAAAGGTGTCTAAAGGGCTGCAGAGAATCTCTGATAGAGGAGCGGGACCTGGGGAAGTTAACCACAAGCTTAGCAGGTCAAATTTTTCTTAACTACTCAGGGTCTTGTTAGGGGTCAGCTGATACTCTTGTAACCCAAGGCCTTATCAGCTCCAGCTCTCATCCTCTCCTATGTTAGAACTGGCTTCCTCCCACCCAGTCCTCAGGTCTGAGGGGAGGGGAGGAAGTGCCAGGCAGAATGTCAATCACTCTAAGTTCTTCGACTGTATAGTAACCACCTGAGCCCTCCAGACTCTGGGTCTTACCTGCTCAATACAAATGTTCCCAGACAGTGTGGCTTTGTGTTTGCTCTCCACGGTGTTGCATTGTGCCCAAGTGGTGTCTACAAACTAGGCATTAGAACAATTAACCTCACTTCATTTTTTCCTTCAGTGGCTGAGGACCTGAATCTCATTTATATCCAGCCTGCTATGAAATCACAGTTGGTCACAGATGTGATATAAGGGGCTCCAGAAAGACCCAATAGCACCAAAAATACCTCCACAACCTGGTCCTTGTGCCCAATATTCATGAAGATCATTTTATTAAAGCTTTGTTCCTTATTAAAATGTAACCTCCCTCCCCTCCAATCAGACTTTAATCAGTCATCAGACACTGACACTTTGGGGCGAATGAGTTTTTCTTTTTTAGGGTGTAGACTAGCAGATGGAAAGAGGGGAAAGGAGGACTCTGAAAGGGTCGCAGGTGATGCAGAGTGTGAGGCCAGCCACACCTCCCAGGACACCTGAGCCAGGCTCCGGCTTGCACACGGCCCCCGGGGCAGGCCTGGTTGTGATCCATCCTTTTCCTCTCAAGTATACCCTCATTCCCTGTCTGAGCTAAAAACAGCCCTCCTGGGGTTGCATCTCCATCAGCGCCTCCCTCCCAAGCTTCAACTATCATTTATTCTCACTTTCAAACTGGTGATTTTCCATCTTCAGTTTTGTAAAGTGTTTGGGGACTAGAAAAAAGGGAAAACAACCATAACCAAATATCTGTTAGCCCCCATTCCCAGGTTCTGTTGGCAGGTTATAAACCGTTGCTACTGTAAGAAATACCTTTAGGTTACCTAAGCAGCAAGCGATGGAGTCGCACTCAATTGTGGGCGAGGTTGCCAATGGTTTTCTCTTTCCTCATTGTCCCCGCACATCCCTAGCTCTCTCTAAATACCACGGGGCTTCCTCAGTCACTGACCTTGTCTAATCATATTGATTGTCAGCAATTGCAGTCTAATTGGAAAGCGAGTTGCTATGGTAATTCCTGTGTCTTATGTCTTACATTTAAAGACACAATGATCCTCAAAGGGGGAAAATTGCTTGTGGTTGGTGACAGAGGAAAACATAATTAGATATGCAAATTGTAAAACTAATGTATTCAAATGAATTCTGAAATCTAAATCAGGATTTGATGTAATAAGTTGGTCCTGGAATTTCTACCAAAGGCACATGTTGTCAGAATGTATTTTTTCCCCCTCCAAATACTTACATTTTTAGGAAAATGAAAAGAAAGAAAACGCATCATGGACAAGCAAGAAGTAGGTGGTTATTTATAGCTGAAAATTAGGTACAGGATCCATAACACGGGGATGCTACATTGTGTGCTTAAAAGAACACCAGCATGGGAGGCGGCAGACCCAGATGCTGCTGCTCCTCCTCTCTTTAACTTGCTGTGTAGCCTTGGGTAAATCCCCTAACCTTTCTGTGCTTTACCATTCTTCACAAGTAAATGAGATGACAACTTTGGCTTTTTTCATTCACTTAGTCTATCAATAATCACTTACTGAGCACCTACTATGTTCCAGACTAATAGTAAGAAGCCTTGAAAATCAGTCTCTATTCTTCTCTATGTATTGCAGAAGAAGACAGTGCAGTTTTCTATTAATACTAGATCAGAAGCTCCTTGAAGACAGAAACTACGTTCTCTTGAATATGTCTGAAGAAAAGGACTGCAAAGGAATTTGAGATTTGGTGCCAAAAATACTAAAGTATTATTAATACCTGTTCCCTCCAACTCAATAAAAACTGAGAGCCTGCCAAGTGTGATTCGAGGGACCCAGGACTATGGAGAACGTGACAACTGCTGCAGCTCCAGCACTCGGGGCCCTACAAGCAGACGCATCTACAGCTGATGTGACCGTTAGCCTGACTATGATAAAATACTCTGGTAAAGGCATGAGCAATGTGCTAGGCAAGCTCAGAGGAGGAAAAATGTCTTAATTCTAGAGGGTTAGAGAGGGCTTCCTTGGAGAGAATTTTGAAGGTTGGCCCTTGAAATTTGAATGGGTTTTCCTTCCTGCTCCAGTGCTCAGATGTGAGGGTAAAGTATGTGTTTATGGGTATAAGGCAAAAGACTGTAAGCCCTGCAGATGCCATCTGTCCATCCAACATGCATTTATGAAATGCCTGCTGGGTGCACAGGTACAAGCTGTGAATATAGCAAAGTCCTTGACCCTAAGGGATTTGTAGTCCCTAGAAAATAACAGAATAATAAACACCATTTCTTTAGCACTCACTAAACGTCAGATATTTAACATGTAACTATTTCATAATCCTCACAAAGACAAATGCCACTATACCCATTTCAAAGATGAGAAACTAAGAGTCATAGAGGCTAAGTAACTTTGTCAGCTTCTCACAGCTAGCAAGTACTTCTATGGGTCTGCAAAGCTACCTTTGCTGCCTGGCTCACAACCTAGGTACCCCCTTCCCAGGAAGTAATAGCCTTGACCCATTGGTTCTACAGCTCCAGCAAGGAGGCCCATGTAATAGAACTTGAGTGGATTAACGAAAATGCACTCTTATCATCATAGGTTAAAGATCATCTTAACCTAGACCAGCTCAGTTATTAACTAGCCACATAACTATTCCTTCTCGTGCCTATTTTATCTGTTTGAAAAAAAGGGAACAGGAAATTGTAAGAAAATAAATCTAGAAGATAGCTGATAAACTCCCTTCCCTCCTTCCCTCCTTTGCTGATTACTCTGAAATTCTAATTTCAGGGGAATTGAAAAACAACAACAAAAAAGTTTCCTAAAAGATAACTTTCTAACAGATCCCCATTACCTGAAATTATTTTAGTAAAGGACAAATGTGTATTTCACAACTAAATTACACAAATCCATGGGAGTAGGAAAGAGCCCCTTGGAAGCTGCTAACAGGAGGAAGGGGTCTGGGTTCTGTTCTCCCACCCCACACAGCCAGCGCCCTCTGTGCTCAACAGGAACAATTCCATTGTTTGTGTTGCTACTCTTTCAGCTTTCATTCAAACAAAGGGTTCCAAGGCACAAACAAGGACTGAACATGTGCTGAACTAGGTTGGGCATTGCCAACATTTTGGGCGCCCTTACCCAGCTGAATCTAAAGACTGGTATTTAAAGGGAATCCACTCTCCTCATTCCTCCCTGGTATGATGGCATTTTTCTCCAGGCAGTGGCCAAGTCTCATAAAATAGGAAGCTTATAAAAACCTTCGTTCTTTTCTCCTGACCATGTGGGCCCTTTGTTGTAAAACATGGGGACACTCTCAGGACCTTCACAAGGCAAAGAAGATGCAAGAGTAGTACTTTTGACCACCCTTAGGGGGTGGCATGGGGAAAAACTGCTCAGAAATGGATTGAAAAATCAATTAAATACGAAGTTAGACAATATACTACCCTGAATGTCTGAATGGTAGCAAAAGGGCAAGATGGATAACAGCTCTGCAGGCAGGGTGCTTGTAGGGGTACTACCCTCAAGCTTTCCAAAAAAGAAAATAAGACCATCAGTGTGACTCAAATTCAAAAGCAGCCAAATGTGAGGTCCTTGTTCCTTCACTGTGGCTCATAAAGGAAGCTCTTTCATGCCAAGAATAAGAGTTAATGAGGTAGAAAATGGAGAGGCATAAAAAATAGAGTAATTATGAATTACAGAGTGAAAACAGAGGCTGGAAGGAGGAAGAAAGCCAGTTGCGGAAGGAGGGATTATGTTACAGGTGTGGCAAGGGTAGCAAAAAGGCACAGTAGGACCCAGAGGGAATTGTTGAGGAAGCTTTTGGGGTACTGTGGGGTGAGAGCAGTGAACAGGACAGCCTACAATAACACACACACACACACACACACACACACACACACACACACACACACACATGCTATTTCTTCAGTAAAGAGGCGCAAGAGGAAATCAATACTGGCTTACAGGGAGTATCAACGGAGCCCTCTTTCAGCTGACAATAAAACATATACTGTCTTTAAGAGAATAATGGCTCAGGCTAGGGGTTCTTTCTCACCTTGTCCAGGACTTAGAAAGAATGGCTCTTGCTGGCTACCCTGCCGCTGCTCCCTCACAGGTCCCCCCCAGAGCTGCTCCCAGGGGAACGCAGGCAGTGCCCAAGAAGTATGCTTCATGGAGCCCCGCCTTGCCCTAGCTTGTTAGAAATGAAAGCCAGCTGTCATGGAGGACTGCCTATGATGTGGCTGACTGCTTTTTAATAACAGAATCACAGAAAAAATTAAAAACACAGAATTCTAGGGCTAGAAGGGACCCTGGAGATAATTTGGATCAAGAGTGTTGTTTTATAGATGAGGAACAAAAGCCCAAAGAAGGTAATTGATTTGACTCAAGGAGAATGGTTAATAAGTGGCAGAGTCAGGACCAGAACCTAGGTCTCCTGACTCCATTGAAATAATAAAAATAGTAGTAAGCAGCATGACCTTTGCATAACACGACGTGCGTGTTTCCTAGTGCATGACATGCATTATTCATGTGATCTTCAACAGCCCAGCCAACTTCAAAGGATTGAGTATAAAATATACCGAGGGAGAGAGGACCTTAGCAACATCTTACAGAGGAAAATGGACCTCAGAGAGCTCCAGCGATTTGCCAAAGTGGTGAAGGGCTTCCTCTTACCCAGTCAAGAGACCTTGCCCCACGTAGCTCTGCATTTCTGGAGTTTAGAAAGCCGGGGATTCAAAATATCTTACCCTTAACACCCTCCCAGGTTATGTGTGCTAATGAATTTAGTAGTCCCCATTGTTAAAAATTGTTCTTTCTGGCATGCTGAGATTTTTTTTTTCCACAAAATAATTGGAAAAGGGAGAAAAGAAGCCAAGGGCTCATAATTCAATAAGCAGCAACCACCTGTGTGCTCACCACAAGAGGCCAGGCAATTGAGTCCCAGGTAGTAGATACTGTGTCACTAAGGGAGAGTCATCTCTGATAAAAGAGGTCAAGTATAGATTTAGTTTTGAGGAGGGTATTTTTGGTTATTTGTTTTCTTCTTATTGGCCAAGCAATACTCCTGCATGACTACTAATTAATCAGCCAGTAAGAATTTACTGAACATCTACTGTATGTATCATTTCTCACTAGATGGTAGATGCCAAACTCTTACCCTGTTCCAATGGGAGGAGAATTTATTGAGCAAGTGCTAGGTACCATGCAGGGTGCTAGACTCTCACTTTAGGTATTAGAGTAGGATAGATGACAACAACAAACTCCAAAATGTCAGGGACTTTTAGAATAAGTTTCTTTCTTTCTTATCTAGTATTCCAGGTGGTGCTCCTCACACATGGGGGTTTACCGGCCAGGCATGGAGCAACATACATCATTTCTGCTCACATTCCACAGGAAGAGCTTTCTTCTCACAACTAACAGCAAGATTAGCTGGGAAATGTAGTCTGGCTATGCACACAGGAATAAGAGGGGGGAAATAGATTTTGGAGGACAGCTAGAAATCTATTCCATGCCACATATTACCTCCATAATTCTCACAAAACTTCTAAAAGATAGTTTTAACTATCCCCATTGAAATAAACAAATGTCACAGATGTTAACTGCCTTGCCCGAGGTCACCCAACTAGGCGATAATAAAGCCAGAATTTGAATTCAGGCTTGTCTGGCTTCCAGGTTCATGCTGCCACTCACATATGTATGTGAATTAAGACAAATACAAGCCAGCAAGGCCCTGCCAAGACAAGGCCATTAGTGAGATTACCCATGTAGAGCATTTACTGCTATGCCTGCCACACAGCAAATGTCTAATAAAGGTTAGTTATTATCACCATCATCATTATTCTTGCAGCTGTGAGCTATACAGCTCAAACTTACAAGTGTTCCGAACCTATGAACAGTTTACCATTCCTGTCCCTTGTGTGTCAGAGGCTGCTCTAACTTCCCAACTCCCTTTCTTTGGACTCTGCCAAAGATGGCAGGTCACACCAAAACCAAATGACCCAATCAACATGCCTTTCCTTTCTGCTCTATACACGGTGTCCACTCCCTCATTACCTTCCAAAACAGTTGTCTTTTGTCACTAAGAACTCAGTAAATTCCTGTTTAAGCAATTTGTGACAAGCATACACAAGTAAGAAAGGAACTGACTACCTTTTCTAGCTCCCAACTCTAATCTGGTTCTACCTCCAGAAAATCTCTTCGTCCCTCCTTCACTTTTTATCATTCTCTTTTAATTCCATCTGCTTTCCCAAACAACTACCCTGTGCGTGGCCCCCAAGCACAGGTACTAGCTGCATGCCCATGTCCAGGCAGAGACGGATGACTCATAGCCCACCAGCTTCTGCTCCCTCTTCTCTCCACTTGCTGGTGCATTCTTACTGTCTTGCACATTGTACACATAACCTGGAATCTACTCCAAAATTTTAAGTAACTCATTGGGACACATACTTTGTTTGAAAACAGATGACCCATGACCAACATCAAAGCACTTCTGAGTCGTGTGCCACAACTGTCAAGAACTGCTGGTCTGGCCCAGGTGTGGTGGCTCATGTTGTAATCCCAGCACATTGGGAGGCCAAGTTGGGAGGATTCCTTGAAGCCAGGAGTTTAAGACCAGCCTGAGCAACATAGCAAGACCCCATTTCTACAAAAGTAGCCAGGCATGGTGGCACACTCCAGGCCTGTAGTCCCAGATACTCGTGAGGTTGAGGCAGGAGGATCACTTGAGCCAGGAGTTCAAGGCTGCAGTGAGCTATGATCATGCCACTGCACTCCAGCCTAGGTGACAGAGTGAGACCCTGTCTTTAAAAAAAAAAAAAAAAAAAAAGAACTGCTAATTTGGCAGAAATTGCAAACAGCAGTAATTATGACAATAATTGTAGGAAATGAAAGGAGGTTTGCAAGAAATACTGAAAAAAGTAATTGAGAGAATTTAGGATCTGTTTGGACATTAAATGATGAGAAGGAGTCAGAGATGATCCTCCCCTCGAGGATCCAATGGGCCAGTTGGGGATGTCAGACAGAACTGTTGGCTTGGGGTGATTAAAGAGGGAAAGAGAGTTGGGAGAGGAAAATAATTGGTCTGCTCTAGACTAGTCTGTGATGGGTTCACAGAATATGTAGTGGAATACGCCTCAGGCAGTTGCAGATGTGGGACACTGGCCAAGAGGGGAGCTTATATTGATAATGTGTGATTATCAGCAGAGAGGTCCTAACTGAGGGGGAATGGGGATGAGGTGGTCCAAGGGGGCTTCAGTAGGGAAAGTTTGAGGGATGCCAAGACAAGCTTGAGAAATGCTGACATCTAGAGAGGGTGTGATGGAGGGAAATATGGTATATAAGGAAAAATAAAAAAACATATTGAAACTCCACTGTTTTACCCAGCTCCATGTTGGGCACTTGGCATCCTTCCCACACTGCCTTCCACTTCTCTTCAGTTGACTTCGCATCCTCAATTTGACATGCATATGACTTTTATCCAATCACATTGCAGATTTTTGTAAGGCAAGGGCAGTACATTTTATTGTTGTACATGCTGAGAAAATGTACTAAAAAGGCACTTATTATATGAGTTGCTGCTTGGAACTTTGATTTCTTTGTGCCTCTTTTTCCTCCTCTGTAAAAGGGGCTAAGGATGGTATTTAACTCACAGGGTTGCTATGAGGATTCAGCAACGTAATTAATGAGAAGCACAAAAAACTTGCCTGACACCTAGGTGCTTAATAAATGTCAGCTCTTGTGACTGTGATTTTTAGTCCTTTTCCTCATCTGCTAAGGGAAGAAAAAGAAACATAATATACCAAAATGTAGATTACTTAATATTTAAGTTAAAACTAAAAAGAAACATGATAGTTTCTTAATTTATTTGAAAGTGAGTGAGTTGACTTCAAATTTCTGAATCGGGCCAAGCCATTGAAAGTACTTTTATCTCTGTCTCATTTTGGGGAGATCTTCAGGACATCTCGTGCAAAAACTGTCCTTGCCTGTGAGAAAAGGCAGCAGATCTGGGAAGGTAGAACCATCTCAGACCTGTCAGGAAAGAAAGGCATCCACCTGCTGCTGCCACGTGAGGAGGTAAAGGGAGCCCTTTGACAATGTCCTTACCACACCCTGACAACATGTCCTGCCCTGAGTTGACCCTTTCCCCAAGGGAGCAGCATGCTTTCTAGGTTATGAGTTGAGTGGTGGAGACAGTTTGTGTTGAGGCACCTACGTGCTCTGCCTGATTTCCTTTGTGTGGCCAGTGGATCAGATGGTGGTCTCAACGTAAGGCTCAGAATGGAGCTAGAGTTTGGGACAGTGCCATCGCCTGGTTTAAAGAATTTAAATGATTCTGCAGATGAGGTTGATGGGACAACCTAGATTTCTCTATTTAGAGCTTAAAGAAGAATTCCTAGGACCTGTGCTAGCCGAGTTTTCCCTCACCATGGTGGGTGACTAGCCCAGGATCTCCAGCTGCAGGTGAACTCAGTCCTAAACTCCATAGGGAGAGGAAGGCAGACTGTCAGGCAGGCGTGGTGATGCTGGAGTTGAGCATGTGACAAGCACTGTGCTTTCACACTGACCATCTTGCTTAATCCCTTTGTCAGCTGTGCAGGGCAGTGTAATTCCCATTTTATGGACAAGGAACTGATGCTCAGAGAGACTCTAAGTTTCCCACAGTTAATAAGACCTAGTAAGAAATGAAGGCAGGATTCAAACTCAGCTCTCTACTTTTTTGTAAAGTCTCTGAATCTAACCTTAAGGGAATTCTAAGTGAGGGTGAGAGTGTGTATTTGAAGAGCTTTATGAACATTTCTGGAACCCATTTTCATGGAAATTTTCACCTGCCCTCTTCTATAATATGTATAAGAATTACATGTATATTATAATTATATGTATATTGCATTTCAATATAACAATAATACATGTGTTATATATCTAATTATAATACATAATTCATATATTATACATATATCTTATATTGAAAAGCAATATACAAAAAATTTGTTTTGTTTTTTCTGGTAACCCAGTGTAGCCCATCAAATAAAGATAGCACCCAGTTAAGGAAAGCCTAGAACACTAGACTTGCTGAGTTAGAGATGATTGATGAAACCCAGGACCCAGTTTTTTCACCTCTAGATTCCCAGCAATGATCCCAGTACCTGAAACACAGCAGCTGCTTAATCAATATTTGTTGAGTTAGTTCTCCACTCTTTTAAAGATTCACTCCAAGGTTCTACTAAACAAGAAGCTCCCTCCTGTGTGAATACACGATTTGATTTGCAAATACTCTGTTTGCTGCAGGTTTTCAGGAACACAGCTTTATTGTGCAAAAGCAAACGTGGAAAATCTTTTATAATCTTTCAAAGATCATTCATTCATTCAGCAAACACTTCACTGGGAGCAGGAATACTAAGATAAAAGGCAATGTCACTGTCCTCCAGGAGTTCTTTGCCTAGGAAGGAAGACAAAGCAGATGCAAAGCCAATGAAGTGTGTGAGGGGTAATAACAGAGGGTCTGTGGGAATCTGAGACTACAGGGGACTCAGGGAAGGAAAACAGTCAACTCAATTTAGTTTGAGGTTACTAAAAACAAAAGGGAGAAATTTGATTCAGTAAGTATTACAAATATCTTAATGTAATTGAATCTGCTAATTTACCCAGTTAGGGAGAAATTTATATTGGATATATTAGAGGAAAATGCTCTGTGACAAGAGACACAAGGGAGGAGGAAAAGATGGGGAGGACCCAGTTGGAGAATATCTCCTCTGTCAGAAAGAAAGCAAAGAAGAGACTCCTGTATTTGATTTCTTATTATATCCTATTCTCCAATTCATGTCACTGAAATGCTAATGAGGTCATTAATCACTGGTCACAGCTCTTCAGCTCTTCTTCATCCTGCAAACCATTAGCAACTCTGTTCGGAATGAAATAGTTCAAGCATCTAGCAAATGAGTGTGAGCTGTAGTGGTGAGCACAGTCATATTACTCTACTATAGGTCGAAACTTTATGGCGGACCTCACTGAATTCTGAACGCTCATTCACTCCCTAAAGTCTCACCCAACCCCTCTGTCAGATGTACTTCTATGTGAATATCACTCCATTGACCAGAAGAATGTAAATCTGAAGGAGGAAAATTTTATAATGGCTCTGAAACCCACTCCAGAGGGAATGCACTGATAACCTCCATCACCTCACGCAAGCATATTCCCCTTCCTTCATACAAACATGGGCTCTCATGCAGAGAAGGGGCCTTAGAAGTCCTCTTATCCCCAATCAGACACCTTATGAACCCTTACAGCTACCAGTCCTCTCTCTTGTTTTCTCTTCTATGGGTGTTTTGTCCATTCAGGGACCTCATCTGGTAGCCAGAGAAGGGCTGGGGAGAGCTGTGACCCAGAGAGGCAGGGAAAAAGGCATTCAGATGCTATCAGTATGGCAGACCAAATATATGTGTGTGCTCCTTGCATGTTGTATACTGCATTAGTGAAAATCCCTGAGACAAAAGCCTAAGTCACGGACAAGCTAGGCTTGGCTGTCATTTGCTGGATTTGGTCATATTGGCTACAGAAAAGGGGGTGAAAGTATTTCACAGACACACGTCATCTCCTTTGCAGTGTAGCAGATGCCATTCTTAGGCCTGCAGACCTTTTTTCCTTCCTCTATTCATCCATCCATTCATCCACCTACTAATCATTTATTGAGCACTAACTACATACCAACTCACTGTTAGATGCTGGAGATACAAAGACAGATGAATAAAATAACATCCAGGAACCCACAGTCAGGCTTGGAAATTAGATAATGACCAAAAAAAAAAAAAAAAAGATAAAACGTGGTGGTGATTGCTTTAACTGAGAAATTTAAAAAGTCTTGTGAGTACCTAGAGAACAGAAAAACTTCAATGAAAATCCCAATGATGATAGAGTAAAGGGCAGCTTTTCAGAGGGGATGTACATTTTTTAAAAGCAGGTACTTCACTCCCCTTGAACTGATGTAGTTGAACTCCTCTGTCACGCTTTTCATACCTCCCATGTGTATGTGCATTGGAGGGAAAAGTCCGGTAGGGTATTAATTATTAGTATTTCCCTAGAGAAACTTGCAATCCAAAGCATGGTCTTGTGACCAGCACCAGCACCTGAGCTATTAGAAATGCAGAACCGTCCCCTCCTTGGATATATGCATACACAAAGAGTGCAATGCACACCATCCGAGAGATGGACACGCTTGGGACTGGGACTTGGGGGGAAGGGGGGGCAAGGGCAACATACGTAACCTAAACATCTGTACCCCTATAATAACAAACAATAAAAAAAAAAAAGAAATGCAGAACCTCAGGTCCCATGCCAGACCTTCCCAGTGAGAATCTGCATTTTAACACATCCCCCGGTGATTTGTGTATGTGTTAGCCTTTGAGAAGTGCTGTCCTACAAGACGAGGAGAGCCTTATTTCTGGATGTAAGCCTTCTACAGAGCTGCCGTGCTTGAGGATGGAGGTCTGTTGCATTGCTCTGGAAAGGACTTGACAAGTCATCTGATCTACCCCCTCATTTTACAATGAAGAATCCAAGGTCCAGAGAGGGGCTCGATGTGGCCTGGGAGACGGGGAGTGTTGAAGAAAGCACGTGAGCCCTGCTGTCAGCCAGAGTTGTTCACACAGGCAGGGCCACTTATTAAAGCGGAGACCAGGGCACATCAGAAGGATTAGAGAGAACATATGTAAAGCGGCTAGTAATTAGTAAACACCCACAAATGATAATAGAAATAACTAGAAGCAGAGCTTGGTTAGGCTGGAACAAGATGTCTGAATTTCTCAGTGAAGTACTTTTCCACTGCTGCACCCCATTCAACTTCCCCCAACCCTCGCCTGGCCAAAGGCACCCCCCATCCAACCCCAATACCCTCTTCTGTCTTTGAAGTTGAGATCGTAAAATATAAGGTACCTTCTGAAATAATTTAGAAGTATTTCTTGGCTTGCTTGTTCTAATAATTTCTTGACCAAAAAAAAAAAAAATCCAGATAAGGGAACTCTCAAGCATAAATTCAGGTAAGGAGCCATGTCTCCATCATTAGGCTGAGATATTACCTTGAGCGGTGACCAAATCTACTGCTAACTATTAGTGAACCTGGAAATAGCATTCGGAGGATCTGACCTCGTTTGCAGTTAAGCCCTCCCTGTTATCCACCCTTTTCCTCCACGTATTCATTCTCCACCCATTCAACTCTTTCCACTCTTTCAAGTGTTCAAATAAATGCCTTATTCTTCCATCCCTTTCCCCCTCCTTCCTCATTCCTGTACTTCCCAGAACTCCCTTCACTTGCAAGAGGGCAAAATAAATGGCCAATAGCCAGCATGTTCTATTAAAAAAAAAAAAATGCATACCACCCTTATCCATATTCCACTGTAAAAACTATGAAAACCTGAAGAATTTACTGAATTAATGATGAAACATTTTGTTAAGGAATAAGAGGAGCTGTTTTCTCACAAAATGTCTCCTCATTCATGGGGGCCCCAGACGTCCCCAGCACCCCATCACTGAGACAGCTGCTGCTCATGATTACGCATCTCCTCCCCCAGCCAGGCCTTTTTCTTGATCAAGAGCCTTCCTCGAACTCTTCTCTAAATCCCAGGCCAGCAGACAATGCTTCTGCCTCAGCTAATTTGAATGCATGCTGCCTGTGAGATTTCCTAAGACTCTCCCAGCTGCCGCATTAAAACTGCATAAGAATCTTCCTCAGTTTCATCTGTGAGCCACTTTATAAATATTAACTGATTAAGCCACCCTCTCTCCTCACAAGCTCTGGGTTTTGCATGATGGGCTTCATTCTCTACTGCCCTCAGATTACTCCGGGAGAAAAAAAGCCTGAGACCTGCAGGATCTTTTCTGGGTATTTTATGCCAAGACATCAGTAATGCCAAAGGCCTTGCAATAGCAAGCTCCACTTGGGTAATGGCATGGAGAGGTGGGGATTTAAATCTATGTTTATTGTAAAAGAGACTGGATTGAGGTTCTCATTGCCCAAAGCCAGGTTAGCAGAAAGACGAACTTCACTCCATGGTCCAGGGCAGTGTCATTGAACTAGAGCCCCTGGGCCAAATACAACCTGCCATCTGTTGTTATAAAGTTTTATTGGAACATGGTCAGGGTCATTCATTTATGTGTCATCTATGGCTACCTTGGCACAACAACCTCAGTTGAGTAGTTGTGACAGAGACCAAATTGCCAGCAAAGCCAAAATATATTTACTATCTGGACCTGTAGAAAAAAGTGTGCTGACCCCCTGCTCTGAGGAACTCAATTTTTTTTTCTCATCCTTTATATTCCCAAAATATCTTCCAAGCAAGTCTCTTTCCTTCTCTGGGCCTCAGTTTCTACATCTATGGACTGGCTAATCTCTAAATTGAACCATTGCCTTGGGCTTATTTTCCCACATTCTGTAAATATTAGCATCTAATGCATTAGTTTTGTCTCATTACTACAGCTGACTTCTTTGAGGGAAGGAAAGGAGTTTTGTGTGTCTCATGAATCCTCCTAGGCACAAGGCTCTATGTTGAGTGCTAAATGTGTTTATGGAGTGAAACTGAACTGGCTTGAATGACATTTCTTTCTCTGCAGAGAGATCTCTCAGAATGACATCTTGGAAGTGATAGAGGCAGATGTGTTCTCCCACCTTCCCAAGCTACATGAAATGTAAGCAAGAGACCTGGGGTGGAAGGGGTGGTTGGTGGTTCATGGCTGTTCTTGGCAAAAGCATTAAAGTTCTCTTATATTCCTGAGAGGCCCTGGCTCTGCTCTGTCCTCAGATCCCTAGACTGCCATTATAAGATGTTCAAGTCAGCCTAAAAAGCACTGTTACATGTCTGTGGCTGGTGATCCAGGCACCATCCTAGAGCCTAGTCTCATCCTATTCCCTGCGTCCCAGAGTGTTTTGCATCATAGACCCAAGAACTTTGTCCAGTGACTATGAGCAAGTACCTCTATACCATCCTCCCATTCAAAGCTATTCCATAGTCAAAGCCCCAAGTCAGTCCCACATGAGGTAGGTGAAGTCAGGTAGTCCTAGTCTGAATACCAGCCCATACCATATACTCGCCATGAAACCTTGGCCAAGATACAGAACCATCTGAGACTTAGTTTTCTCATCTGTAAAACTGGAATAATAAAATTACATCCCTCATAGGATTATAGTGATGAATAAAGGAGATGATAAATATAAATTAGACCTAGCATCTCAGCTGGCCTAGAGTAAGTATGTCATACCGATCTTTGGTTCCTCTACTGCTTCAACTAAATGATGTTCCAGTTTTACATTTGTCAGTGCTCGCACAGATCCACATCTGTTTCATACCAGTCTGTAATTACCGTAAATTAATTCAGAGAATCGTAGAATGTCAAAGCTAAGAGAGATTTTAGAGACTGGTTGAAAATTTTCCAAAATATATTCTGTGTATCACTGAGAACACAGGAAATTATTAGGTGTTTAAAGGAAAAAAAAAAAAGGAAAGATTCTGTGGTCAAATAAAATTAGGAAACCTTGGGCAAATATAGTTAGGTTTGCTTGCCCTTGGAAAACTTCTCAGAGCCTATAGTATGCTAATGTAAGAGTGTTTCTCAACTAACGCCACTGGAAAAGTTTCTTTTGTGGATCGTTTATTAACAGCTATAAAATTCCCATGGAGCACATTTGGAAAGCTAACCACCTCCTAATTTTACAGATAAGGAATGAAAGGTATGGAGAAGTTGTGAGGCTTTTCTAAAGTCACTCAGCCTAATCTACAACAGGATAATAACTTCAACATAAATCTCTTGACTCTTATGTATCTTTTTAAAAAGTAAGAATTTTGCTTTTGGCGTTTGCCAAATATCAATAGGGGGCTTATATTAGGGAATATATATTACTATTAGGGAATGTGTTCAGGAATGGCCCCCGGTCTGCCCATTTTAGCAAATGCACTCCTTTTTCCTTCCTTCCACCCACGCTGCCTCCCGCCCTTATTCTTCTTCGTTTTCTCTGCCTCTCCCCATTACCCTCATGCTCCTTCCTTTCTTCTCTCTCTTGTTGGTCTCTTCAAACCTAAGTTGGGAAAAGAAATCTGACCAGGGTCTCAAAACCCACAGGGAATATTACAGCGATGAACCAAAGGGGAGCCAGCCCTCTGGACAGGGTCAAGCGGGCATCCCTCGATGCGGTCCGACGGACAGTGGAGCTAATGGAATGGGTCTTTCATCTCCTTTCATGAAGAGGTGCTCACACCCCATGCAGCATTAACTGTACTTAAAATGATTAATTGCCTGGTACTTGGATCCGGGTAGCTGCAGGTTCCTGCTACATAAAAACTAATGAAATGGGGAGGAAGTAATTAACAGAGACCATCTCTGCAAATATACATTGATCCAGCAAGACCAGGAAAGGGCAGGCTCTCTGTGGGAATCCAAATGTGAACATGCTCACCTCCAGACTATTGATCAGGACACAGCACAGGCCAACACGGTGCAGAAGTCACCCGTTCCCATGAGCCGTGAGGGAGCAGCCTCAGTCTACAGCACAAAGGGAACCACTGGCCATACCCAGCTACTGTTTGCTGGGATTTCACAGCTAAAACCAAAGAGACGTTGATTGGTTGTCTCCCAATATTTATTTTTCTTTGTTATTTCACTCTCTTTTTCTCCAATATCCTTTTGCCCCCTCACCCTTTTTCCTTCCTTCTCATCTTCTTTTCACCTTCTTTTGTAGTTTTCATCTCCTTCTCTCTTGTATTCCGTCTCCAGACCAGACAAAAGCTCATTTTCCCAGATTAGTCTCACCCCTGCCCTCTTAGCCCCCTCAAAACCTGGCAGATCCTTACTGGTTAAGACCCAGCTCTGTTCAGGGTGAAAACAACTCACCCAGCCAATGCTCTGTTTGCCTCTGATGGACAGGCCCCAGGTGATGAGGGTTGAATGGGACAGGGTTAATATTTAGTTTGCAGTTAGTTAATTTAGTTTGCACACCGCATGCATCCTCAATATTTGTCGAAATTGTGGGTGGATGAATAGTGGGCAGATGGGATGAATGATGTATTAATGTATCCTGTGTACATGAAAGGTACCACAGCATTCCTTACTATTGAGATCACTTGCATGTTTTTTCTTCTTTTACAGTAGAATCGAAAAGGCCAACAACCTGCTCTACATCAACCCAGAGGCCTTCCAGAACCTTCCCAACCTCCGATATCTGTAAGAACTCATGTATTCTGGAACCGTCTCTATAATCAATTTGTGCATGCCTATTTTAGTAAAATGCCCACTTGCTACTTTGAGGAGCAATTGCTTTTTATCAAGGACGATGTGAGGGAAGCAGAAGTGGAGGTAGGAGACACGTGGTGGTGGAAATTAGTTTAGTTTAATGAGCAAATTCTAATATAATTGCATTTTGTTTCCATTTGCAAAAACAGATATAAGGAATGTCATTTGCATTAATGGGACTATCACACAGACCTCTTATAGAACTCAGTCATAATTTAGTGTTAATAAGATGCAGCCAAAATTTTTGCTAGCATTTAGCTTGTGACCTTGACGGCATTGTCTTTTTCTGCATATATGCATTTTTTCTTTGATAGATTACAGCACTTTATTTTGTAACTTTTGGTTAATAACAGACGTTGTATTTTATCAGTAGTGAGATTCCCGATGTATGAGCGCTATCCTTTGGGCCTGTTCCTATCAGCAGAAACACTGCTTCCTCCAATCAAATAAATGGCTTTCAACTTTGCTGAGGGCTTGACAGAGCCCTGAGTGTTCTGATGGGGCCCCAACAAAATAACATAAGAATTTGGACCCTGGAGTTAAACTTTCTGGTCCATTTACTAGTTACTGATCCCAGGCAAGGCCTTAACCTCTCATAGTTTGTTTCCTTGTCAAGAGAATGGAAATAATAATAACGCATGTGTATCTCTTATCTCTTAGCATCATAATGCCACATAACCAACCACCAGTCAAAGATAGAGGCTTAAAGCAATAACCATTTGTAATTTTTTACCCGTCTGTGAATTAGTCAGTGGAATGGTTGTGCTGATCTGGACTATGTTTGTCTGACCTCAGCTAAGCTCACTCTTGCATCTATAGTTAGTTGGCAGGTCAGCTGGGGGTTGGCTGCTCCGGGTGGTCTCAATTGTGATGACTCAGCTCTGTTCCAAGTGGTGCTCATTTCTAGTAGGCTAGTTTTCATGTCAGTCCAGGGATTCCAGGAAAAACAGCTGAAGATTGCGAGCCTCTTAAGGCCACGATCCTGAACTAGCACACCATCTCTTCTGAC
The DNA here is from genome assembly GCA_004363605.1 of Indri indri. Classification (NCBI taxonomy): domain Eukaryota; kingdom Metazoa; phylum Chordata; class Mammalia; order Primates; family Indriidae; genus Indri; species Indri indri. The sequence goes on from RJWJ010000571.1 coordinate 78,277, forward strand.
GCATTCTATTAGCCAAAGCAGTTCATAGAACTGCCCAGATTCAAGAGGTAGTTTTTGATGGGAAAAGCTGCAAAGGGCCATGAATAGAGAGAAGGATATAGAATTGAAGCCATTTTTTCAATCAGTTTAAAGTACGTAAAAAATTTTGCACAGTGCCTGCCCTAGATGCTCGATAAACATTAGCTATTAATGATATTATGATTCTGTCCCAAAACTTTGGTCCCTAGAACTACAATTAGCAGGTATAATAAGAAATGCTTGGCCATTATGTGCCTTAGCTCTCTGAATGGGAACTGAAGGAATAAAAGACTTAAGGGAAAGGAATCCCATATGACCCAGAACTTCTGCTCTCTGATAAGTGCCCCAGAAAGGTCATCTGTTCCTGGGTTAATGTCAGAGACAGGCTGGCTTCATGGGCATGGAACCTGTGTAGTTGCACAGAGCCCTGTGCTTAAGAAGAGCCCCACAGTCAGAGGACCTCACACTATGTTTTATTCTCTGCTGTTGCCACCTTGAAATGCTTAATTTTTTAATAAGAGTCCCTACATTTTCATTTTACACTGCACCCCACAAATTATATAGCCAGGCCTGCTCAGAGGTTAGGATTATAATATCTTCTAGTTTCAGGCTTGAGAGTCTTGACTCCCTAAGTTGACTTTGTTCCTTAGAGAAAAAGACTTTGTTATGATCTCTGCAGAGATTCGCCTGGTTAGGCACATAACACCAGAGGAAATAGGTGGTAACAGAAAAATCATGAACCTCAGAATCAGAACATCTAGGGCTTCATCCTGACTCCACCATTCACTAGCATGGAAATCTTGGGCCAGTCATTGGATTTCTGAGGGGTACATGGCTTATGAGCCTTAGGTGAGATTTATATAATATATGAAAACATTTTGTAAACTGCAAAGTGCTCAAAAACATTAATAAATGTATTTGTAGAATACTTATCTCTGGTCAACTAATCAAAGTCTACCAGTCCATCAGGAAAATTCTAAATAAGTGTCAAATGGAGAGTTATGGTGACCACTAGGACCTTCAGAATTTTTGGCATGAGTTCAAAAAGAGGAGGATGGAACATAACTTTGTATTTAGTGGAGAAGTATAGAAAAGAAAAAGAAAAACTATATATTCAGTCAGAAGAACTGGAATCCAGAGAGAACACTGACATTTATTAGCTATATAGCTAATTACTTTCTTTAAACCTCAGTTTTCCTATTTGTAAATAGGCGGTTGTAAAAAAACAAATAAGATTATGCCTACTAAGAAAACTTTACAAATTGTTTTTTAGTGTAAAAACTATAAAGAACAATACAAATATAAAATGATTAGTGCCTGTTACCCAGTTGACTTCCTTCTTTTCTTCCTCTTTCTCTCTCAACTGCCATCCCTCCCTTCTGGGTCCTTCTCTTTGTCTTAGAAACTGCCTAAGTGGAATATGTGGGCCACAGGCCTTCAGTAACAGAACAAAAGCTCTCTAGGTCTGCAATCCCCAACCCCTGTGCCAAGGCCCAGTACTGGTCTATAGCCTGTTAGGAAATGGGCCGCACATCACCCCGCACACCCCTAACCCCAGTCCATGGGAAAATTGTCTTCCATAAAACCAGTCACTGGTGCCAAAAAGGTTGGGGACTGCTCCTCTAGGACTTGGAAAAGAATCCTCTGGGGTGCTCCCATTCACAAACTATCACATAGGGCTTATGCAAACCACCCATGCCAGGGACAGGCCCAAAAAGAAAAACCAGCCCTTCACGCAGCTATTCCACAGCAATGATAACAGTGTGTTTGAGAATGCTGGACTGGGAGCAGGTAAATGAGGAATCATTCCAAAGTTTGAAACCAAAGGATCCAGAATTTGATCTCATGACAGGCCCACAACTTGTGCACCGCTGTTCGTTCTTTTTTTTAAAAAATGTTCAAAACAGTAAGGGGGTACAAATGTTTTTCTTACATGGCTAGCTTTATAAGGCTTAAGTCAGGGCTATTAGTGTGCCCATCACCCAAATAGCGCTCACTGTATGTGTTAGGTAGATTTTTACCTCTCCCCTGCTCCCCCCTTCTTTACTACTCTCTGTGCCCATATATTAGTTCCAAATTTTAGAGAGTATATGTGATGTTTGTTTTTCCATTCCTGAGATACTTAGGCTAATGGTCTCTAGTTCCATCCAAATTCCTGCAAAAGATAGTCATGCCTTTTTTATGGCTGAGTAGTATTCCATGATACACACACACACGCGCGCACGCACACACATATATATACACACACATATATATATATACACACACACAAATTATTTTTTATCCACTCATGAATTGATGGGCACTGAGATTGATTCCACATCTTTGCAATTATGAATAGTGCTGCAATAAACATTTGAGTGCAGGTGTCTTTTTGAAAAAAATGAACTCTTTTCCTTTGGGTAAATACCCAGGAGTGGGATTACTAGATCAAATGGTAGACCTACTTTTAGTTCTTTGAGGAATCTCCATACCATTTTCCACAGAGGTTGTACTAATTTGCAGTCCCACCAAGAGTGTGTAAGCATTTCTTTCTCTCTGCATCCACACCAGCATCTATTGTTTTTTGACTTATTAATAATAGCTATTCTGACAGGGGTAAGGCGATATCTCATTGTGGTTTTAATTTGCATTTCCCCGATGATTAGTGATGGTGACCATTTTTCAGATGTTTGTTGGCCCTTGCCTATCTTCTTTTGAAAAGCTTCTGTTCATGTATTTTTCCCACTTTTTAATAAGGTTGTTTGTTTTTTTCTTGCTGAACTGTATGAGTTCTTTGTAGATTCTGGATATTAGCCCTTTATTGGATGTATAGTTTGTGAATATTTTCTCTCATTCTGTAGATTGTCTATTTGCTCTGTTGATTATTTCCTTAGCTGGGCAGATGCTTTATAATTTAATCAAGTCCTATTTATTTTTATTGTTGCTATATTTGCCTTTGGGGTCTTAGTGATAAATTCTTTGCCTAGGCTGAGGTCTGGAAAGTTTTTCCTACATTTTCTTCTAGAATTTTTATGTTTGCATGCCTTACATTTAAGTATTTAATCTGTCTTAATTTTCGTAAGTGGTGATAGATAGGGGTCCTGTTTTATTCTTATGTATATGGCCCTCCAATTTTCCCAGCACCATTTATTGACTAGGACTTCTGTTCCCCAGTGTATGTTGTTTTCTGCTTTGTCAAAGATCACTTGATTGTGGGCAGATGGTTTTATATTAATAATTGGGTTCTCTGTTCATTTCCATTGGTCTATGTCTTTACTTTCATACCAATACCATGGTGTTTTGGTTACTGTAGCCTCATAGTATTGGCTGAAGTCTGGTAATGTGATGCCTCCAGATTTGTTCTTTTTAACTTAAGATTGTTTTGTCTATTCAGGCTCCTTTTTGGTTTCAAACAAAGCATAAAATTATTTTTTCTAGATCTGTGAAATATGACATTGGTATTTTGATAGGGACTGCCTTGAAACCGTAAAGTATGGCCATTTTAACAATGTTGATTCTACCGATCCATAAGCATGATATCTTTTTCCATTTGTTTGTGTCATCTGCAATTTCTTTCCTCAGCGTTTTGTAGTTCTCTTTGTAGAGATATTTCACCTTCATGGTTAAGTATACTCCTAAGTATTTTATTTTCTTTGAAGCTATTGTGAATGGTATTGAGTCTTTGATTTGACTCTCAGCTTGACTATTACTGAGATATAGGAATGGTACTCATTTGTGTACACTGATACGTTGCTGAATTTATTTATCAATTCTAGGAGTATGTTGGCAAAGTCTTTGCAATTTTCTAGATATAAGATATCACCAACAAAAAGTGATAATTTGACTTCCTTTTTCCCAGTTTTGATACCCTTTATTTCTTTCTCTTGCCTGATTACTCTGGTGAGGACTTCTAGCACTATGTTGAATAGAAGTGGTGACAGCGGGTACCCTTGTCTTGTTCCAGTTCTCAGTGGGAATGCTTTCAACTTTGCCCCATTTAGTATGATACTGACTGCAGATTTGTCATATATGGCTTTTATAATTTTGAGATATGTTCCTTATATGCCTTGTTTGTTGACAGTTTTTATCATGAAAGGATGCTGAATTTTATCAAATGCTCTTTCTGCATCTATTGAGATTATCATTTGGTCTTTGTTTTTGCTTCTGTCTAAGCAATGAGTCACATTTATTGATTTACAGATGTTGAACCCATCCTTGCATCCCTGGGATGAAGCTTTCATGATCTGATGCTACTATTTATCTCTTTGCTTGGATCTAATAGAATTTGCTTTATGAATCTGGAAACTCCTGTGTTAGGTGCATGTATATTTCAAACTGTTATATCTTCCTGTTGAATTGCTCCCTTTACCATTGCTGATTTAAAGTCAATTTTATCTGATATGAGTATGGCTACACTTGTTCTCTTTTGGTGTCTGTTCACATGGAATATTTTTTTCCATCCCTTCGAGTCCTTGTGAATTAGATGTGTTTCCAGGAGACAGTAGATACTTGGGTTGTGTTTTTTCATCTATTCAGCCAGACTATGTCATTTGAGTTGGGTATTCAGACCATTAATGTTGAATGATAGAATGGATATGTGGGTATCTATTGTGCTGATCCATGTATAATGCAGATTGAGCATTTCCTGTAGGGCTGGTCTGGTCGAGATGAATTACCTCAGTGTTTGCTTGTCTGGAAAATTCTCTATTCTTCATTTATAAAACTTAGTTTAGAAAGATACCAAATTCAAGGCTAGCAGTTGTTATGTTTAAGAAGACTGAAGATGGGTCACCAATCCCTTCTGACTTGTAAAGTTTCTGCTGAGAAGTCTGTTGTTAGCATGATGGATTTTCCTTTGTAGGTTAGTTGTTGCTTTCATCTTTCTGCTTGTAGAATTTTTTCCCTCATTTTGACTTTGGTTACATTGATCACTGTGTGTGTTGAAGATGTCCTATTTGCTATGATTCTTCCTGGTGTGTAATGACCATCTTGTATCTGAATGTCTGGCAATACCAGAGAAGTTTTCCTCAATAATTCCCTTGAATAGATTTTCCATGCTTTTTGCTCTTTCTTCTTCTCCCTCAGGGATACCTATAATTTGTACATTATAGTTCACTTTGTGTAGTCCCATCTCTAAGTGATTGCTCAGCCTTTTTTTTTCTCTTCTCTGCCTCTTTAGGTTAACTTGAGAGCCTTGTCTTCAAGCTCTGAGATTCTTTCTTCTCCTTGGTTTAGTCTGTTTTTGATGCTTTCTGCTGTGTTTTGAACTTCCCTAAATGACTCTTTAATTTCTTTAAGTTCTATTATATCTTTTCTTGTGTTGTCTAGCTCTTTAGTAACTTTTTCATTTTTTTTAACTAATTTCCTGAAATTTGTTAGCTTCGTTTTCTTGGTTTTCAACTTTCTCTTCAATTCCATTTATCTTATTTGCCATTCATATTCTGAATTCCACTTCTGTCATTTCAGCAATTTTCTTACGGTTGGAGTTCACTACTATAGCTCCATTCTGATTCCTTGGGGGTGTCAAACTTTTGTTTTTTTCATGTTGCTAGGGTTCTTTTGCTAGTTTCTTCTCATCTGGCTCAGTGCTAATGGGTTTTCAGAATACCCGTTCTCCTTTGCTGGGAACTCTCTTGCTTAGTTGGAAGAAGTGAAGATCCCTAGATGGCACCTTTGTATCTTGCTCTGGAATGTTGACCCAGTAAGGGAGGGGCAGGTATACCAAGAGCCTGTAGTGCAACTGTTTTGTCCCATTCCCCTGTGATTGCCACAGTTCAAGCTGGTGCTGGATGATCTTTACATGGAGTAATGGGTTTTTCCCCAGGTTACTGTATGAAGTTTGAGCTCGGGTCCCAGTGAGAGACTCTTTCCATAGAGACTGGCATTATTGGGGATTGTTCTGCCTGGGGTTTCCCTGTGGAGGTGACAGTGGCAGCTGGGTAAGGCCATATAGGCAGTGGTCAAGGTTGACCAGGCTGTGGGTGTTTGCTCAAATAAGGTCTAGGGGTAATTGTGGATTACTGGACCTTGAGGCAGTTCTGCCAGCCCAGAAGCAGTGGTGGGGGCTTAGGGACCACAGAGGCAGGACCACCTAGAAAGAGGGCTGTTTTGCCAGTATGGGGACTATGGATGCCAAGTTGTGTGGACAGGGATCAGTTCCAGTGGCCCAGGGACTATAGAGGTGGACCCCAAGGCTTCCTAGGTGGTGACTGATGTGCCTAAGGCACCTCTGCTGCTCAGCTCCCAGTCACAGCCTAGGGGAGGGTCTGTAATGCAAAGGCTACTGCTGCAAATCCAAGTCCTGAGCAGACCTGGCACTGTATGCACTTATGAGCTCAGGATGGCATCAGCTATAGAAACCTGGGATTGGTAGCCATCAGATCCCTGCTGTGTCCGCTCTTGGTGCAATCTCCACACAGATTCTAAACAGCTCCCCCATCATTCCAGAGGTCTGCAGTGGTAGAGGGAGCCCCTCCCAACTCAGGCCATAGTATCTGCAGGGTGAGCATGGTACCCCTGTGCTCTATCCTCCTGACTTTCCCCATGTGTGGATACCCCGCACCAATCCTTTTGATCTGATCTTGCCAAATGAATTGCCTCGTCACCTTTTCTCTTTCATTCTGAATGTGCCACATTGCTTCTTCAGGGGTTTACAATGTTTTTTTCCAAGAAGAACCATCGGTAGGTAGGCATCTGCCTTTGATCCTCTCCTTGAGAGTGGCACATGCATGTGCTGCTTCTAGTCTGCCCTCTTCCCCTCCATTCCTTCTTATTAATAAGGACCCTTGACCCTACGATTCAGGGATGAGGGCAAGGGAAAAACAGTAGAAGCACAGTCCCAGACAGAGAAAGGGAAAGTGGGAGATCTTCGGCAGAACAGGGGGGAAAAGAGCTGTGCTTTTGATCCTGGAAGGGGCTGAAATCTGTGTTATCTATCCTCTAATCCAGCCTCCCCTTTGTGTCCTTCTCCCACTCTACAGTAGTCCTCAGTCCCTCCTGTAGCAAGTTCACACAATGCCGGAGGTGACAGATTGCAGCCGTATCCTTTTCTGAGAGAAAGTTATTCTTCCAAGAGCATTTTAAACTGGCTCTCCAACTGGGGAAAGAAATGAAGAAGTAATGTGTTGGTAGGGATTGTCATTGTCAAGAGATTCTCTTTGATTGCTCTGAAAAGTAATACATTGTCATCTTAGTTTGCTCTAACAGAATACCACAGCTTGGGTAACTCAAACAAACATTTATTTCTCATGGTTCTGGAGGCTGAAGTCTAAAATCCGGGTGCCAGCATGGTCAGTTCTTGCCATGCGCCCTCTTGCATCTTCCCACTGTATCCTCACATGGCCCTGCCCTGGTTCATATACAGAGAGAGAAAGAGATCCTGAGTCTCCTCCTCTTTTTATAAGGGCATTCAGCCTAATGTGAAGTTCCCACCTTCGTGACCTCATCTAACCCTAATTACCTCCCAAAGGCTCCACTTCTAAATACCAGCACATTGGGAGTTAGGGTTTCAACATATAAATTTTGGGGGAACAAAATCATATAGTCTATAGCATTTATATAATTCTACACTGTACAAAATCTTTTTACATCTACTTCCATGTAGATCCCCCATTAGGAAGTTAAGACTAAGAGTTGTCTTTCTTAAGCCTTTTGGCTTCTTAGGCAGAGTATACATTTCCCAACTGTACACACCTCTCCAGCATGTGGCACATGGTGATCCCTCTCCAAAGGCACTTCTACCAGCAATGCATCTCTTCAGGGCTAAGATGGTAGCTCTTCGAAATAGTTTCCAAACTGCTAAGAGGGATCACCTAAATGCACAGTTGGTCCTTGAATCTGAAAGATTTTATCAGGGAAACAAAGCCCAGTTAAGCTTCTATCTTATATTAGTTAGCTTGGGCTGTCAAAAAAAAATATCATGGACTAGATAGCTTAAACAACATAAATTTATTTCTGACCATTCTGAAGGCAGGAAAATACAAGGTCAAAGTACTGGCTGATTTGGTTCCTGGTGAAGGCTCTCTTCCTAGTTTACAGACAGCCATCATCTTCCTGTGTCACAGCAGCTGGCACAGAGAGGGAAGCGGGGAGATAGGAAAAAAAAAGAGTGTACTTGAGTGAACAAGAGCACATCTCTAGTGTCTTTTCTTATAAGGACACTAATCTTATCAGATTAGGGGCCCATACTATGACCTCATTAAAACGTAATTACCTCCTATCTCCAAATACAGTTACAGTGGGGATTAGGTCTTCAACATATGAATTTAGTATTTCCACAGTTCAGTCCATAGCATATCTCCTTCCATTTGTGTCTGAGCAGCAGTCATAACAGCTTTATGATCTAGCAACCAGGTAGAGGTAGACAGCAATGATTTCGGTTATTCTTGGGGATGATGAACTACTTGCTTCAAGGCAAAGAAACAACACAAAATGGGTGAAGGAATCCAGTGAGGACCAGTAGGATTGAGTTGTTGGATTTTGTTTTTTTTTTTCTTAAGCCTGGGTAAATGTTTATCATCACAGCCATGAAAGCAGGAATGAGTTGCTGTTTGATTTGAGCATACTAATTGCTACACACACATACTTATAAATGTTCTGAAGTTCTCCCTGTTGATGTCATTTCATGCTGCTCATTTGATGGCACAGAATTCAAGACAACTAGAAATCAGTACTCTTCATCAATGCTTTCATGCTTCACTGAGGAATCTGAAGTGGTTAGTAAAAAAATTCATGAATAAAGAAATGTTCTTTAACTAGAAGAATATGCATCAAATGTTCATCTGGGTGGAATTTTTAAGTCAATATTGTATGTACAGGCAGTATTTCTTTCTTTACTGCTCTGCCTTCCTGGAGCTGACCTTTTGTGTATAAAAGATTATCTGCTGATCTGTGAATAAGGTTCACACAATATTCTCTTGCCTTTGCATCCTGTCGATGTAATTCTCAGGCAGCTGCATGTTGCTGTTTACTACTCAATAAACCATAATTCCATTTTAGCAAAGCTTTCACACAGTTGTGTGGGCCCCTCCCCTCCCCTCCACTGACACCCATCTTCCTCTCAGATGTGGGCCTGTTAGAACTCCTTACAATGCCTGTTAATGGCTGTCACACCATCTGCTTTCTCCAGTTGTGAACAATTCCAGGAGATTCTTCACTGGGACTCCCCTCAGCCATCCAGGCTGTCTCTTTCCCAGCCCTCTGCTAAGTCTCCTCTCTTTCATTTGGTTTTGTGGGAGTAATAAAGGTATCTTTTCTGATTATAAAAGCTGAACCCTTTGCTGGAGGTGGAACAGAGAGAGTAGGGTGTCAAGAAGCAGTCAGGGTTGCGAGAAAGCACAGACTCCACTGCTGCCTGTGTGGTTTCAGTTCTCACTTCCTTTCCTTGTTAGCTGTGTGACCTTGCGAAATTGGCTTAGCCTCTCCAAGTCTCAATTTCCCTTTCTATAAAGTAGGAATGTTAACATTGCCTGCATCCTTGAATTTTACTAAAACGAATGAAGTGCTTTTGAAGAATGACTTTTAGAAAATTTTCAATAAATTTTAGGAATTCTTATTAAATTCTTGACCCTGTCATTTACTAATTAAGTGTGCTCACACAGAGGACTTCATCTCTTTGTACCTCAGTTCACTCCTCTGCTTAAAAAAAGAAAAAGAAAATTATAATACCACCTACCTTTTTAGACTGGTGTAAGGATTACATGAGATACTGATTGTAAAGTCTCTGGTATATCATTCAGACACAATGTTTCTGATTTGATGATGACGATTGTGATGGTGGTGGTAGTGGCACAGAAGTGGCCTCTTTCCCCTTCCAGTATTTCTAAGTCAGGCATCTTTAACTGCTTCTTTTGGACAGAATCCACTGAACGTATTCAAACACGGAAATGCATCATTTATGTTTCTCAGAGGACAAAGGAATCTTACAGAAGACCCCTGACATATCCAGAAAGGTCTTTCCACAAGCAAAGCTACATTATCCTGCAGAGTTCTAATAGGAACTTCTCAACCCTACCTTTTTAATGTTTATTTTCAACACTAGTGGTCCACAAGCTCCCTGCCATCTCCATTCAAATTAATAACAGTTCTTCACAGAGACAGCTTGTTGGATAATGCTTCCCATTCTTATATTGATTTATAATGTAATACTTTTTATCATACTTTATTGTATTTGAACCTCACAGCAATCCATAGGTCAGGCAGGGCACTAAAATGACATCCAGTTTTTAGGAGAAGTATGCTCACTTGCCTGTAGTCCTTGGTTGTAGGGCTCTTCTGAAAGGAACATACAATGTCCCTACAGAACAGACCACTCTGATGCTTTTGGTTCTCATCCATGTTCACCTCTCTATGATAACTAGAAAAAGAGCCATACCAGGGATCATTTTTAGAAGTTGTGGTAGCCATATACATGGTAAAAAGGACTGGTGCCTGCCCATTTCTCCATTACTTGGGAAGTGAATTGGCCAATTAGTAAGAACTCATTCAGTCAGTCAGTCAATCACTCGACAATAATTACTGAGGACATACTACATCCCAGGCTTTGTTGGGCTGTTGAGTGTGCAAAATATGACAGGCTTCTGCCCTCATAGAGCTTACGTTCTAGTTGGGAAGATAAACGATGTTGGATAATGTCAGGTGGTAAAAGTGCTAGGAAGAAAAAGCAGCCAAAGTAGGGAGCAATATTTTAGAAAGGGTGGTTGAGAAAGGAGGGAGGGGAACACCTGTGTGTGACGTTAGTGTGATATCACATATAGATGTAAATGGACAGCTCTAACCTCAAGGAGCTCAGTCCTTTGGGAGAGAAGACTATCATCCCCTAACCCCTGAAAACAATATATCTGTAGAGTTGTGTGGCACTGGTCACAAATGAGAGGACTGACCCTTCACCCTGGGCCATGCTAGTCAGGGAAAGCTTCTTGAGGGGAACATAGCTGCAACTTGAGGAACAAATGTAATTTGGAGAGACCAAAAAGAAAAAGTTCCTGTGAAAGAAAGAGGTGAGCAGTGTAAATGCACAGAATGTGAAAGGATCATGGAGTAGGCAGAGGATGCGGGGAGACCGAGTCCCAACTAAAAAGAGGGTGTACACTAGGAAGAAGTATGTCGAGTAGCAGAGTGACATGATGAGAATGATCAGGGACACAATAATGATGACACCTGGAAGAACGGAAAGGCATGGCTCAATGGAAGACACATTTCCAAAAAAGAATCTCATGATTTACCTCTGGGTCAGATATGGAGCCAAGTGACTGCAATGAATTTTTGCCCACTCACCTCTAGTCACCCCCAAAGCCTCCCTTCCCCCGATGCCTCCCCTAAGCACCTCCCACACAGTCACCCTGCAGGCAGCACTCATCAAGAATCCAGTCATCTTACACAGGGACTGTGATTACTGGGAAGAAATTATTAGCCATCTCCCTGGATGTCAGTGTTGTATGTATCTAAGGATGTTGTCATGACTACGAGGTATTTGGGCGCAAGGTAGATTCGCAATTGCTTCTTTTATCAGTAAGCTGTCTGGCAGAACCAACTCAACTTTGCCTACTGTTTTCCACTCTAGGAAAATGGGGCCAGATTTTCTTTCTGGAACACTGATGTTCAAGGTGAAAGTTCAGCCTAAGCATGTCATCTCCAGGAGGATGAAGACCTCCTCTTTATCATAAAGATGGTGACTTTTTCATGGTGCTAACCTTCCCTCCCTGTTTTTTCCCTTTAACCTGTTCAGTCTGCTTTCCCCTGCAAGAAGCCCAAGTCAGTTCCATCAGCAAGGAAATCACTTGATCCAATTTATGTCAATATTTCTGGGTCCTAATAGTCCTCTTTCCAGGGGAATTTGTGTTTTTAAAAGAGGAACTTGGAAAAGGTAATGCTAAACCCAAGAGCTGATAATGATGGACTCCCAGACATGGGGGCTTCCAAGAGGGAAATATAAGTTCTACAAGACCCACTCAAATAGCACACGGGTAACCACCTACTCTACCCACTTGCAGAGTCTGTGTAGTTTTATTTTCACAAGATACACTTTATGGGTAGGTGTATCTTCACCTCATTAACTTTGAAATAAGACCTGTCTCTCTCTCATCACCAGAAATCAGATATAAAGACAAGTCTAGAGGGGGTTCAATGTGAAGCAGATTAGCTGAGTAAAGCTCAGCCCCTGTTTCTTCCTCATCATTAGTATCGCCCACCCCATCAGACAGTGATGTACTAATCCCTTCAGGTCTCAGTTTCTTCATCTGAAAATTGGCATATCAAAATATGCTTCAAGAGGCTTGTCAAATGAGGAAAATGGACTCTACATCCTCTAAGATCTCTTCTGGACCTCAAGTGCTTGATTTCTGAACAGTGACCTTCATGAATCTGGGCTCCCACTGTCCTGCCTGTCCTGAGTTCAGCATATTCAGGCTCTGCATGAAAGGCATTATGTGAAAGGAGGAAGTTGTTCTGCAAGATAAGAAAATCCAGCTTCCTTCCCCAGGATTCAAGCAGACCGTTTAAATGCTGAGATCCTGTAGGTTCAGTAAAAAACTTAAACCAGCCGTAAATTACTCATAAATTAAGTACAGCTGAAACTCAACTCCTTGCACTAAAGGACAGTCATAGGCTATGTCCCTGGCACTTCAGTCCCTCACAAATGAGCACGACCACCTCAGCAGAGCCTGGGAGGCACTGGATGTGGAGATAAGGTTTAAGAGGCAAACAGAACCTTGCAGGCATTGCAGCTCGCCTGTGGGGGAGACGGATCCTTGACAGGGCCTGCCTGGGGCACAAGAAGGATGACAGCCAGCTTGGACAGTGGCAGCAGGCAAAGCCCTTGGACAAGAAACTGCTGCCTCTTATCCCACCACTGTGGACTCACATTGGGAAGTTTCAAGGGCATTTTTTCCCTTACAGACACCTTTATATTTGCAACGAAACCTGGGAAAGACCACACATTAGGAGCTACCATCTCGATGGGGATGGACCAGAGGAAGCAGGGCAGGGCCGTAGGCAGGACATGGAGCAGAGGGAGACGGCCCCCAAGTAAGCCCAACCGGATTTTACACTACTCCAGGCTGAGGACCAGGTTTTCTCATTCCCAGCACAGGGCCCAGGAAGGGAGGAAGGCAGGCAAATTATTACTTTTTTAAGAGGAACCTGGCTATGGCCCAGACCTCTTACACCTCACTCTCACTTCACTCTGTAATACTTGCTGAGGGAAACTCATATTTTTCCTTACATTCGTTCATCGCATGCTTTTTATCTTTCATAATGTGTTCTTAGGCTTTAAGCTCCTGGTGCAGGTTTGTTCTAGCAGAATGTCCCAGCTTCTCCCAATGTCTTGACTTGCCCTTGCAGGAAGGATGGTGTCTTCCCCAAGGGCATGGCTGCAGGAGGAAGGCACCCAGAGAACTCACCAGACAGCCAGATCAGGACGGGGAAACAATGAAGCGGTGGGAGATGTCCCCAGCAGATTCCACTGCCCTCCAATCCAGAGCAAGGGCTGCGTTCAGTTTATCTCTAGGTCTCCACAAAGTGCAGGGTCTGTCCACAGTAGGCTCTCAATGAGAATATGGGCCTGAGTTGGAGCCCTTCTGTTCAGGTAGTGAGAGGGGAGCAGCTGCTGTTTTTAGAGAAATATCTTGGGGTGTCACAGAGTGTGAACATTGAAGTGACAAATGCTCTAAAGAATATTTTCAGCAGACATCACAAAAATGTTCTGCTGTGGTTTAATCATGAGCTCACCTGCAGCAAACAACCCACAAATAATGTCTAGTTCAAGAGGCAGTGAGCTTTTCCTCCTCCCTTTGGAATGCAAAGATAGCAGTGCTAGGAAGAGAGAGGAAGGTTGGAGGATTTGTGAGGGAAGCAACTAGACAACCTGCCTCCCAGCGTTCATCCAGCACCGTCTCTCCAGACAAGGACCAAACTACGGGGGCCATGTGGACACAGACTTACTCAGCAAGACACCAGGGAAAAGCTGTTTTCTTACAGGAGAGCCAAAGACCTAAATTCCAGCCCTGGCCTGCTTGTGAGAACTTGTAAGCAAGTAGGAAGATCTCCCTAGGCCTCAAGAACAATGACTTCCCCATCTCCTACAAAAGGTTGTTGTAAAGAAGGGAAGGGAAGGGGCAAGATGAGACTGGGTATGAGAGCTTTGAAAGGTAAAGCAACAAACACATGCAAGGCACTGCCAGTTGTGTAAGGCATTGCTGGATGGGTAACAGGAGTCATAACTCAGAAAGCACTTTTCACTTAACCTCACAAAAGCCCTGCAAAATATTTACTGGAGGCTCCATTTTACAGATGAGAAGCTTGAGTTTCAGAGATGCTGACTGAATTGCCCAAGCTCACAAAATGGGATTAAGAAATTATCTTGGGGCAGAAAGCTCAGGGAAACTGATACTTACTGAGTATCTACTATGTGGCAGACTCTGAACTAAGCGTTTTGTTCACATAACTTATCTTTCAATATTCCAAAACAGTGAGGTAGGCATTTTCCCCAATCTACAGATGAGGATTTTGAAACTCAGAGATTATACAGTTGATGGACATTCCTGGCTTCAGTTCTCAGTTCTGACTCCAACCCACGTCATCCCACTTTCCACCACACTATAGCGAGAGAGGTATAGGATGTGGATGAAGCCAACGTGAATGTGCCCAGGGTCCTGAGCACAACATTGACGCCCTATTAATATGTTTGCCAGTTGGAATTTGCTATCTACTTGGGCTAAGTTGAAGTGTACCTAAGAAATAGCTTTCTAAATAATTAATATTAGAAATGAGTTGTGGAGAAGGGTGTGCAAACTATTTAAAATATCAACTCTTTTGTGACTCCCATATGTAATTTTAAAGTATATGCTTGCAACAAATTGGTAGCTTGATTAAAGTTATTCTTACATCAGCGTCCAAGAAGGTCCCAAAAGGTTGCCACTTGGCAACACTGTTAGCTCTAAATGTAACCTAGAGAGATCTTTAGGTCTTTAAAGTTCTTATGTAGCCAATGTAGTATAATAGAACCAATATCACCAAGAGGCATGGGAATTAGAGTACCTAAGTTCAGATTCCATTTCTTTCACTTTTTATCAGACAAGTTAACTTAAACTCTCTAAGCCTCCATTTCATTATCTATAAAATGGAGCTAATAATATACCTTCCTCATGGGGTTATGGGCAGAATTAAGTGACTTTAATACAGGTAAGGCATTTACGATAGTACCTAGCTTGTAGCAATGTAACAGACAAGTAGTAATTGTTATTCTTTCTGGTTCAAGTCTAGAAATTTGGGCAAGTCATTTACCCCCTGTGAGCCTTGCCTCTCTTGTCAGTAAAATGGTAGTCATAATTATGCTCACCTTAGCAGCTTACTGTAAAGTCACATGAGATAATACAAAATAACTTTGTCAGTGATATGTGCTACACAAATAACAAGGCAAGGTTATTTCCAAGTCTTTTCTTCTTAGGAGAGAAATCCGGGTCAGAACTGTGATGTGCGTAACCAGTTCCTAGGAGTTCAGTTACTTCCCAATTAGCAGTCTTCTGGTCTATTGTCACTTTAGCCAGCCTAAGTCAGACCCTGGTTACTGTGTCCCCCAAACTGGAGGGGGCAGATATGAAACTTGTTACATGGTCTTTTTAAAGTCTCTCTTTCAACCTAAATGAAGCAGCAAGAAATCCCTAAACTCTCCATGGTGGGGGAATAGGAAGGGAAAATTCATAGCTGTCTCCAGAAACCCTTCGTGCAAGGTCTCTCCCCAAATTTAAGTCTCCACACAATTTTCATGCCCAATGTATATGAGAGGTTAAGAATTGTGTAACTAGTTTCCAGAAACCTGGAATGTAGCATCTCATGTAGCTTAGCATCATAGGGAAAACTGACCGTGACATCCTGTTACACCGAGCTCTGCCCTGGCCACAAAAGTATCCTATAGCATGCTCCAAAACAAAATAACAAATAACTTTATTTTTTTACATTCGCGTCAGGCCCATTTGCCAAAGACTTCTGAGTTCCCTTTTGATTCAGTTTGTCATGATTTCTTTTTACCCCAACCCAGTTATATCAACTCTAATTGTTGGACTGAGAGTAGGAATCTGATCTTGTGATTGATATCCTGTACAACTGTAGGTGAATTATATAGTCTCTTGCCTTATCTCTCCTGGTCGAAATCTAGGAAAGTCCATCCTAAAATGTCCAAAGTACTAGTAGAATGTAAACCAAACTTCACCTGACACAGTCTGCCCATTCACCAATACAGTTGTTATTTTCTGTACTGTGAACTTTCTGACATGCATCATGGTAGAGGAGCAGAGAATGCTGACTAATAGAATACCCTGCTTAAGAGAGAGTTTGCCAACCATGTCCTAATAGACTAATTCTCTACAAATGCTATTATTATACTATGGTTTAAAAAAAAAAGCATAGCATGAATGCTTTAGCTTCTATTAGGGCTTCCTAGGTTAAACTAGGAAACACCAAACTCAGGAGATACTCTACAGTAAAGGGGGAGTCCTCGGTCATTATGTTTGGGAAAAGCTGGTATGCTTATTTCCTTTTCTTGGACATTTATAACGAATAATGTCATCATAAAGGCTCTGAAAATCCTGCAGGAAAGAAACTGCTTAACCTTATTAACCCAGAACTTCCCAAAATTATTAGACCATTCTAGCCTTTAATTTGTAAACAAAGCATTTATATACTCTGGAAATAGAAACTGAGCATTTCTCTAGAAATCCTAAGTTGGAAGGCATCTTAGAGGTCACATAGTCCAAGTCCCTCCTCAGCAATAAACTCTTCCATACAGTTTCTTGGATACATTTCCAGAGGTAGGGAACTAAGTGTTTTTAGCAGCAAAAGGCACTCTTCTGTTGGGCAACTCTTAGACTCTGTCATTAAGGTAAGCCAGATAATGGTACAAGCATAAGCTTTAGTTTCAGAAAGATCTGGATTCAACTTCTAGCTCTGCCTCTCTTTCTGTGGCTTTGACAAAGTTACTGGACCTCTCTCCACTGAGCGTCCTCAACTCTAATATGAGTATGGTAATGATACCTGTCTCCTAAGGGAGTGAAGAGGAATAAATAAAAATAATCGATGATAAGTGCTTGGTGTGGTACCTGGTACATAGGAAGTGTTCAATAAATGTTGGCCATTATTATTATGAATCCTATATCTACTTTCCAGAATAGCACAAATCTATTGCCATTTCCACCTGGCAGCACTTCAAAATCATAAGCTTCTCTTCCAAGCAAAATATCCTGTGCATTAGATAGTACGGTCTTAATTTCTCACCCCATCAACCAAAAAAAAAAAAAAAGTTTGAGTGTATATTCCAAAATAAGGTAATTTATAAAGTAGATATGTATATGACTATAGCATTTTGCACACTGCAAAACATACACAAATATATTTTAGAAGATGAAATAAAGATAAATAATATGCTTCTATATTTTCTTCTTCTCTGATATACCATTTACATGGCACAAAAAGCCTGTTTTGCTCCCACTAAATATAACAATATTTTAGAGAAATAAATATCATAGGATATGCTTTGGTTTTTTTAATCCTGAGTTTAATTCACAGATCATATCAATACTAGATTTTAATGGTTGTCAAAGCTGTCAAAACTTCACTAAAATAGGCAGATCCAATGGAAGAAAACCTTCATAAATAGATTCCCTGGGTCATCATTCTTAGTGTTCAATTCTATACTCCTTTTATGCAAATATTTGTATGAAATTCAGCCAGTAAATTTTCTTCTCTAATGTCAATCAGATGTTCTTACAAACTACCTGGAAGATGTTGCATTTTTATATTTTTAATGAAAGCATTCAAAATCCCATGAAAAACTGGTTAGAAAATTATATTTTCTTATTTTTTAAATGCCTGAATAAGTTTTCATACATGATAACATACATCATTTTTACCAATAAATTAACCATTTAGCCACATTTTTCCCAAATGATCTCTCCATTGCATAGATTTCTTTCAAATGCTGTTGCCTTCTTCCTCATTGTTAATATATCACCTTTCCCTTTAAGGGACAAATCAAATGTGTCTAATTTGAAAATATCTGCTTTGTAGCATTATTTCTGAAAGCCATTTGTCATTATAGGAACAGTCAACAAATTTGGATCGCTTGTCTTTTTGTAAAACATGTGTAAGTCATCTTTGTCAACTCTGTAGTAATTTTCCCTGACTTCAGCAAATCTCTAAGTGATAATACGATCCTGACCAGAAAAAGCCAGGGCCTACCCTAGAGACTAAGAATCAGACAGGTGAGAAGGTTAATCCAGGCAAGTTTATCAGAAGGAAGCAGGGGGCAATTAGTGAACAGGGACAGGAGGAATCTGGGAAACTCTACTGTGGCTTTCAGTGTTCTCAGCAGAGCTCTAGGAGCCTCAGGCAGCAGATAACAGCCCAGCTCACTCAGGTGTCATGGAGGTCCCTCAGGCAGCAGATAACAGCCCAGCTCACTCAGGTGTCATGGAGGTCCCCCAGGGACTCAGACATGGAAACAGCATTTTGGCACCAAAGAGAACTGGGGAAATGCCAGACATGACCCAGGTCCTAGTAGAACCAAGCAATCAGACAGGATCTCAGATATGGCAGCTTGAATATAAGCTGGAGGATGGCCACAGCAGTAACAGTGCCTGGACATGGTGCTAAGTTTTCCCAGAAAGTAAATCTTTTTCATTTCCCTGTGTAAAAGATGAAGGATCTGAGTCCTAGAGACTTCAACTACCCTAAAGCCACACATCTTAAAAAAGTGATAAAGCCAGAGTTTGAACCCAGATCATCTGGCACCAGAGTCACTGCCTTTGAAGCTATGCTACATGCCCTCCTCAAAAATGGACACTGATTGTGGAACTGAGACACTAGGTCCAAACCGAATCTGCAGCCAGGCCTATAGGACTGACCTCTTGGACATACTGTTCGTGTGCTCCTTAAATTTCCCCTGATTACTAAGGAGTCTGGTCTCCATGGAGACTGAGATAAACAGTCCCAGTTAATTGAGAGTTAGATCCAGTTTTGATGACATGAGATTGAGAAGGCAGGAAACCAGCATCTTCTACCATCACACATAATTCCTTACACAAAATCATTTTACAGGGAGAGAAATCAAGACTCTGAAAAGGAAAGTGAACTGCTCAGTGTCATCCAGCTAGCTAGAGGGGCAGTACTCAAATCCTTTCTCTAACCTTAAGTCTAAAGCCCTTCTCACTGTACCACAGCTTCTTACACACTCTGCCGTCTAACCCCAAGATTCTGTGATACTATACTTCGCCAGATTTTTATTTAATGATTCAGAAAGCATTTGTTAGTATCTTTTATCATGTTGTATAGAGATATGCGAATTCCCAGTTAATAAGGATCAGAAGTTACTAGAAATCTCAACATCCTTAAGCATCATAAAAGAGTCATTTCATATACATTTGATCCTCAGTATTTGCAGATTCCGTATTTGTCAATTCACCTACTTGTTAAATTTATACTCCAAACATTTTTGCATTATTCTTGGACATGCTCATGTGAAGAGAGGCAAAAAATTTATCTGAGACACGTTCCCAACTGAGGTTGAACAAGTCAATAGTCTGCCTTCTTGTGTCTGCTCTCATACTGTAAACAAGTGTCCTTTGCATAGTCTACTTAGCACCAGATTTTTTCATGTTTGTGCTTTTTGTTGGTCATTTCACTACTTAAAATGGCCCCCACGAGTAGGGCTGGAGTGCTGTCTAGTATTCTTAGCTTCAAGAAGGATTGATGTGCCTATGGAGAAAATATGTGTGTTAGATTAGCTTCCTTCGGACATGAGTTATAGTGCTGCAGGCCATGAGTTCAATGTTAATAAATCAATATATATTAAATAAGGTGTCTTTAAACAGAAACACCATAAAAAAGGTTACATATTGATCAAACCATGACAAGAATGTTGTGACCAAAGGCTCATAGGAATCTAACCTTGCACTTCCCTACAGGCAATGATTCACTAATTCAGTGTTTGAGGTGACTTCATAGAACATAACTGCTATGAATAACGAGAATCAACTATTCTTACCCATCATTGGCCTAACTTCTTCCAGAATGGTCAGGAGGAAGGAGTCAACTTCAATTTTATGTAGGAGACTTTAAAAATGTGAAAAAAGTTAAAAAAATAAAAGATTCAAATGACTTAAAAGCGAACAAATTCTATTATAGGAAACCAATTAGAAGGTAGAGAAAGGAGTTCAGCTTTAAACCCTCAGCCTTAGCTACTGGGAAACATTCTTTGGCAAAAACGATAAGCTGAGCACATGTACCCTGCTGGCAGCAACCCCTCCCTAAATCAAATTTACTTAAAGCATCAATGGTCTGTTCAAGCCACAGCATGAACTCTGGCTGCCTCAGGTCCTGGATTAAGACAGAGCTGGTTGAGATTGATCATTCCATGCCCTGGTGCATTTTGGGTGGAATAAAGAATTGTATTTTTGGTTGGCATGTGTGATAAGGGGTATCTTGTCTTTTTTCCCCACTTACTTTTCTCAGTCCAGTAGGTTAAGTATTTATCTCTGCAGGAGGTTCTCGATAACCACAGATTGGTTTGGCTTATTGCTACTGCGAAGTCTGGAGGTGATAGGCTAGTGAGAACATGTGCCACCTCTGCTCAGGGAACCCCCAAGTCTTCTTGCTTCCCCTTTCAGCACCCTAAAATGCCTTCCAATGCCGGCCCATCAAGCCCACACTTCTCTACCTAGCTTTAAAGTTTCTTGAGATCATGCCTCTTCCCTCCCTTTTATTTTCCTCTGTTTCCTATCCTCCCACCTCCTCCTGGAGTCCAGCTATGCACACTTACTACTCTTAGTTTAGTCCAGAAGGCTCTGTACTCTCTACGATATCTGGTTTTTTCTTCCTCCTGTAAGCAGTCCTTCTTGGCTACTCAAGCCCATATTGCTCTCCCCTTCTCTGAATTCTTAAGGCACTCATAATCAGTAGCACACAGTTTAGCACTAGACCATTCTGAGTATCTCTTCTGTGCTAGGCTTCTCAATTCATTTGCAAGCTCCCTAAAACCAGCAACACAAGCAAACACAGACCCTGTTAAGAAAAAACAAGAACCCACCAACATCACTGATGATTAATGAAAGCATTAATGCTGTTTAGGGCAATGAGCATCAGAGCCACAGGGTTACCTGTTCATGGAAGGCAAGTATATTATTCTGTGGCAGGATAGGTGAATATGAGGTTCCCAGCAATCACGGGGACCCCAAAAAGTTCATCCTGATAGGAGAGGTGCTCATTTTCATTATTGCCACCTAAACATTAGCGACAATGATGCAGGCATGAAAAGAGCTTAGAATGTGAGACTGGCTGTTGAGAGGGAAAATTCTGAGCCAGTTACCTTTCTTTAAAAGACCCATTTTCAGATCTTAAATTTGCTGACACTTTACCCTCAGGCCTTTAACTGTTTTTTGAGGATAAACCATGGTTGAGTGAATCAAAATAATTTTGCAGCAAACAGTCATTTGACCAAAGCAAACCCATTGAGACATAGAGTTCATAGCTGATTACTCACTTCCAGTCTCCATCAGACATGAATTTATTGGTCAGACGGGAAAAATGAATTGAAAACTAAGTGTTCATCCCAACTCTATTTCCTGTGTTATCTTGGGGTTATAGAGCGTCTCAGCTACAGAGTTATCACCAATAATCCATCTCACTAGATGGTCACTAGATCTTTTTAAGTGTCTTAAACTCAGCACTACTGGAATAATTTTAGCCATTTTTGCAATGTGTTTTCTTTCCTATAAAGACCAACAATTTCAATGTGCATCTGCAGATATATATGTATTCCATAAGTATAGTGGCTATGGAAGCTCATGCTATTGATGTTAAGTGATGTATCTGTACCATTCTTATTGGGCAATCATGAATTTTTCATTTCTTCAATTATATAAAACCCTAATTCACTAGGAAAGATGAGTAATTTGTTACCCATACCCATATAATGTCAAATCAGTTAAGTGTAATGAACATAGGTAATGAATAATTCCTTGTGAGCTCATCTCTTGATAGCACATAGCACATTACCTGGCATAAAGAGCTTGGTAAATCAAGTACATTATATGTGCCAACCACGTGCCAACAGTGGATTTTCAGGGAAAACATGAATCCTACCCTCATATGATTCACAATCTGTTTGAGGAGACAGATATTGAAGTAATGAACATAATATATATCTCAGAATTTTGATGAATGCTAAAAAGCCCTAAAAAGGATATGGCTATACTAGGAATAAATCAGGGGGCCTGATTTCGATTGGCAGACAGGGAGTTCCTCTCTGAAGAAGTGATATTTGTAACTGAACTCTGAAAAATGAGTTAAATTTGGCCAGGTGGGAGCCTTCCAGATAATCACATGCACTTACCTAGAGACAGGGAAGAACTTAAATGTATCTGAGAAACTGAGAGAAAGGCACTGGGGCCTAAGCGCATTGGGGAAATAGCATGAGATAAAGGTGCAATAGTAGACAGTAAGGAATATAAATTGTATGCTAAGTGTTATGGGAAATAACTAAAGCCTTAGCAGCAAAGGAGTACAGCAATCTGATTTACATTTTTAAAAGCATGTTCTGTGTGCTAAATGGAGAATGGGTTGGAAAGGACAAGATTAAATGTGTAGAAAGCACGAGACTATTGCAAAAATCCAGAGGCAGGAGGATGGTAGCTTGCTTCTGAGTGTTGTCAGTGGAAATGGAATGTCTCATTGATGTAGCCAACTAAACTACTTCTCTCCATTGTCACCTCCACCAAACTGCTCCTCTTCAGTTCTTCTCCATAGATAGTATTAGTATTGATGGATGCCAATACTATGGAGAAGAACTGAAGAGGAGCAGTTTGGTGGAGGTGACAATGGAGAGAAGTAGTTTAGTTGGCTACATCAATGAGACATTCAGGGAGATGTGTGAAGTAGTTTCAATTAACAATAGACTACAGAGATCAGATGGCACGTTTGAATCTAGGAGTCCCAAGATTGATACTACTTAAAACCTTGGGAAATGAGATCTACCTAGTGAGACTATAGAGAAGAAAAGCAAAAGGCCCAGAGTATAAATAAAGGAAGGGGAATAAACAAAGAATGCTAAAAAGGAGTAACAGAGGAAAAGGAGGAATAACAGGAGTGCAAAATGACAGAAACCAATAGAAGGGAGAGATTGGTAGAGTACTGAATGATCCAGAAAGTATAATAAAATGAGAAGTTAAAGTGTTGAATAGATTTGGTAGTTACTGGGTTGGTGGATTTTTGGCATGACAATCAT
Source organism: Indri indri (assembly GCA_004363605.1). NCBI lineage: Eukaryota > Metazoa > Chordata > Mammalia > Primates > Indriidae > Indri > Indri indri. The sequence continues at coordinate 101,546 of RJWJ010000571.1, forward strand.
GGTTTCTGAATGGGATATGAGAAAATGAAGACAGAGTTTATAAAACTCTTTCTAGAAACTTTGCTGTGAAAGAAGGAAGAGAAATCTGGCACTGTGCTAAGTGAAAGAAGTCAGACTCAAATGTTGCATTCTAGACAATTCCCCTGATATGACATTTTAGAAAAGGCAAAATTACAGGAACAGAAAACTGATCAGTGGTTGCTAGGGATAGGAAGTACATGGAGAGGTTAACTACAAAGGAAAACACAAGGGAAATTGGAGAGTGACGGCACTGTTCTATATCTGGATTGTGCTAGTAGTTACACAGCTACGTGCATTTGTCTTAACTCATAGACCTCTACACCAAAGAGTTCATTTTTCTGTATGTAAAATTTTTAAAGTGAATTAGCAACATAAAAAATCCTCCAAAAATCATATTAATAACCTCTTTCCCCAAATAAAAAGGAAAGGGAGATCATCCAAAGGGCTGTTGAGTAATCAAAAGAAGAGTGGACCAAGATGGATACTATGTGGATTCTTGGGAACCAGGAGGGAACAAAACATCTGAGAACCATTACAGAGAACCCATAGACAGGATTCACCAACTCTCTCAATATAGAGGCAGAGAATAAGACACCAAATCTACTTTAAAGTGATAAAGTCAAAAAGACTTTTGGTCCTTCACAATAATGAGTATGTTAGTGAAGGTTCTTTATGTTACGAGCAAGCAAGACCAACTCCAGCTTAGGTAAACCACACACTGAAAAGGGAAATGGGAGTGGAGAGGTATTAGAAGGATTTCAAATAATTCACAGGACTGAGGGAAATGCTAAAGAATAATGCGTCAGACAATTTTCATGTGCCACTTAAAAACCTTCACCATCACTGAGGCAGCCAGTTTCACCCAAATTTCATCCAGCTTGAAGGTACAACCAGACATCACCCAGCCTGGCCTTGGATACCTCTCTCTTCCTGCCCTGGGGTTTCTTGTGCACCACTGTAAGAGATGCTCATCAGAAACTTGCTGGCTAATCACAAATGTGCAAGCCAGAAGTGGGGAGTTAACACCATGTGGTCACCTTTGACCAAAAATAAAGTCTCTGGATAAATACTTCTCTTCACTACTCTCCCCTACTTAGATCAATAGTTCTGAGATCCATTTTGAAAATCTCCTAAGTCAAGTCCTTGGGATTTAGGACCAATCACCAGTAGTGATGGCCAACTCAATAATTCATCCTTGTATTGATTAGCTTTCTTCCTTCCCTGTTTTACTCCCCTGCCCTGAATGCTCTTAACTCATATTATCAAATATATCACCCACAGCCAGATTTCATCACAGGCCCTGCTTCCTGGCAAAGGCAGACTAAGACAACCAGGGAAGGATCCAGGGTAGGTCTGGAATTTTCAGCAACAGGAATTTATGACCATCCCTTAAAAGTGGAAAACTCACTTCTAACCTACCTCCAACCACTTTCCAAGAGAGTCTGATTGGTCCCACTCAGGTCACATGCATACCCTGGGGTCAAAGGACATGAAATCTCATGCTCTAATCCCAAGAGAATCACTTGGCATGGGGAAGAAGCAATTCTCCAACAAGTATGACAAGGTTGGATGTAAGAGACAATTTAGGAAAATTTTGTTATCTAGTTAGAAGTTCCTTTGGGATCATATTAATTTATCAATCCTTTTTTTAATAATGTATTAAACATTGTGGCATCCTAGTCCCCTTGCGCCTGAAGTATAAGTTTCTTTTCTCTAAGGAATCAGTGGCTTGCTAGACCCTGGAGAGAATCTTAAAACAGAAAACATAAGCATAATTCAGGTACATTACGGGCTTTTTTTGTAGATTTTTCTGATGGTTCAAAATTGATATTTTGATTTTGGGAAGTTCATACTCTGAAAATTGTTTAAATAGCCAGCTTCATTTTTTACTTACTCTCATCTTGTCTCTTTCTAGGTTAATATCCAACACAGGCATTAAGCACTTGCCAGCTGTTCATAAGATTCAATCTCTCCAAAAGGTTTTACTGTAAGTTTTTCCTTGAGCACTTACCAACATTTTACTCAGTAGCCATTTTGCCCAGCAGCCTCCTGGGCCTCAAATATGCATTGTGTGGCCTACATCCTCCAAAAGTGTTACTCTGGGTGAGCAGAGATAGGAAGGCAAGCAGTAAGGTTCTTGGTTTTACTTGCAGGCCAGTGAGTCCCAGTTTGGCGGAAGTCACAGACTCCCTCAGTAAGCGTGTTATCCACAGAGCCAGGTTATAGTAAAATCTGCAAGTCACTCCTTTTTTCACTTTAAAAAGAAACTATCTGACAAACAAGTCCAGACACCAATGTATTAGTGACAGGATGTGTTTGCCTTTTCCTGAAGTGTCTTGGTTATGTTGAAAGATGAGGAGAAAAGGCAATGTAGAATGGCAACTATTTCAAGTAGTGAAATTACAAGAATATGGACAGACCCAAAAGGAAGAGACATGGAAGGGGTGTAAGGAGCTAGGGAAGGAGATGAGGGGAGAGAAAGAGAATCTTTCAGAATTTCTCAAATTGGTCCACGCCGTTACTACATTACTTCTACATCTGTTCCTTCTACATTTATATATTAGATCAGACCTAACAGGGAAGTTTTATAGGAACATGAGGGATGACAATTTCCCCATCCTTTCATTCAGAAAAAGAAAAATCAATGATAAAATTGTTCTGTGACCCAAGGAGAATAGAAGGAAAGAACCTAGCTGTAAGAAGGGGGATTGAGATGGGAGGAAGGTGGTGGCTCAACTAAGGTGAATAGAGAAATTTGGCACAGATATGAAAAGTCAGATTAAGTGTTCTACACTGAGCCAAGGCCAACTATGGAGGCAAGGCTGATAACTGAGTATGTTAGAGAGAACTTTAACACAGTGAAATTAGCTAAGAAAATCTTCAAAGAGAAAAGACATTGTATGTCTGCAAATCCATTTTTAAGAAGAATGGATATACTGAAGATAAATTAGAGGCCATCTTTTTCCCAAACTTTGAGCTCATTATCCTCTGAACAATAACTAACTATATTAAATCATGGCCTCAGCTAAAGACCACATCATGCCAAGTAAACTAAATGTGGGAAGGTTACATGAGTGGAATTGATATAAATATCTTATTTGTTCTTTCTTCTAGAGACATTCAAGATAACATAAACATCCATACAGTTGAAAGAAATTCTTTCATGGGGCTGAGTTTTGAAAGTGTGATTCTGTAAGTAAAGAAAAAAATTCAAAGGAATAACATTTTGATTTTTCACTTAATGATGTCTTATAATGGGATGCTCCTTTTTTGTTTGGGTAACTTTGGCATTTCACCATTTAAATCTGTGTTTTTCTCTCATCTTTACATTTCAGAATCACAACATGAAGTCATGTTAATAATTTATGATTCTGTGGTGCAATTCAAGTATTTAAAATTGCTCTTTGAATGATGGTCTCCTGTGATGCAACATCTGTTCCAAAGGACAGAATAACTCATGCATCAATAAAGCTAGTTATTGCCTGGCAAGTCTTTTGTTGCCCCAAAAAAAAGATCAGGAAGGAGGCAGAATAGGGAAGATATGGCTATTTCCTCGTAACCATGTTAAACAGCTCCTGTTCAGGCCCACGCTGAGCGTAAGATGACTTATCATTTTCTTGGCACAATCGAATTTTTTAATGAGCTTGAGTTACTCTCTCTGACTTTTGGGCAAGTTTTTAAATGCACTACGTGTCGTTAATGAACCACCAAATCTTGTGTGCCGGTAGCCACTGTGGCAGTTTACCGACTCCTGGATGGCAAAGAAATGTGGCACTGTGGGCTACCACGTATTCATGGGATCCATGCAAGCGAGACACACAGAATGACATTTTGGGAACCAGTAATTGCAAATTACATCTGTAAGATAAGAAAAGTATTTTATCTTTCTATTTTACAAATTATTGCATTTTTTAAAAAATATACCAGTATGAGTTTTTAAAATATGTACAAAAGGTAAGTTCCAGTTCAAAAAGAATTTTAGTCCTTTTCAAAGTATTTAATTCAGAGACCCAGCTGTTGAGAGAGAGAGAGAGAAATAGGAGACAGAGATGATGATACATTGATGAGTAAAGCCAAGCACGATATTTGACGTTAATTACTTACAGAGAACAAAGGAAAAGGTTTGAAAACAGATTAGCATAGAAATGGAATGTGTGAAGCGAAAAATAAAATTAAATCAAAGGCATGTATTCAGAGTGCTTAGTATTAGGACAAAAAAAATAGGTGAGTAATATGAAATCCTTTCACTTAAGCTCACGGTATTCGTAGTAAATGGGGGTGGTATGTGTGTTGAGATGAGGGGATGGGGGTCTGGGAAGAGTGAGAAAGAGAAAGAAAAAGAAACAAAATGCAAGCAGAATGAATGGTGTGCAATATAAAAAAAATAAGCAATTGTCCTAAGAGTAAAGAAGGAACAATTTGTTCTGACTAGTCTGTGATATGAGGGTTAAAGGAAGAGTTAAATAAGGGGAAGAAAGCTGAGGAAAAGAGGTTGTGTTTAAAATGGGCTTTGAAAGATGAAGGTTAGTTAGCTCGGGAGTTGGCAAAGGGCAAACAAAGGAAATAGAGTAGTCAAGGACATGAAGGTTAAAAACAAAAATAATAATACAAAGAACTTTTGGAAAATGATGAGTACGTGAGTGAAGCATGCTGGGCTGCTGGACTGTAAAACGAACAGTAAAAGGATTCCTGAGCTATGGCATGGATGGAGATTAGTGATAAATGGCATCAGTTGTACCTGCATGTTTATTTTTCTTTGAATCTTATTCGAAACATGTCACTTTTAAATATAGTGACTTAAAATTAATGTTATAATGTAGCAAATTAATAAAATATTTTTATATAAAATATGCAATTAGTAAGAGTCTCACAGTTTTGTACATTGACATGCATCTTTTTTGTCCAAACCACAACACATTTTAAGCTACGTAGTCTTGACTTTCCCCAACTGGAGGAAAAAGAACCTGAGGAAATAACTTCTGATGTAGCCTTGCAAACCCAGTGCTACACAAGAAACATACAGATCCTGTCTGCTCTTCACTAACTCCTGTTCATGGATACTGTGATTCCCCAGAATTTGGGAATACACTTTTCAAGAGAGGATAATTTTCTTTTAACAGTCAATGCTTCTCAGGCATATCCCTAAAGGATAAATTCCCATTTGTGAGAACAACATCTTTTTTTCCTACCTTGGCTGTCCCTTAATCCATAGACAATAGAATCAGAAGATTCCTACTCAACATAGTTTAAGTCTCCAATTGATCCTAGTTTGGGTGCTTTATCTGATGCAGGGGTACTTTCATCCAGCAGGGACATCCAAGTGCACTCAAGAAAAAAAGCATGGCTAAAATGGAACTGATGATCGACAAAACTTTCTATCAATAGGATTTTTCAAAATTCTGAGGCCTCGGAGACCTTCCCCACTCCTACTCTGCCCTGGCAAGCAGATTGCCTGAATGGGGGAAGCACTTGGCTACAGCCAACCAGGAGAATGGCCTAATTCAGAAGAAATAAAATGAGGAGAGCTCCCAGCACACTCTGAGTCTTGTTTCACATGTCAGCTTCCGCCTCCCTTGCCTGCCCCTCAATGAGTTTTAATTGGCCAGGTCCACCAGCACCTTCACTCTTTAGGATGAGGGCAGAGTGCTTCTGTAGCCGCCTGAGCCTCTGCTGAGTAAGCACACTGGTCAGGAAACAAAAAGATTAAGGTAAGCTCCTGTTGCATTTATTCCTTAGCTGATGCTTTGCCCAGGTTGATTTCGTCATCATCATCATCTGGTTTTAAAATAGGTACTATGTCTCTTAAGAGACTAGAAGTGCACTTACTAAATGTTAGCTTCCCTTTGTTAGTAGTTTGAGATTCCTATAGCCTAACATAAACCCAAGGGCATCAGTTCTGGACATGAATTGTTTTTTATCTTTTTTTATTATTTCAAACTATTAATGGGGTACAAATGTTTTTGGTTACATAGATCACTTTTGTGATGCTTGAATCAGGGCTATGATTGTGCCCATCACCTAGACAACATTCACTATTCACTGTACCCATTAGGTAGGTTTTTGCTCATTCCCTCTTCTCCCCCCTACTTGATTTCTACTGAGTTTTACTTCTATCTGTGCACATTTGTGCTCATCAGTTAGTACCAATTTAATAGTGAGTACACATGGTGTTTATTTTTCCATTCTTTGGATACTTCACTTAGGATAGTGGCCTCCAGTTCCATCCAAATTGTTGCAAAGGGCATTAATTCATCCTTTTTATGGCTAAGTAGTATTCCACAGTATACATATACCACATTTTGTTAATCCACTCATGAACTGATAGACACTTGGGTTGATTACACATCTTTGCAATTGTGAATTGTGCTGCCATAAACATTCTAGTGCAGGTGTCTTTTGGATGAAATCACTTCTTTTCCTTTGGGTAAATACCCAGTAGTGAAATTGCTGGATCGAATGGAAGTTCTTCTTTTAGTTCTTTGAGGAATCTCCATACTGTTTTCCATAGAGGTTACAGTAGTTTGCAGTCCTACCAACAGTATAAAAGTGTTTCTTTCTCTCTTCATCCATACTAGTATCTACTGTTTTGGGACTTTTTAATAAAACCATTCTAACTGGGGTAAGGTGATATTTCACTGTGGTTTTAAATTTGCATTTCTCTGATGATTAGTGACATTGAGCATTTCTTCATACATTTGTTGGCCATTTGTCTGTCTTCTTTTGAGAAACTTCTATTCATGTTTTTGTCCACTTTTTAATGTGATCGTTTGATTTTTTCTTGCTGATTTGCTTGAGTTCTTTGTAGATTTTGGTTATTAGCCCCTTATCAGATGTATGGCTTGTGAATATTTTCTCCCATTCTGTAGGTTGTATATTTGCTCTGTTGATTATTTCCTTAGCTGGTCAAACTTTTTAATTTAATCAAGTCCCATTTATTTGTTTTTGTTGTTGCTGTGATTGCCATTGGGGTCTTCCTCATAAATTCTTTGCCTAGGCTGCTATCTAGAAGAGCTTTTCCTACATTTTCTTCTATAATTCTTACAGTTTCATGCCTTACATTTAAGTCTTTTATTAATCCTGAAACAATTTTATGAGTGGTAAGAAATATGGATCCTGTTTCATTCTTCTGCATGTACCTATCCAATTTTCCCAGAATTACATGTTGAATAGGGCTTCTTTTCCTCAGTGTATATTGCTGTCTGCTTTGTCAAAGATCAGTTGGCTGTATGTGGATGTTTTATATCTGGGTTGTCTGTTCTGTTCCATTGGTCTATGTGTCTATTTTTGTGCCAATAACCATGCTGTTTGGGTTACTATAGCCTTGTAGTATAGTTTGAAGTCTGGTAATGTGATGCCTCCAGATTTGTTCTTTTTGCTTAAGATTGTTTTAGCTATTCAGGCTCTTTTCTGGTTCCACACAGTGTAGAATTATTTTTTCTAGATCTGTGAAATATGAAATTGGCATTTTGATGGGGATTGCATTGAATCTGTAAATCACTTTGGGTAGTATGGATATTTTAATAATATTGATTCTACTGATCCATGAGCATGATATGTTTTTCCACTTGTTTATGTCATCTGAGATTTCTTCCCTCCATGTTTCATAGTTCTTCTTGTAGAGATCTTTCACCTCCTTGTTTAAATATATTCCTATTTTATTTTCTTTGTTGCTATTGGGAAAGCTATTGAGTCTTTGATTCTCAGCTTCACTGTTGGTACATAGGAACGCTGATTTGTGTACACTCAATTTGTAGCCTGATACTTTGCTAAATTTATTTATCAATTCCAGGAGTCTCTGGGCAGAATCTTTGGTGTTTTCTAGATATAAAATCATATCATCATCAAAGAGTCATAGTTTGACTTCCTTTTTCCCCATTTAGATACCCTTGATTTCCTTCTCTTGCCTGATTGCTCTGGCTAGGACTTCTAGCAGTATGTTGAATAGAAGTGGTGACAGTGGGCACCCTTGTCTTGTTTCAGTCCTGAGTGGGAATGCTTTCAGCTTTTCCCCATTCAGTATGATGTTGGCTGTGGGTTTGGAATATATGGCTTTTACAATTTTTAGATATGTTCCTTCCATGCCTTGTTTGTTGAGGCCTTTTATGATGAAAGCATGCTGGATTTTATTGAATGCTTTTTCTGCATCTATTGAGATGATAATGTGGTCTTTGTTTTTGCTTCTGTTTATGTGATTAATCACATTTTTTGATTTACGTCCTTGGGATAAAGCTGAGTTGGTTATGGTGTATTATTTTTTTGATGTGCTGTTAAATTTGGTTTGCAAGAGTTTTACTGAGGATTTTTGCATCTGTAGTCATAAGGGATATTGGTCTGTAATTTTCTTTGTTGTGTGCTTTTCTGGCTTTGGTATCAAGGTGATACTGGCTTTGTAGAATGAGTTGAGGAGGATTCCCTTCTTCCTTCTCAACGTTATGGAATAATTTCTACAGCATGGGTACCAGCTCTTCTTTGTAAGTCTGGTAAAATTCACCTGTGACTACATCTGGTCAGGGGTTTTTTTTGGTTGGATGATTTTTTATTAGTGCATTAATCTTGCTGCTCATTGTTGGTCTGTTCAGGAGTTCTACTTCTTCCTGTTTGAGCCTTGGAACATTGTGTGTTCCGAGGAATTTGTCCATTTCCTGAACACTTTTTAGTTTGTGTGAATAGGGATTTTCATAGTATTCAGAGATGACATTTTGTGTTTCTGTGGTATCAGTTGTAATATCTCCTTTTTAATTTCTGATTGAGCTTATTTGGATCCTTTCTCTTCTATTCTTGGTTAATCTAGCAAGAGATCTATCAATTTTGTTTATCTTCTCAAAGAACCGACTTTTTGTATCATTGATCCTTTGTATTTTTTTCTTGTTGCTTTCCATTTCATTTTGTTCTGCTCTTAGTTATTTCTTTTCTTCTGCTGGATTTGGGTTTGGTTTTCTCTGCCTTTCCTAGTTCCTTGAGCTGTGTCCTTAGATTATTAATTTGCAATCCTTCTGTCTTTTTGCTGTAGATGTTTAAGGCTATGAATTTTCCCCATACGACTGCTTTTGCTGAATCCCACAGATTTTGGCAACTTTTGTCCCCTTTGTCATTCAATTTGAAGAATCTTTTGATTTCTACCTTAATTTCATTATTGACCCAATAATCATTCAGCAGCAGGTTGTATAATTTCCATGACTATGTAGAATTGAGTGTTTCTCATGGAGTTGATTTCTAGTTTTATTCCACTGTGGTCTAAGAAGATACATAGTATGATTTCTATTTTTTTGAATTTGTTGGGATATGTTTTGTGCTCTAAGATATGATCAGTCTTGGAGAATGTTCCACGTGCTGATGAGAAGAACATATATTCAGTGGTTTTTGGATAATGTCTTCTGTAAATGTCTTTTAGGTCCATTTGTTCTAGTGTCCTGTTGAAGTCCAGTGTTTCTTTATTAATTTTCTGCTTGGATGATCTGTCTAGTTCTGTCAGTGAGGTGTTTGTTTAAATCCCTAGCAGTTATGATGCTGCTGTTTATCTCTTTGCTTAGGTCTAGTAGAATTTGCTTTATGAATCTTGGTACTCCTGTGTTAGGTACATAAATATTTAGGATTGTTATATTTTCTTGTTGAATTGCTTCTGGACATTATTTGTGTGTGTGTGTGTGTGTGTGTGCTGATATATTGTTGATATAAAAAAAAAATCCCCTCCCCATATGATGGTATGTATTGAGAAAATCTAGAAACAGAAAGGGTTACTTTGAACACAATAAATAATTAAATTAGTCTATGTTTTATTTAATCATAGCAACATCTATTTGCAGGACATATGTGCAGGAAATATCAATTATCTAGTCTATAGAAATATAGGTGGAACACATCTAGATTTGCATACCCCTTCTGTCAAATTAAGAGTCAGCCAGCTACATACAACCCACAGGCCAAATCCAGCTCATGAGCTAAAATAGGAAATAATAACATTGAACCTAAATTAAAAAAAATGTTACCCCCCCAACAAAATATAATTTTGTCATCTTTAATATTTAACCTATGTTACAAAGAAGTTATATTCAATTACTATTATATTTTAAATTTGGTCGATAAAAAAATTGTGGAAATTGTTTCCTAAGTACCTAGACAATATCTTTGATCTTGTCTCTTAGCCCATAAACCCTAACTTTACTATCTGTCCCTTCATAGAAAAAGTCTGCTGAACCCTATGTTTGACTCAAAGACCCCAGGGATCCTCATCCCACAGATTAGGGGCAGCTGCCCCAGCAACTCTCACTAACCAACCTGAGCCAGGCTGACAAATAAGTCAGGAGCCTGGAGGTCCCTGGGAGAGGATCTCTCATGGGTAGGAGGGAGTGGGCATGGTAGGGGTACATAGCCACTTCCTTCCCATCAGAACCCACCAATTGTTTGCAAATATTTTAAAAGATTTACCTTGCTCCTTTCAGAATTTTTGAGCTAACTAGCTTTCAAGAGGAGGAAAAAGATACACAGTTGTTCTCCTGTGATTTTAAGTGTTTTCTAGCTACCCATTGCAGCCCGGAAAATAGAGTCCTGAACACATAGGAGCTTCTCTGGGTCGGCTTTTTGAACAGTGTTATTTATAAACCCACTGATCCTGACAGGGAAAAGAACCCAACAGCAAAACAAGAGCAGGTGGTCAGAGGCTCTTTGAGCTAAATGCTCCTGACCTTGGATATCTGTTTTTGTTTTCAGACCCACTCAGAAGCAGAGCAAGGCAGAGCTGTGGGCCCAAGGTGTCCTTGGGGTCCCCTGTCCAGGCAACCCTGCTCACTGACCTACTTAGCACAATCAGTGTGACTGTTCTACTCCCACCCCCCACCTCCCTTGGAGCTTCCTCCCACACCCATTCTCACCACCTTGCCCTGCCACAGCCCACAGTCTCTGTAATTGATTTCTCTTCGTTTCTGGCTTAACCCAGAGCCACCTCCATAAACCTCTAATAACCAGGGCCTCACGGGTCACAGGAGATGTTCAGGTTGTCTGACAACTTAATTAGATCACTTTTTGATGACAGCCAGGCCTGCTGCTGTGGGTGAGCATGGGTGAAAGGCTTAAAGCCTTAGAAAAAGGTGACACAAAATGTTCTTTCTCTGTCTTATAAACACTTGTTCAATAATTGCATGATTTCTGTTCCTTCGGGATGGGTAAGATCTGGCTCCTCCCTCCATGACATCTACTCATGTGTGTAAAAACCTTACAGGATTTAGGCTGCTCTAAGTGTGACTTTTCAAAATTAAATTTCATCTATTCCTTTGAATCGGTAATATATGCACATAATACAAACTTTAAAAGTTACAAAAGGTTATACAGTAACAAATCAGTCTCTCTCACAACCCTGTCCCTGAGCTTTAAAGGTGGCACTTTCTTTATGCCACTAACTTGCGCTGTCTGACCTTGCCCCGTGCTTCCAATTATGAAATTCCTATATTGTTTGCATCTGACATTATTGTTTATTTAATGGGCCTTTTATTTCAGATGGCTGAATAAGAACGGGATTCAAGAAATACACAACTGTGCATTCAATGGAACCCAACTAGATGAGCTGTGAGTAGCCCTGACTATTCTTCCAGGCCATTTAGAGGGAAATGGCTCTTCCAACAGCAACATGTATATGGCTTTGTGTTTTCCTTCTTCTTTCCTAATCTCCATCCCCAGGAATCTAAGTGATAACAATAATTTGGAAGAATTGCCTAATGATGTTTTCCAGGGAGCCTCTGGACCAGTCATTCTGTAAGTAGCATCCCCCCGTTTCTGTGTGTAAGAGCTCAATTTGTGTAAGTTAGAAGTCAACTTTCTCCACTCAAAGAAGCTTCCAAGATAGGGCTGGCAAGCAAGGTAGACTTTTATTCATGTCATCTACAAAGATTTATAGGGATAATTTAAGGCCAACCCACAGTCTAACTTTCAATAAAATAGCAACAGTAATAACATGTAATGAGCACTTACCGAGTGGTCAGTATTTTAAGTTAAGATGCATTTTCTCATTTAACCCTTTTAATAATCCTCTGTGGTAGGAGTTATTATTCCCATTTTAAAGAAGAGAAAACTACTTTCTCTGGAAGGGTTAATTAACTCACTCAAGGTCATGCAAGTGTTATGCCAGAGCTTCAAAGCTGAACTGGTTTGACCCATGGTACACACTGATAACCACTCTGCAATATGTCTCTTCCCTGGAAAGGAAAGCACAGTTCTCCTTCCTCATCATCCAGGAATTTCCTTCAACCCAGCAAGACTCACAGGCACATTATTTTGGGATCCTGTTTCCGGATACCTTGGGATGCATCCAGTGTGCCTCATAGCCCTCCATCCACACCTCTCCTACTGTCACTTCTTCACCCCGATCTTTCCCTCAACAAGTGACTTCACCCCTCTTCTCTCCTTATCTACTCTGCCTCCCCCCATCAAGGATCATTCTAAGTCCCACATCCTCGGGCCTCCCTGACAACCTCAGCCACCGGTGACTTCTTCCTGTGGCTCCCATAGCCTTTGTGGCTTCTTGGAGGGAGGGGATAATCTGCATCACAGTTGCCAAAACACTTTTTTAAAAAATTTGTTCTGGGTTCTGAGCAAGACCTGCTAAGTTTGCTGGACAATGTACTTCAGGAAGAAGAAAGGAACCCAGAAGGCAGGCATGAGATGCAAGAAGGAATGGTGAGCAAAGAAATGGATAAACTTGTGAATAAATCTCAAGCTTTACTGGAAGAACCTTAGGAAGCCTGCCTAAAGTCAATTCAGGCATTTAGAGCCACTCACCTGAACCTCTTATTTGGCAACCAGCATAGGCATATGTGGTTACCTACCTACTAAACATCTATCAACATCACTTTTCTTTTCACCAAATAGCTTATATTCTCCTTCAGGCTAGAACCTATGTATCTCTAGAATTAGACCCTGTATGGTAGAATGAGAACTCCAAAAATGTTTATTGTTGATGATAAAGGGTATATTGTGACCCACAGATGGGGCTCTGCCCCTTTGAAGAAAGAAATGTATGCTTTAAGATACTATCATCCTGACCAAATTCAAAGATTATTCCAGAATGCCTGGCTTGACATAGGCAACCTCTACAAAAGGAGGTAGTATTGGCATGATTAAAGCAGAAGTGACAGAGCCAGATTGCCCTGGTTTAAAACTAGTTCCTTTGCCTAACACTTCTGTTTCCTTGCCTAAGAAATGGCAAAAACAGTAATACCTATTTCCTAATATTGTTTGAAGTTAAAAAATACATATGTAAATGTTTTGTTTTGTTTCCACTCAGTGAATAGATTTTAAGCACCAGCTCTATGTCATGCCCTATATATAGTGCAGGGAACACTGTCTTCCGCACAGAAAGCTTATATTCTTGTGGCGGGGGAGGGCAGAGGGGAGTCACACAGTTATCCACAACTTAATATATGAGGTCATGATAGGTGCTATGAAGTACAAAGCAGGACACAGTCCTAACAGATGAAGGGTGCTGGGCATATAGTCTATGTACTAGTCATGTACAAAGTACCTAGAACTTCTGATGCTTAGTTACTGGTCTCTGTTCTTTGACCCCCACCATAGCAATTTTACTTAGCTAAAAGGCCTAAGAGTTTTGAATATTCTTAAATAGGCACCTCTATCTGCTCATGGCAGGATGTACCAGTGAAAGGGTATGTTTCCATGTGTGACCTGTAACAGGTACAATATTGAATCCATAGCACCTTAACCCACTGTCTGCTCCTGAGAATGTTTAAGATGGACGACATCCCCAAGTCATTCATTATCCAGCTGAGGAACTAGGGCCAGAGGAGGGAAGTGACCTGTTAAAGATCACACTATAGCTGGAGGTGGCAGAGGTGGGGCCACAAACTAGGTCTTCTGCGTCACATTCCGCGTGTTCTCATCATATCATGTTGCTATAAGTAAATTTAATCAAACATCTAAAAGTTATTCAATAAGGCCCCTGCAACAGGCTGCGAACTGAAATAGAGGGGAAATTAATTATTAACACCAGCCTCTTGGCCTAAGAACACAAGTCAATGATATACAAACATGGCACAGAAGAACATATCCTGAGGTTGCATAAGCAGGTTTCAGGCCAAGGCACTGCACAATGTATCGCATAAGAATGTTTAAGAGAGAACACAGAACTCAAGTCCCCCAGCCAGCCCTACTGTGAGTGCAGGCAAGAAGAGAGCCTCTGTGAAAGCATCAGGCGCAGTTCTGCAGGGTCCTCAGGTTACAGGCCTGTCGTTCTATCCCTTTTACCATAGGAACATCTCTGGCCAGAATTAAATGAATAAAATTTACAGAAAATCCACTAGAATTATGAAGCACTTCCCATGACTTAGAAGAGAAGAGAGCAATAATACGGTCCCACATCTTTTCATCTCAATGCAAGATACTGGCTGAAAGCCCAGCCTGTAATTACTAGTTTCCTTCTCCTCCCATTAGCGGCATAAGAATTGATCATGTTAACATCAAGTCTCCCTTTCTGGGGCTTTCAGGTTGATCCGTAGATGTCCTTCAAGCCTCTCTACCTGCTAACCTAAGATGCAAGATGAATGGCTTATCTTTTTTCCCACTTCTGCAACCTGAAGCACATTAGTGCTAAGCCCTGGCCTGAGAGGTGCTTGTGCAGAAGACTGGCCCACCTCAGGCTATGAGTCAGGAGTGGGAATGTAGGCAGACTGCTCACCCTACAGCGTGTGCTGTTCGTGCCAAGGCTATGACTCTGCCTTGGGTCAAATTGTGGTATATTCGCATGCAGGAGGCTTACTGGAAAGTGCTCTCAGAGTACATGGAGAATGCTTGATGGAAGCAGAATCAGGCTTAGAGGGAAGTTGAACTGCGATGCATTTGCAACAGAAGGCTCAGAGGATCCCACAGGGAGCCCTGGAGAGAGGATGGTCCTTCAAAGTCACACAGAATTAAGGCAAGGGGCCCGTCCTCTACATCAACAGTCATTGGGTGCAGGCTGTCTCTGGGGAAAAGCCAAATCTTCATGAAGTCAGCTGAAAGCAATTCCCAAAGTAGAACCTGGCTATGCACTACCCCACCTCTGAGTGGTTCTCAGCTGCCCTCGAGAAGTTGTTTTAAATTTGTGTATCAAAATCACCTGGAGGGATTATAAAACCTTAGAATTCTGGTCCCCACCTTCAGAGTTGCTTCATCGGCCCAGGGTTGGGACCTGAGAACTTGCACCCTAACAACTTCCCCAGTAAAGCTGCTGCTGCTGCTGGTCCAGAGAGCACTTTGAGAATCACCTCCCAGCCTCCAAAATATTCCCTCCATGAGCTGACTGTGGTGGATCTTCTTGCCCCGCAGGCTTAGTCCTTTGCCCCAAGTAGGTACATGAAAAGGATTCTAAGGGAATGCACCCAAGCTCCTTTCTAGTTGAGTGAAGAATGCAGAGCCTCCGATTACCCGACTGCAAGGGCAAGCTGCTCCACTGCAAAAAGAAATAGATGCAGAGAAAGGGAGACACACACACAAGCTTCAGCAGGCTTCAGAGTAGCAGCCCAGAATCCTCATTTCTCTTCATGAGTCTTGACCTTGAACATCAGCAGTCACCTGAGTTTTCACCTGATATTCTGAACTCACTCAAGTTTTTTTTCTGTTGTTTTTTTTTTTAAGCGATCAAGCAATTGCTGTCTTCTTGGGAAACAGTTTCCTGTGGGGAAAATTTAATGCATTGCCTTTGCAAGCTGGAGCCAGCACAATCATATTCTGATGGTTTATCAAATTTGTTTGGCTATAGCTCAGATTCATTTGATAATTCAGATTCAAACACTGAGTTATTTGTATAAGAATGATTCTTTTCCATTACCAGTGTACCCACAGCCCTATAGATAGTAAATTGCCTTTTTATCCCGCCTGGGATCATGAAAGAGAGGTCTTCTAGCCATCTGTCAGTGTAGTATACACCAGAAATGTGCTCTCACTTATGGAAATGATTGACCTGTAATAACATCTTTGCTGGGAAAAATAGAAATTGTTCAAATCAAATTTGTGGCACCGGCTGTAACACACTATTAAATCAGGCACGGAGCACTATTTAACTCCTGCCTCTCCTGACTCAGCATCATATTACCAACTGCTGTCTCTCTTGCCACTCTGTCTCTCAAATCCAAGAATCCTAGACATCATCCCATGGTGTCTCTGTTGATACTTTGGGGGATTTAAATTCTCAAAACTACTCACTGCCAGAATATAACATGTGTTGAAATGTTAACCACAGTGATATTTTAAAAAGAAAGACCACAGTCATCAGACCAGACAACCCAGAAAGAAAAGGATTAAAGATACTGCCCCTTCCCCCTTGTCCAGCCCACCAGCTCCAACGACAAGGGCAAGAATAAAAGAAAACATTCTCAACTACTCATGGAGAGTATCAAATCTTAGGTGACACACATTTAGTGGATGTTGATGGAATACCTACTATGTATCTAGCATCGACTAAGTAGCGAGATATGAAAACCAAAAACAGTAGCTGCCCTAATGAACCTCTGGTAGAGGGATAAATTTTACTTCCCAGGACAATAAGCACTGCAGAAATTTTCACAGAAAACTACAGTAACACAGAGCAGCTGTCCAATAAATCCTTGTCATGTGACATGACATGTGACACAATGACTTTTAACAGGTGAAGTAACTATGTGGGAGGAGATAGTCTCTGTCATCCTAAGCCTGAATTTCTGCAATGGCCTCTTTGTCTCCTTCCTACCTTCGATCCTCTCTCCAATTCAGTAACAAGTATTTTTTATTGAGCACCTACTGCATGCCAGTCTCAGGGTTCTCAAGACTAGCCCTATAAAAATACAGTTTTCAATAAGTCATCCTTCTGCTCATGTAAATTCTAAACTCTTCTACCTCGATTTCAAGGCTCAAAGATTTAATCCCACCCCATGGTTCCCTTTATTCCTCAAAATAAGGTTGCCCAGAATAACTATTCTAAATACCCCTCACTGTGGCATGATTTGTGTTCTGGCCTCTCTCTCAGCCCATTTTTAGCCAATAGCCATCGTATTAGAGTTCTCCAGAGACAGAACCAATAGGATAGAGAAAGATGAAAGGGGATTTATTAGGGAAATTGGCTCATGCTACTGGGGAGGTTGAGAAGTCCCACGACAGGTTATCTGCAAGCTGGAAAACCAGGGGAGACATAGCATGGCTCAGTCCAAGTGCAAAGGCCTCAGAACCTGGAAACTACTTATGCAACTCTCAGTCTATAGCCGAAGGCCTAAGAACCAGGGGAGTCGATGGTGTAACTCTTGCTCTGAGGTTGGAGGCCTGAAAGTCTGGGGGGCCACTGCAAGTCCCTAAGTCCAAGCAAGGCCAGAAGACATAGTTCTGATGTCTAAAGGCAGGAGAAGAAAGGTGTCCTAGCCTTAGAAGAGTTTGTCTTTTTGTTCTGTCCAGGCCTCAGCCAATTGGATGATATACATAGGGTGAAGGCAGATCTTCCTTACTCAGTCCACTGACTCAGGTGCCAGTGTCTTCTGGAAACACTCTTAGAAACCCCTAAATATACTTAACCAGATATCTGGGTATCCCTTAATCCAGTCAAGAATTAAGCGTCACAGTCACAATAACCTACTTCCATGAAGATGTGAATAACTGATAATGTCTTTTTGTGTTATTTCCCCCTATGGATATTTACATCCTAAAAGTGGAGAGTGTTTTAATAAAGAGATTAAAATCAAACATTTTCAGACCATGTGGAAAGATCATAGCCAGGGAATAGACTGTGTGTGCGTGTATGTGCATGTTTTAGGGGAACAAAGTGAAAATCAGAATACTAATGTAGTTAAATCTCAAACCACACTGAATAAGACCTACTTATCTTTGTCCCTGCTTACATAAATTTCTGTGGATTTTTCTTAATCCATGGAGATACCAAACATTTTTCTCTCACTCCAAAATTTTGAAGTCTTGACAGGTTCTATATTTGGTCACTCTAGCCAGTAAGCTTTAAGTAAACACATTTACAAAGATTTTTATTTCCTTATCATCCAGGAACCACTTTTGCTAAAGAATTTGCTTTACTGAAATTTAAGTGACTTTTCCTCTTTCTCCTACTAACTACTTCCTCACTCAACATCCACCAATAGAAGATCTGGATCCCAGGACACTGTCAAGATGCTTTAGTCTCACAGCAGCAAAGCCACCTCATGCAAATGGCAGCAGCACAAATAGTTTGTAGCTGTAATAAGAAGGAATCGAAGATAACGAGCTTGCTCCACAACACTGGGAAGACAGAAAGGCACTGAAGTTTCCCAAGGAGGCTTCCCAATCTAACATCTAAACACTGAATTGCATTGAGGTCAATCCACACAACATATTCTGCTTATTCCCTAATGCACGTCTATCTCCTTGTAAATTTCACACAAGGTTGCTCCTTTCCTTGCAAACTCTGATACTCTCGGTCACATAATTTCCTGCTGCCCGAGCACCATTTTGCTGAGCCCACTTTAAACCGGATTTCTGGATTTCTCAGTCTGCCTTTCATCCCTCTCCTGTTAGAATCAGCTCTCCTGTAAGATTTCTCTAGCTTCTCGTTTTTTGGCAATACTAAGGCATCTCTCCTAATGAGACAACTACTGATTGGATAGATTTGAGCCCAGCCCTGTGCCAGATATGATACAGAACACAAAAATGTCTTAATAATCCCTGATTTCAGGGCATCTGAAATCTGGCTGAGGAGACAAACATACATACATGAAAAAAACAACATGAAACAATAGAAGAGCCGTCACAAGGTACATAGACCCTGGAGGTCAGAGGATATCACAGTTGGCTTGGGTGATCGATCTATTCCCTTTCCCAATCCTTCTCCAATGTCATTCCCCAGTATATCTTCAAACCAAGCAATAATTTTCTGGGTCCTTACAACAATAAAGGCAGTGCTGCCTTTAAGGAGAGAGAAAAATAAACAAAAATAGCTAGTACATAAAGCAAAATACAGTAAGTGGTAAGAGACAGAAAGTATGCAGAATATAATGCTATCACATTCTTATTGGCTTTCAAGGAAAAATTACCTCTACAATCATTAAAAATTATGGAGGCTATGAAGTCATAGAGATCTCAATGGAGTCTGTGTTAGTTCTCTATTGGTGCTTTAAAACTTAGTGGCTTAAAACAACCATTCCATTTGCTCACAATTTTGTATGACAGAAATTTGGATGGCTTGTCTCTAATCCCTGTGATGTCAGCTCAGGTAACTGGGTGTGAGGGATCCACTTCCAAGCTGTTCCCTTCACTCACATGCCTGCTGCATCTGTGGCCAGACTCAAGGTGCCACAGAGGGTAGAGCAAATAGATGGTTCATGAGTAGAGTGTCAAAGCAATTGCAGTCATCTTTAATCTACCACAGAGTTTATGAGATAATAGGATGGGTATTCCATGGAATATAAAAATGTGTTTCTTTGAAAACTTTCAATTAATGCAATATTTTAAAATATTCTAAACTCAAGAAGGCAAAATTAAGAAAAAAATAGTCTTCTGTTTTGTATTGCTTGCTTAGAAAAATATGAAAAATGTTCATAATGGGTAAAGATTTAACTGTTTAAATTGTTCCTAAAGGACTTTTTAAATTCTTTTATCTCAGTCCTTGGAGGGAGCCTTGAACTGTTAAGAAAAAACAGGGAATTGGGTCTCCATTTTTGCTTTCTTCTACATTTGAGAAAAAAAAGAGGAGCCCAAATGCCAGATGAAACAAGAACTTTGATCACAGAGAACAGAGCAAGTGTTGCTAGCAGAACTGGTCATAAGAGGGATTGCCTAAAAAGAGAAACCAGAAACATCTCCTACGGCAGAAAATACAGTTGGGAAGCTCTGGAACAACAGCAAGTGCAAATGGAGAGCAGGCTGGGACAGCTCGGTCACTGGGCAACAAAGAGTGAAGTCTCATCACAAAGACAAGGGTTCATGGACCAGACAACTCTAATCTCCAGGGACCCCAAATCTGAAGAATTATAATACAAGGGAGGGAACTAAAAGATACCATGGAACACCAGAACTTTTACCCTGCAGTGACAGCAATGGATATTGTAAGAAGTAGTCAGATTCCAGATAAAGTAGTATGTAAAGCCAAGAAGTTTTCTGACAGTTTGGATATAGGGTGTGAGAGAAAGAGAGGAATCAACATGACTTCAAAATTTTTGCACGAACAACTGGAAAGGCTGCAGGTTTTCAGGAAAGATCAAAAACTCAATTTTTAATATCTAAAGCTTGACCTATTAGACATCTAAGTGGAGATTACTAGGAGATGGTGGAATATGAGTCTGGAGTTCAAGAGAAAGAACCTACCTAGAAATAAAAATTTTATATCCATTAGTATATAAATGGTGTTTAAATCATAAGGCTGAATGAGCTCACCTACATAGTAAGTGAAGGTAGAGAAAAGTCTAGGCACTGAGTTCATGGGTACTCTTAACAGTTGGAGGTCAGGGAGAGACCAGAAAACAGGAAGAAACTTCTGAAGAATTAGGAGACAAGTACTACTAGATATAAAGAAAGTTACCACGAAGTTCGAAAATGCTAAATTTGTATGGGCCTAAAAGAAATCATATAAGAAAAAAATTGACAAAACTAGAAGTGTACAAATCCAAAATCATAGTGATTTTAATGTACTTCTCTCAGTGATAGCACAAGCAAAACATTGATAAGTATACAAAAAATTTGAAAAGTATTAACAAATTTGGTCAAATTGGCATCTAACAAAGAAGAAAGTAACCATAATATACAAATATGTACTACATAAAGGTAATCATTAGTTCCAAAAATGTAAATATTCCCAAATATCAAACAAGGGATCAATAATCCAGAGATTAGCAATGATAGGTAACCACTAGCCCTAAGACTTGAGCAGCAAGTGAAGAAGTAGGTCTTACTGATGCCCAGGAACTGGGCCAACTGGTAGAAGCTGGATCTTCAGCAGATCTGTCCAATGCCAGCTGAAGATTCGGCTGGGGCCTGCGACAGAGGAGTGATAAGAAATGCCTTTTTACCTACCCTCAAATCTCCCAGAAGTATCATTTTCTAAACCCAACTAGAAGCTGATTGACAAGGTGGTACCCGGTAAATGCAACCCACAGAGATCATGCCTCCTGCAATACAGAGCTGAGTACAGAGAAGGGCACGAAATGGATGCAACAGGCAAATCACTGGGACACTGTATCCAGTGATTTGTCCTTCATCCTAAGAGCAATGGGTAATCAGTGAAGAGTTTCAAGCAGGAAATCATGATCTGATTGGCATTTTTAAAATCTGCCATGTAGAGATTGCATTAAAGAAATAGATGGTCATAGGAAGAACAGTTATGAGACTATTGCATTTGTCTAGGCAGAGACGATGATGACCTAGATCAAAGTAACAGGAGAAGGAGGAAGCAGACCGATTTGAAATAGATTTAAAAGGTAGGCTTGAGAGGACAGGAGACTGATGTCCGAGTAAGCGAGTGAAGGGAGTCAAGGATGGTGCCCAGATTTCTGTTTTGGATGACAGGGGAAATGGAGATGGGAAAAACAAGGAGGAATATAAGGAAGATGGTAAGTTCAGTTTTGATGCCTGTAAGTCATCAAAATGGTGGGGTCCAGAGGACAAGTGATTATCTGGGCCTGAGGTTCAGGAGTAGGATCTGAATGGGGATATACATTTGGAAGCCCAGCACATGCCTAGTATCTGAAACTAAGGGAGTAGGTAAGATCAACAAAGGATTATGTACAGGCAGAATGGATCTAATTTTAGAGAACTGTCAATATTTAAAGAACAGATTGAAGTAAAACCAAAAAAGAATCCGAAGTCAAAGGAGATGTCAGAAGAAATCAAAGAGAATATGATGCCAAGAAAAAGCATCTCAGAAAGAAGGAGTTTTCCCTATGTAACATAATTGAGAAATCAAGAAGATAAGAACCAAGACATGGCCTTAGTGGGCACTATTTGTCTAGAGGTTGGGGAGAAACTCTGGATTGTGGGATGAGAAAACAGTGGCATCAAGCATGAGCAACCAGTATCAGTTTGGTTGGGAAAGGGAAGTGACAAACAGGGCAGCAGTTGGGGTGGGTTTCACTGGACAATAGGAAGCCATTATAAATTTTTAAGTAAGAGAATGACACAATGAAAACAAGACTTTGAGAATGTAATTTTCACCAGATTGTGAGAACATATGGGGTAGCAAATATATATTCACACCCCCAAGTTTCATTGCTGTGAGCGATTACTGCTCTGACTTACAGGGAATGCCAGCACTAAAAGATCCTTCTTCCTCAAGTATATCCAAGGGTCCCCAAGGGTGCTAAAATGAGCTCATCCTGATCATCACTTGCTACCAACCCCATCGGAAGCACCCACTCATGACCACACACTGCTGGCCCCAACAGGTCCAAGCTGGTGCCATTTAAGTCTCCTCATTCTCACCAGCTGGTCTTGGTTTTGAGGGTTTCAGCTGCCAGTGGTGCTGCCAGAAAAGCACCCACATCTCTGGTGTTGCTGCCAGAAAGGATGGGACTTGGAGCCCTCCCTTGGACAGGGACTTGGTTAAACTGGCCTTTGTGCTGGTTCCCATGAGACCTCTGCTGGTTCACCTGGGCAGAGACTTTCCTACAAAGCAAGAACAATTGCCTCTATGTGTGTAAGGTTTACCAATAATAGTTGCCAGCTATTACATGCTGTCTGTTGGCCATGAAGTTCTTTATGTACTTTAATTTGCTTAATTTTCACAGCCACTGCTTGAGATAGATATGATTTTTATCTCCCTATTTTATAGCTAAAGAAACTGAAACAGACAAGGGATGTACTTGACCAAAGTCATAATTTTGGTAGAACGGCCAGGGCACATAGGCAGACAAGTCTGCTGTGGATGCCAAGTTCATAACCACCGTTCTATATTGCCACTTGGACTTTGTGCTGAGGCTGCCTCTATTGTTTGCCAGATACTTCTTCCCCTTATGGTGTGTTTTCTTCTCACCCTTTTCTGAAATTTGGCCACAGATTCTACCTCAGCTCATTAGAAATATCTTACTGGTCAGTTTAATGGTAAGGGCAAATGGACTCAACCCCTTAAGTCCTATGCATATAAATGAATACAAATAAATAGGCTGTAAATGGGGGAGATGGCTATTTCTACTCATCAGCAAGAGTTAAGCCCCAAATCAGCCAGAACGTAAGTGTATCTAAGAATCAGGATGTTCTGTTACCTAACTTCTCCTACCAGGAACACAAGGGCCAGGACTCCCACCAAACCAAATGTTCTGTTAGCTGAATACTCATCTAACCAAGGTGTGTTGGATAAACTGTAGTTTCCCTCCTCATCCATGTAAGAATATCACTAGAATGTCTGCTATTTTGCCTGTTAACTAAGAGCAGAAAATTTTAGACCCATAGTAATTATGTTATATTTACCTTTTCTCTTTATAGAGATATTTCAAGAACAAGAATCCATTCCCTGCCTACCTATGGCTTAGAAAATCTTAAGAAGCTGAGGGCCAGGTCAACTTACAACTTAAAAAAGCTTCCTAGTCTGGAAAAGCTTGTTGCCCTCATGGAGGCCAGCCTCACCTATCCCAGCCACTGCTGTGCCTTTGCAAACTGGAGACGGCAAATGTGAGTCTTCCTGTGTCTTGAGCCTGCTTGGGCAATTCCCCAGCATAGAATTGAGTCCACAACTTCTATATATCTGTGACAAGAAGAGAATCTACTTGTAGAGAGATCTCCCTGACTGAAGTCCTTAGGCACATTCTGAGTCAAAAATTCGGTTTTGTGGAGGTTGAGGGATGGTTAGGTCCTTTAATTTCTTTGAAAATGGGCTCACAGGGAAGAGCTATCCACATGATGAAACACCCACCAAATATTAAATGAGAAAACATGAAAAACACCAAGCACAGTGCTCGACTCATAGTTGGTGCTTAATATCTGCTCCCTCTCTCCTTCACAACAATATGAGTTTATCCTTCAAGTCCCAAACTCTACCCTAGCCTATTACCACCCATGTCAGCTTTGGAGGGGAGAAGCACAAATGCCATGCCAGAGATTGATGTGCATATCTGCAGCATGTCCCAACCACACTAGGCCTCTCTAATCCACCTTCAGATCTTACCGCCGCACAGGGAGGACACAGATTGAGACAACTCTTTATTTTGGCTCTCAAGGAAGGCCAGGTTCAAGGAGGCCGTGAGTTAAAGAGGACAATCTAAACAGACCTAAGTCCCAGTAGGTAACTGGTTAACAAGTTGAGGTAATCAGACAGGATCTGGAGAGAATGAAGAGGGAATGGCCATGGAGATTGCATGTGTTGCAGACATTTAAGGGATCCATTGGAGGTAAGAACCTAACAAATATCAGGAGTTCTCAAAGCCCTCACTCTCCCTGAGCTCACCTATACAATCCATACCATGCAGCTGCACTCAACCAAATGATGCCTTTTCACTACTCTTGTAGCCTAGAACAATATAGCTTTTCCCATGATACTATTTCACCATTTTACAGTCTCCTCTATTATTCCGCCTTCAGCACACATTGACCTGCCCATACATATCTCTTGCTTAAAAGCAAAAATAAGAAAAGCAACAAAACAGTACACATCCTAAAATGTTTTCAAAGCAATTGAGAATCTATACCAAGACCCATTTGAAGTATCTGTAGAAAGAAAAGCTGCTTTTCAGAATTAGCATGCATCATTGGGAAACTACCCGGAATTGGGCACTCCTCACAGATTAGCTTGAAAGCCAGGAAATTTCTTCCTAACAACCAGAATTTCTTAAGATCCTAGGCTGAAACAAAGGTTTGCCTCTTTTATATTCCAGACAAGAATTATTCTAGAGTGAAAAAGATACCAATTTACTGCCAATTCCCTGGAACTGAATACCCCTTAGGAGAAATCTCAAAGGATGTTAAGATCACTGTAAGAGCAGCTTGAATGTGCTGTTTGGCCCAATGCCAACACACCACAGGAATTTATCATCTCACTGTGTTGCTCAGACTCCTCTGGTCTTGTCACATCCTGGTAGTATAGATGTAGTCTCAGGGTTCTCCCAACCAGAAATCTCCAGGTCTGCCTTACATTGTACCATGACATGCGGCCTTCCCTGATCCCTGCAGACTACCCAGCTCTCATCTCCTCCATGTCCCTGTTGTATAGTAACTTACCATCTGGGCCTTTCAGGGTACAGCAAGGGAGAGGCACACGCTTCTTCCACGACATGCCACGATGGAGTAACAAAAATTGCAATGGGTGTTATGTTTTCTTTTGAAACGGGTCCTTGATTTTTACATGTAACAAATTCACGCAAACAATACAAAATAATTATGCTATTCAGAAGATAATCTCAGAATTTATTTCTCAAATAGTGTCATTTCATCATATACCATAGTAGGTGTAGTTTGATAATAGTTGTATGATGAAATTATTCTTCTGGTCTTCATTGGGAAATAATGCCCAGAGTGTAAATGTGAGCCCCTTGTGACTGAGGTTTTGGCCAGTGGGTCTCCTGGACTTTTGCCAAAGGCTATATCAGTCACACTCCTCATTTGTCATTGAACCAGATATTTCCTTGTCATAGTTCTGTAGTCAGCTTACATTATTTGCTCTCATTTTCTTCTTTAATGTTTCTTGTATTTAGGCCATTTCTTCACAACTAGATTTTGAACTGATGCACTGTGGCATATACTTCTAAGTACACAGGCAGGGCCTGGGCCCCAACAAGAACTCAATAAGTAGTCGCCATCATTAGTCTTCGTATTGCTGACATTTGCTGAGTACTCACTGCTAAGCACTGTAATACTTTGCACCTTTACCTAATTCTCACAAAGGTAACTTATTATCATTCCCTTCGCACAGAGACAGAAGCTGAGACTCAGAGATACTGAACAAACTGACTAACATTGACTGACGTCAAATCCAAACCCTCTGGCCTGCCTGTCTCCAAACTCAGGCTCTGGGACACTCTGCTATGTCACCTCCTAAGCATCTATTCATTGATTGATCAGAGTCCAAGAATGTCATTTTTTAAACTGACCCTAAACCGAATTCCCAGCTCCTTATGCTACTTGGCATTTGCCAAGGTGCTGCAGAGGCAAGGCTGTATTCCCTCAGTTTCCACTTTTGTGTCTGTTCTTATCTCAGAGGCATACATTATTTACCTTTCTTGCCACCTCATGTCATCGGGTCACTTCTGTTTCAGAAAGGGGAAGTACAATATTTTAAATATGTTGGTAGCAGTATCAATAAGAATCTTCACAGCAGCCAACCATAAGCCCCAGGAAGTGAAAACTCTAGATGGTGAAGTCGGATCTCAGTCTAATGGACCAAATTGCAGTCAGCAAGTACCATGTTACTTTCCGTTCCTAGAATTGGCTGTAGCTAATTCAAGGATAGGTTTATTAATAGAAGTCAGGAGTTAGACTAAAGACAACAGAATGACCTCCTTGCCCCCTCTATGCCCATTAAAGAGCTTGCCTCACATTTCTTGAAATATTGCTGACTAAACCAAAAGATGTTCTAAGGCTCTGGTTTCATTCCCTTTCAATTAGACATGTTAATCATTTAGCCCCCTTAGTGCAATCTGTGGCTAATTTGAAAAGTTCTAACAGTCTCTAAAACAAAAGATGACACATTTGCCAACATCAACAAAATCCCTTGGGCCAAGGGAAAATGACTTCCTGGCAACTCAATTTACTTCCCAGAGGTGAGAGAAGGGTGGAAAGGGTTCTCCCTAACAGTTGCTTCTCACTGAGGTTGATGGCGAAAGGTTCAGTCTGTGTATGTTGAAACATTTGGCAAGACTCATCCTTTAACATCAAACAAAGTCTTTGCCTCTCCACTTCCCCAGGCACCTCTCTTCGTATGAGAGCTTTTGAAAGGTTTGATACTCACCTCCCCACTCATAACTGAGATAATGTTAAGATTTGAGAATGATAGTCACTTAATATTGCTGTGAATTTGCCCCTTGGGGAAGGAGGGAGAGGTAGAGGTGTGTATGTGTGATTTTTTTTCCATCCAAAAAGAGTCCCAATGTAAACCATTCCCATTCTGTAAGCCTTTGCTTCAAAAGAGAAGTGCTACCTTCTGTGTCTCTACATGCAGGGTATTAGCAGAATACTCTGAGGTAGAATATTCATAAGTATACTCATGGACTGAATATTTATCATCTGGATTTCATTCAAATCCCTCTGTAAGTGCCTCTACCCTGTCAACAAGGCGTCTTATACATTTGGGTTTAAAGGGAAAAGCAAGACCGGAAAGTGAGCCCAAGAAGAACCAGGCTTCCCAGGGGATAAGTTGCAATCTTGGAATAAATTAAGCCCTTTTGCAACCTGCATTTGCTCTTTTGGGCACCCACTAGGAAACTATTTAATATGAGAGAGCCAGGTTTACCTTGCAGACAAACACATGCCCAAGGACTATTGTGGCCCCTGGGGAGTGAGATAATAAAGAACAGGACCCTGGTAATGTTTCAGGCAAATTAGCTGGCCTCCCTCCCACTAGCCTGAGTGCCAAAAAGCCAGGGAACAGGGGCTGGCTGGGAACTAACTACAGATTCTGATCCTCTAGTTTATGTAGGTAGAAGCAGCAAATAACTTCTCATTTGAGTCAGAGAACAGTCCAAAGCTTCCAGTGACTGGAGTATAAAGTAGAGGAATAGGGGCATGTCCTACTCAGGCATATTCAGAGATAGACGAGTGGGGATGGGGGAAGGAAAAAGGGTAGAGCTGATACCAGGTCTGTAAATTATTTGCACTTAACAGCAAGGCTTAGCTAGTCCCAGGCGCCTTCCTCCCCACATTCAGGTTGTGGCTAGATGGTTTCCCCAGTGGGCCATCCAACTCTAGGAATATATACACAAGTTGTTATGCGCATTTACAGTAAGCAGCATTAACCCTTGAGCTTAGCCACAAGGGCAGATGAGATGTTAAAGAAAAAATAATAATCTCAGGAAGAAACCCCATTGTTTCTACCGTGCACAAAGATTGATACATTTTCCATTTTGGATCCAGGCTGTTGATTCTTTTCTTTTTTTGTATTTTTCTAGCTCTGAGTTTCATCCAGTTTGCAACAAATCTATTTTAAGGCAAGAATTTAATGATATGACTCAGGCTAGGGGTCAGAGAGTCTCTCTGGCAGAAGACAATGAATCCAGTTATGGCAGAGGATTTGACATAACGTACAGTGAATTTGACTATGACTTATGCAATGAAGTGGTTGATGTGACCTGCTCCCCTAAGCCAGATGCATTCAACCCATGTGAAGATATCATGGGGTACAACATCCTCAGAGTCTTGATATGGTTTATCAGCATCCTGGCCATCACTGGGAACATCATAGTGCTGGTTATCCTGATTACCAGCCAATACAAACTCACAGTTCCCCGGTTCCTTATGTGCAACCTGGCCTTTGCTGACCTCTGCATTGGAATCTACCTGCTGCTCATAGCATCAGTTGATATCCACACCAAGAGCCAATACTACAACTATGCCATTGACTGGCAAACTGGAGCAGGCTGTGGTGCTGCTGGCTTTTTCACTGTCTTTGCCAGTGAGCTTTCAGTCTACACTCTGACAGCCATCACCCTAGAAAGGTGGCACACCATCACCCACGCCATGCAGCTAGACTGCAAAGTGCAGCTCCGGCATGCTGCCAGTGTCATGGTGATGGGCTGGATCTTTGCTTTTGTGGCTGCCCTCTTTCCCATCTTTGGCATCAGCAGCTACATGAAGGTGAGCATCTGCCTGCCCATGGATATTGACAGCCCTTTGTCACAGCTGTATGTCATGTCCCTCCTTGTGCTCAATGTCCTGGCCTTTGTGGTCATCTGTGGCTGCTACACCCACATCTACCTCACAGTGAGGAACCCCAACATCGTATCCTCCTCTAGCGACACCAAGGTTGCCAAGCGCATGGCCATGCTCATCTTCACCGACTTCCTCTGCATGGCACCCATTTCTTTCTTTGCCATTTCTGCCTCCCTCAAGGTGCCCCTCATCACCGTGTCCAAGGCCAAGATCCTCCTGGTCCTGTTCTACCCCATCAACTCCTGTGCCAACCCCTTCCTCTATGCCATCTTTACCAAAAACTTCCGCAGGGATTTCTTCATTCTGCTGAGCAAGTTTGGCTGCTATGAAATGCAAGCCCAAATTTATAAGACAGAAACCTCATCCGCTGTCCACAACTCCCATCCAAGGAATGGCCACTGCTCTTCAGCTCTCAGAGTTACCCATGGCTCCAGTTACATACTTGTTCCTCTAAGCCATTTAGCCCAGAACTAAAACACAATGTGAAAATGTATCTGAGTGTTGAATGATAATTAACCCTTGCCTTTGAAGAGTATGCCCCTGGAGAGCTGACAGAGTGCTTCTACATATTTTATCTAGTTTAATCTTCCTGGCATACCTATAAGGTAAATTGGTCAGGAATTATTAATTCCATGTGATACATTAGGAAGCTGAATTATTAATAATAATTAAAATACAATACTATGTCATATTTTATGCTTTTGTATGTTGATTTTGAACCCTTATAATGTTTACAGTGCTTTTATTCAGATAATCTAAACTGATCTGAAGAAAAGTCCACCAAATACAATAGGTAGGATAGGGATTATTCTTGGAATTTTACAAATGAGGAAACCAAGACTCAAAGCGTTAAGTGACTTGTTCAAAATTGCTTGATTTGTAAGAGGCAGAGCCAGGATTAGGTGTTTTGACTTCCCGAAAATTTCCAAGAGAAGCACCACAGCATTCATTCATTCAACAAATATTTTTTAAGCACCCACGTGATAGCTTTGTAATGGGTCAACTTGGATAAGCTGAACTACATTTCAGAATTCCCTTTCTCATGTTTCCAGTTAGGGTGGGCCACAGGGAAGATTCTCCAAAAATAGGGCAGAGGGAAACAGCAGCCGTTTTGTAGCCCAATACACTTTGTTGCTGATGCTGATCCAGCGCATCACTGAAGCAGCAGGTGGGTCTACAATTGCTCCACTTTCCCCTGGATCCTCTCTCCAGGTTCTCTGACTCCTGGGCCAGGCATACATGTTTAGCTCCATGATGAAGGGCCCAACTTCTGCAGGATACTTTCATCACCAAGGTCAGAGGCAACAAGAACAAGAATGTAAACGGGGCTCAGTTTGTGCTTGTGGCGCTCCACCTCCCGCGATTGCTTCCAACATGCTCATGATCTTTCCACTATGAACACCCGCGCTGAGGACTTGAGGCTCCAGAATCAAATACGAAGACATCCTTACAAAGACTATTTAACCAGCCCCCCAATTGTGTAAGCCAACTCCCTGCAAATATTTACCACTTACATATATTTACATACATACATATACGTGATTTGTTCTGCTTCTCTGCTTGAACCCTAACAGAAGATGTACCTATTTTATGACATGTATATGGATTATAATGTTAAGAACACAGCAGCTTTGCTGTCAGACAGCACTGAGTTTTTGTGTTGTGTTTTGTTTTGTTTTGTTTTAAGAGGCAAGGTCTTGCTCTGTTACCCATTCTGACATACAGTGACACAATCATAGCTCACTGCAGCCTTAAATCCCTGGGCTCAAGTGATCCTCCTGCCTCAGCCTCCTGAATAACTAGGACTACACGTGCATGGCATCATGCCCTGTTGATTTTTTAAAAAATATTTTTTGTAGAAGCAGAGTCTCACTATGTTGCTCACACTGGTCTTGAACTCCTGGCCTCTAGCGATCCTCCCTGCTCAGCCTCCCAAAGTGCTGGGATTACAGGCATTAGCCACCATGCCCATCCAGTACTCAGATTTTATTAGGACTCCATGATAAACCAGGACTCAACCTCTCTAGGCTCAACTTCTTCTGTAAATTAGAGTTGGTTATATACATACCTAACTTTTGAACTTATTATAAGGACTAGATAAGAAAATGGTTATAAAGTGCCCAGTGTTGTAACTGGGTGGGTAAATGTTAGTTTACTTCTCTCCCAGGCCAGTGCTCGGACTAGTGCCCTCTCCTGACTCTCAGTCTAGAACTCATTTCATTACAGCATATTGCTCTTGATAAATAATCACACTACCCACATCTATTTTCATAAATGACCCCATCTGAATAATCTGGGTCGTAAGTATCAACCATAAATTCCATGAAGCTCTGTGCCTTGGCAAGTTCTCCTCTCAAAGTCTCAGTGTTGAAGTCAATCCTTCCTCATCTTGCACTTTGGCAAACATTTCAAAAGTTGATCCCAAAATGCATTAACGAGGAAGTCCTTATAGAGCCGGAAGAAAAAGCAATCATCCCTGCCCATCTGACCTGGCACCATCTCAATATATTGTGAGCATCCAATGAAAAACAATTATCCTTATAGTCTAGAGCTTCACTGTTTAGTATAGTAGCCACTAGCCACATGTGGCTATTGAGCACTCAATGTGGCTAGCCTGAATTGACATATGCTATATGTAAAATAGATGCTGAATTTCAAATACTTAGAATTAAGCTATTTTACATTGTTTTCCTTGTACTTTTATGGATCACCTATTCAGAACAATACTATTTTGAATATATGGGACAAATATAATACATTTAAAAATTAGTTTCACCTATTCCTCTACATTTTTTAATGTGGCCATTAGAAAATTTAAAATTACCTATGTGGCTTGTATTTGTGGCTTGCATTGCATTTCTATTGGAGAGCACTGATCTATAGCAATTCAAAAATAAAGGGATTTTCTTGTGGCATTTTTCTTACCAGCCCCAACGCACCTGTTTGCTGCAGTACTGGGCTGTCCCAGCTCCATCTGCAGTCATTTATCTTTCTTATTTGTGGCCAGAGGCACAAATTTGGATTCAAAAGCAAGTAGCAGCTAAATTAAAAATATGATAGAGTATTAATTATCTCACAACATGGCTTCTGATGACACATTGCTGTAAGAACTTGTGGCTCTGAGAGGCAAGAATATGATCAGAGACAAATACACACCAAGAGATGCTCAGAAGGTATTCCTTCCATCACTCTGTCATTACATCCTGGGAAGAGATGAGATTGTTCTTAAATAAGCAAGCATATTTACAGGTAGCTAAATTCAGTGCTTCTAAACCCTCTAGACAAGGGAAGGAAACATTTCCTACACTTCCTGTACTGGAATAAAAGGAATTGAAATCTAGTATTATCAATCACTCTTCTCCCTAAATAGTGATTGTTAAGGTAACACATCTAAAGTTGTGCTTCCTACAGTGGAGGTTCAGTTCAAGTGGTGACCCAAATGGAAAACACATACACACTCAAAAGAAGTTTCAAAATCATACAAGTTTTTTTTTTTTCTGGCTTTTTAAAGCTTTTATTTCAAATCTCAAAAACCATGAAGGGGACTAATAGCTCCCAGAGATTTCTTAAAGTGCCCACATCTCCAAGGGTGTTATTCAAAATATTAACAACTGGTACAGCCTGGGTACTGTTCTCTCAGAATGGATACTGGCTGTGAACACTTTATTTGGCTATCCTGGTATAAACTAGGTGAATTCCAGCCCTTTTTAAATTTGTTACAAAGATTTCAACTCAAAACACTGAATGAACTCAGTCTTAGATCCTAGTAGAAAGGCCCAATGGTCACATGATGTTCTAGGTTTCCCAGGGCTCCCCATACCATGATCTGCAGGACCCCAGATCTAGTTCAAAGGACGAATAATGGAAAAATATTTCTGAAGATCTCAAAACCTCCTTGCCTCAGACATCAGACAACGTAAAGACAGCTGGATCCATTTCATGACCCAAGGTCTTCGTCATATTTCTCCAACAGTGTCAGCCGCAGCCCCTGAGCATTCTGATCTGGGATAGATGAGCTTCAAAACTGCACTAAATCCCAAAGTTTGTAAGAGTAATCTATTCTCTTATGTTCTTGCTCCCTATTCTTCTACATATAACAGGATTTCTTGAATCCTGAGACACTCCTTATAAACACATACACAAGGAGAATATTAAAAAAATCATCTGATTTTTAGTGATATTCTCCGCATGATAAAATGCAAAGAAAATTTTTGACTCTGCATTTAGAGAACTTTCAGGAAATTTTTCCCCCATGTATCATTAGCTAGGGTCACTTACACAGCCAAATATTAGCAAGTTGCATAAAGATGTAGTTGGGCCAGGGATGGTTTTAAGCTGTTGTTTCCCAAACAGCAAAAGTTGTCCCATAGAGTTCCTGCCTCTAAAGTCTGAATCTAACAGCTTTTTTTTCCCCTATTATATTATGGAAATCAGGCAACCAGCAGAGGGTGAAAGTGAAAGATAGCCAAGGCACCTGGTAAGACTTGGCCACCCAAATAACTTCCTTCTTCCTACAATTGACCAAGTTAGAAGGCATTGTGGCCCAGGAGCTGAAAGAGTTATTCCCATCTGTCCTTGCAAGTCAGGTTGGAGCATGAGCCTAGGAAGTACGAGAATTGTGCCCAGCACCAGCCACTACCCAGGACAGTCTGGCTTAACTCTCCATTGCACAGAGTCAGGGAATTTCAAGACTGAAGGAAACCAATGTCTTCTTTATCCAAGGCCCTCATTCAGAGATGAGTAAATGAGGGAAGAGAAGAAATGACTTGTCCAACATAATATGACTAAATAATGATAAGGCAAAGACTGGAATTCAGTTATGACTTGCAGCCAGAGCTTTTCTTTATAATTCCCTCCTTAAATCAAGGGGCTTAGCAGCACAAACATGTGTATGCACAGACACGTGCATGGACAGACACACGTACACCCTACGCTTAAACAGAGCCAGCCTCCCTGAACTGAGGAGTCAGCCTAAAAAACCACCTATTCTAGGTAATTAAATACCAGGGGTGGTTTGTTTTTTAAGACTTTAAAAGAGCTGTGAGAATTCACATTCTTACCCTTCAGTTTATATTAATTGCTGATCTCTGTTCTCTCAAAATGTTCCACTGGGAGAGAAAAAGTTGGGTGCACTGACTCCTGGCGACCACCACAGGAGGCGCGGAGCTCCCGGCCTTTATCTCCTCCCTTGGATGCTTCTTTAAGTCTCCTTGACACAATTGCAAATGTTCTACCTCCAAAATAGATTTAGGTCAACCCCTCTGCACAGAAAGAAAAGGGAAGGAACGAGAGAAAGAATGAGGGGAAGGAGAGAGGAGAGACAGAAAACATGAAGAATACCACAAGGAATAGACCGTCTCTGCCTGTGAAGTGATGGGAACCCTTCATAGACCACCCCTACAGACACCCTGAAAAACTCTCCTCCCCATCTGTTCCCTACGCAATAGGAGCTGTTTCCAGGCAAGGCTCCCCAGTGCCACAAGCCCAGGCAATGCCTCTTCAGGAAATGGCCCAGGAAGACCTCCATCCACCTTAAGCTTTTGGAGCATTGGCTGCAGATCAATCAGGCTGGTGTGCCAAGCCTCCTTTCCTAAGACATCTGGAATGCTTAAACAGCTTGGTTTTCTATGTACTTCAGCAAAATTCAAGAAACTTATTTGCGAGAGGGAGTCTAATTAAAAGACGTAAGAGTTAGCATTTGGAATTGTGCAAATATTTGGTGTTGGGATAAATTACATCCACTGGTTGCCACCTCGAGAAATCAAAAACTAACTCTGAACAATCCCCCACAGTTCTGTTTTCCCTTCACTCATTCGTTCACTCATTCAACAAACATATTGAGTGCCTACTTTAAGCACTATTCCAAGTCATGGGAAATACAGCAATAAACGTGTTTCAATGACATACAAGCTAAATAAGGGAAATGCATTGATGCTAGACAGTGACAAGCGCTGATGACAAAAAATGAATCAGGGAAGAGGGATGAGATATAAAACATTTGGGGGGGGGGGCATAATTAAAGGCCTCCCTGAGAAGGTGACTTTTGAATAGATTGGAAAGAAGTGGAAAGTGAGATATGAGGATATTGAGGGAAGGGTGTTCCAGGCAAGGGAACAGCAAGTGCAAAAGCCCTCAGGGTGGAGTGAGCCTGGTATGTAAGTTCCAGAAAAACAAGATTAGTGTGGCTGGAGTAGAGAAAAGGAGGTGGGGGAGAGTAGTAAGAGATGAAGACAGAAAAGTATAGGAAGCCAGATCATTTCAATTTCCCTATTTCTAAAAAGGTAGAAGCAAAGTAGCAAAAAAAAAAAAAAAATGCCTGAAAGATTGTAGTAAATATTAATTGAGCTTGTGTGTGTAGATTGCCTAGCCTAGTATTTAGCACTAGGAGATCCTGAATTCCAGTCACTTTTCATTTCCTTTAACAGCTTACTTCACCTCATCCTCCCCAGCTCCATCCTCCCAGTTTCCCAGCCCCTGCACTAATCCTCTCCCATCGTCATCTCTCCACCCTCCCCACAGCAAAGCTGCGCTCCTGCGGGGCTGTCACTTTGGAAAGGATATGATAAATGGTTCATACCACAGTGATAATAATCTCTTACATTTCAGTGAGCTTTACACATTCCAGAAGACTTTGGCTTGCACTGGCTCATTAGATCCTCAAAACATTCCTCTGAGTTAGGAAGGAAGACAGGGTTCTCTTGTTATAAAAGAAGAAATCACCATTCAGAGGTTAAGTGATCTTTCTAGGCCATGCAGCTAACTAATGGCAGAATAAAAGGATTCAAGTCCCTTGGTTCTAGTCCCTTTAATGACTGTCACAACTAAATATGTCTACTTCCTAGAGTTACATAAAAGTAGATCTATTGGAAACACCAGTCTTGGCATGAATAAAGGGCAGTGACCTAGATCAGACACCTCGGGTAGCAAGACTGGGCCAGCAGCTGACCAGGTACTGCATTCTCACGCAGCTCATGGCCGCTGGTCACCCTGAAACCTTGGTGGTACAAATTTAATTAGGTGAACAAGGAAAATGGAGTTACAAAGCAAAGCCTAGCATTCCAGTGAGCAGAATTTTTCCTAATTCCCTGTAACATCATTATTCCTCCTGAATGTAAGCACAAGCTGCCCCATAACTGGCACACAGCTGAGCTCAGCAAAAGCCAGGGAGAGAGAAAAATAGAGTCCATGAAATGTACTCTGGCCCAAGAGAGCCCTAACTCATGGGCCAAACTTGGCTGTGGGCTGATGTGGTTAATAAGGAGTTGGAAAACTCCAAGGTGTTTTCTCAAGAGGAGAATAACCTTTAAGTGTATCTTTGTTCATCCCTAAAAGAGCCCATTTGCTGGAAGAAAATAAGACCATTGCATGGCCTTGGCTATTTTCTCTGCAGTCCGTCATTTCAAAACTGGGTGCTAGTTGATAATGAAGCAAAATAAGGGCAGAAGTGTGGCCCCTTCCCTGGAGACCATGCTTTAGAGGACCCCACTTTGGCCCTCCTCTGGCCATGCTCCACCCACAGGAAAGGAGTCTGGGTGCTCACAAAGCCAAAAGGACATGACCACCCAAGTCCACACTAAACATACTTGGGACCCCAAAATCTCCCACCTACTCAGGGCCTGCCTTGTCCTCCCCCAGGTGAAGTGAATCCCCAGGGTGCACACACAGGCCTGAAGATGGCTGTTACAGAGCAGTGATGGAGCCCACAGGTGCAGGGTGGGGTGGCCCAATGCATGCTGGATGGAATCGGGCTACAGAGAGAAAGGGGGCTCTACAGGCCAGGACTTCTGTTTGCGGCCTTGCCTGAGTCCCGCAGATGCTAGTTTGGTCTTCATGAAGCAGTAGAGAGGAATCAATGCACTCCCATCCTCACTGCTGAGGAAACCATGCAAGGAACAGCTGGCAGGCCAGTGTTGTCACCTTCACTTGGGATACATGTATGCTGACCCTGCTCTGCCCTTCCGATCATTCCATCGTATTTATCAGAATCCTTGACCCCTAACTCCTTCCTCACTCATGCACCTTCCTGGAGAATTCAGCACCCTCATCGGCCTGGATCTATGCCTCACAATACTTTGACTTACCCAATCCCAGTGCCTTACACTTTCATGGAGTTTGGTAACTTGTAGCCACAATCCTGATCTTGAAATTTCCAGAAATAACTCCCCTCCCCAATGAAACCCACTCCCCGATTCCCTCACTATTCTACCAACTTTCTCAAGCCCTTCCTCCTGGAGCATGCCTCGTCTTTCAGGCTGCCATGCCTTTGCACATGCCGTGCCCCCTGCCTAGAAGGCCCTCCCTGCACTTGGCTGCCGGATATGCCTCCTCAACTATAAAAACTCAGCTCAGACATCACTTTTCACTCAATGTACATTGATTAACACCTACTACTAGGAAGCAGGCACTGTGCTAGGCAGGATTATAAAAATTAATAGAATGTCTTCCTTCCCCTACAGAGGCTAGGTTCGGAAAATAGACAAATAAACATATAATTCCATCTGTGTGGTCATTGAAACAAGTTACCGTGAGAGCAGAGAGGATTTTACCAGATTCAATTTTACCAGGCAGGGCATTGTGCCCAGTGAGAAAGAAGGATGTCCTGCCTGGAGTTTTATATATTCAGGTACCTTCTTGGGAAAAAAAAATGTACATTGTAGGCAAAATGGAAACATCCCATCTGATTTCTTCTACTGGGTTGTTATCCACTTGAACAGAGGTTCATATTAGGAAATAAAGGAGCTAATATTAGTTCAGCTCTTACTATGTTCCTGTAGAGGAGAAAAAGTTTCCTCAACCCTCCCAGGGTTCCTGGCTAGGTCTGAAATAAAACTGACAAAGATAGATTAACAGAAAATAATATACAAATGTATTTAATTAAAGTTTTACATGACACAGGAGCCTTCGGAAATGAAGACCCAAAGACCCAGGAAAAGCTGTTCATTTGTACACTTAGATTTGATGAAGAATGGAAGCTAAGCAGAGAAAGGTCTAACAGTAACAGACTTTGGGAGGAAACCAGCAAGGCCTGTCTGTTCAGATTTTTCTTGGCCCCTCTATGTGGCATTTCTTCCTCCCAGGTATAGGGCAGGACTCCTTTTGGAACGTGGGTCCAGACCTACTATGACCTACTATTGGACATGGTATTAACAGATCAGAGAATTTCTTTATGGCCAGCTCCTACACGAAAGGAGGGGGGAGGTTAGAGTGATATTTCTAGGTGTTATGGCTTGCTTCCTAAAGAAGAGTTCTAGTTTCTATGACTCATTGTGGGGAAGAGGCATTGTAGTATTTTGGCCTGCCTTGGAGGAGGAAGGAGAGAAGGAGAAAGGAGGGTGGGAGAAGGTCAGAAAGACCTTGCTTCTGAGCCCCCTTTGGTCTCCTTCAGTTCAAGGTACTTAACATTTCAAGGCACCATACTTGGGGTATGGGGTACCATGGGGTACCATGTTCTGAGTTCCAACATGCCCAATGTCATGCTATGACTTTACACCATGATTCCCAGTACTTACTTGTTCCAACAATGCTGCAAGGTATTTATGTGTTGTGCGATTTTACAAACACAAAAACTAAAGTTAAATTATCCAGCATTACATGGCCGGTAAATGGCCAAACTGGATGCTCTCATTCATTTATTCAGTGGGTTTTTTTTGTTTTTGTTGTTGTTGTTCGGTCTCCATAGAGACTGTTAAAAATTGCCAATGCTAACTGTATTTCAAGTTGTCATGGCAGGGTACTGAGAAAAGATTTCAATTAGCAATAATCGCGCCTCGGATAAACTTCATTGGCTACGATACTGCCACTGCGCAAAGATACATTCAGTGGTTTTTGAGTTCACATTATATGCTAGGTATTATGCCTGATTTTGTGGATGCAGACATGTACACAGCAGACAAGGTGGTCGCTACCCAGAGGGAGCTTGCATTCTGGTGGGGAAGACAGACAATAAATAACTAAGTCAAGCAATATAACAGATTGGGACAATGCTATAAATAAATGGAGGAATGTAATGAGGAGGATTTGGGAAGCGGTGGATGCTGTCTGTGACAGGATGGTCAAAGCACAGTTGCAAAGCACAGTTCTTTTCACAATCTCTTTTCTCCCTCCGGTGCGCCTCTGCAGTATATATGGCAATCAATTCTGGTTCCATGTATTCCAAGTCTAGCAAACATTTGCAAAGCTTGCCATTGCCTACTACTCTCAGATTCCTTCCCTAAGATGCCACAGAATTCATACAATGCTTCTCTCCCTCAACAGAATAAAAAGGAGATCAATGCATGACCAAAGAGCAAGGATCATAAGGAAATTCATGATTAATGTACACTTTGTTGACTGTGGATGAATTAGTTAGGTCACTGTGATCTGCAGGCTACATGTCTGTTCATGAACATCTCCCCCTTGATGTGATTTGAAGGAGGTTGAAACTCATTACCTTCCCAACCACCACCACCACCACCACCCACCTCCTCTTTCCCTCACCCCTTTCTCACACCAAATTCAGAATATCCTCCCTATTGGTGTCCTACAACACCTGAAATCCCCATTCTATCAATCAAATGTATTATGGTGGAAAGAACACGAAACAACATATCCAAAGACCTAATCTGAAGTTTGAACTTCACCCTTCACTGGTCTTATGACCTTGAAAAAAAAAAAAATCACAATTATCTAGGATTCTTGATTTTTTGAAACTGTAAATTGAGGGAAACACCCTGTTTTGGAAAGGATATGTAGATTAAAATGTATGAAAGAATGTCAAAAACTTATCAAATATCACAAACATTGATCCAGCTGAAATACAAAGGCTTCTTGGAAAAGGTACTCAACTAACGTTATTTATCAGCTGAGCTGCTCCTCCTGCCCCTATCGCTTTACCCTTAGGCATTGTGCGCACAGGACTTGTGTGATGGAAGAAGGAGAGTCAGGGTGCTGGGCAGCCAGGCTGGACCACGTGGCATTCGAGCTTCCTGGGCAGCTAGATGGGCAGTGCTAGAGCTCTGGGGACATGGGTACTTGAGGAGAAGAAACAGCCAAAAGGAAATGGAGGAACATTGAAGAGGAGCCCAGCCATGTCACAGGACTCAGACTCCTCCAGGGTCAGAGCACAGCCCAGAAGAAAGCCAGAGCCCAATGTGGGCCCCTGACCAACGGTCAGTCACAGAGGACCCAGCAGCAAGGCACGATTATCAGCAGAAATCCACTGAGCAAGACTCAGCTGTAACCCCAGAATGCACAACTGTGAACCCTTTCTGCCAACGTTGTGTAAGTGCAAGGACTGAGTGGACTTTCCAGAATACAATGACTATGAAAGCTGTCCAGCCCAGACCTGGGAAGAGAAGAAAATCCATAGGGAAATGGGGGAAGTAAGAGACAATGGTAAACACAGAAGCAACAGCATGGATGAGTAAATGTAATCAACGATAAACTCTTTTAGAAATACTTATTTTTAATTGCTTAAAAACAATACCAAGATGGTAAAACTGTATGGAGTATTAAGTCCTTGTGATGTTTTAGATTAAAAAAGAGATAAAAAATAACTTTATATGTAGGAAAAAATGTTTAGTTAGGATTATATGCTAAAAATTAAAGGGCAATCACTGAATGGAAACACAACAAAATAAAGATAGAAATGTAACTTTTAGCTTCTAAAAGCTAAAACTATAGAACTTTTAGGTAAAAACTAATAGAAAATTATCTTCATGATTTTATAATAGACCAAGATTCCCTAGTCAGGACCCAAAAACACTAATCATAAAAAAGTTAATAAATTGGACTTAATCAAAATTAAACATTTCTGCTCAAAAGACACATTTAGAAAATCAAAAGGCAAGGCAAAGCCTGAGAAAAAACATTCCCAAGACAGATCTAAACAAGGACTCATATCCAGGATACATAAAGAACTCCTGCAAATGAACAATAAAAAGGTAAATAATCCAACAAACAAAAAAGGGGAGGGCAAACACATCTACCATATGACCCGGCAACTCCAATTCTAGTTATTTACATGAGAGAAATTTTTAAAATATATCACAGAAAGATATGTATATAACAGCCTTCTTCATAAAGACCAAAATCTAAAAACAACCCGAATGTCCATCAAAAGCTGAACAGTGTTGATGGGCACACTTTTAACCCTGACTTGAGCATTACAAAAGCAATCCATGTAACCAAAAATATCTGTACCCCCATACCACCTTAAATTTTACAAAAAAAGTTGAATAGGTAACTAAATTGCAGTATATTTATACCATGGAATAGTACTCAGCCATAAAAGTGAATAAATTACTGATATACCTCATACACCACAACAATGATGAATCAATCTCAAAAACACTACATTAAGCGAATGAAGCCAGACACAAAGAGTAAATACTGTATGATTCCGTTTATATAAAATTCAAGAACTGGAAAAAATAATGTGTAGTGACGTAAGTCCAAAAGTGGTTGTCTCATGGATAGAGCGTTGACTAAGAAGGGGAACTTTCTACAGTAATCAAAACAGTCTACATTTTGTGAAGCAGTTACATAGACGTAGACAACTACCAAACCTATCAAACACTGAAGATCTATGCATTTTATTGCATGTATACTTCAATTTTTTTTAAATCCACAAAAGAAGTCTAATTGTGTTCTTTTGGTAGCAATTATAAAATATAATAGAGGAGGGGGAGAAATCCCTCACAATAGTAATGAGAACCAGACAGTACACAGGAGTAAATATAATAAAAAAAAAAGCACATACAAAACTTATTAAGAGAAGATCTAAGTAAATGAAGAGAAATTATGTTCATCCATGGAAAATTTCAGTATTTTAAAGATATCCATTCACCCAAATTCAATGCAGTATCAGTGAAATTCCCAACTTTAATTCATGGGTAGGGAATCGTGGAACTTAAAAGATCAATTTGGCTGTATCAAGTAAAGATGCACATACCATACATATCATAAGGCTTAGAATTTTCACCTCTGGGAATGTGCCCCCAGGAAAAGTCTTACTGTTATGCACAAGATGTGTACAAGAATGACCATTGCACCTATTCTTTAAGAAATACCAATAAATACTTATGGTGCTTTTAATTACTTCTAATTGCTGAACTATTTCTTTGTAGTTGGAGAACTGGTCCATATAGGGTTGATTCTTTAGAATTTAATAATAAATCCATTGTGGGGGGCTAATTTCATTGCCAATTTTTAAAAAGTATTTTTGTGTACTCAAACCAATATTTGTTATTTATTCACCTTTCCTCCTGGAGTCACTGCATCCTCTTGCATTTAATTCTTTTCTCCCAAATTCATTTTACTTTTGAGCTAGAATATATCCCCCAGGAGTTCTTTCAAAATGAATGCATGATAGTAATTACTCTGAGACATGATATGCCCAAAATTATCTGTATTTCAACCTCTAATTTATGTAATAATTTTGCCCCTCATAAAATTCTAGTAGTACTGTCTTTTCTTCTTCAGCACTTGGAGGATATTAATTCATTGCCTTCCCATATCTAGTGTAGATATTGAAAAGTATGATTATAATCTAATTTTCTGGTTCCTTTGGGGTAATATGCCTTTTATCTTTGAAGGCTTTTAGAATTTTCTATTTTTCTTTGATATGCTTTAATGTTACTATGGACTGTTCCTGTGTGGGGTCACCTCTCTCATTCAGCATTCTGTGTCCTTTCAATTTGAAGTCTTCGTTCTTCTTTCATGATCCTCTTAGAGGGATATTTACACTTCGCCTTCAATCCTCCATATCTGCTAATTTGCATTCTTTGTAGCTCTTTATCCTTTTCTAATGCCTTCCGAGAAAGTTCCTTGTTCTAATATTTCAGTCTAATAATATGTACTTTGGCTGTATTCATTCTGATATGTGGCCCCATCCAATGAGTCATTTATTTCAGGAATTATATTTAGACACCCAATATCCAATTGGTTCTTCATATTTGCTTCTCTCTGCCTTGTTTCAATATTCTCCTTTATCTAAGGATAATTACTGTATTTTTAAATTACTGTTCATTCCGTTCCCTTCATTTTAGCTTATTTAATATTTTGTTAAATTTCTTTCATAGAATTTTTACTCCTCACATATCTTATCATTTTTTCTTGTAAGCTCATCTTTCATTCCCTTAGGACTATCAACTGCTTTTGCAAATAATGTCTACTTAGGAAAGGAGTAAAAACTTACGTCTTGCTTGTTATGCAGGCGAGTTAAAGGAGGATAGTCTTTAAGGTAGAAAGTCTCAAAGGTTGCAATCCGAATTCAACCATTATCCAGCCCCCACCACCATCACTACCACCAAGCATCACCCTGGCCTCTCATCACCTCATCCCCAGGCATGTTCTCATGAGAACAGAAAGCCTCCATTACAAGTACCGAGCCCACTGGCCAGAAGGAGAAGGCAGGAGAAGAGAATGCTCAGGGGGCATCGAGGTGTCGTCACTACTGACTTCTCACCTTGGTTTCAGAGCTGCCCTGACACCACACCGCCATGTCTGCCAGGTACTGCTGCTTTCCCGCCCGCAGATCACAGGCAACAATCACCCACAGTAATGGAAGGAAAAGCAAGGACATGCTGGAGAGCTCTCTGCCAACCAGTCCCTTGTATGTCCCTGGCTTTTTTCCTCTCCAGGCTGTCATTGCTCCTAGCCTGGCAGCCAAACACATTCGTCTTCCTACGAGCACTCATGTTTTTGTGTTAGCTGATGAAAATGACTGAGATCCGCCAATCTGATTTTCCCCCATTGTTCTCTGTTGTTGCGTTCAGAGAAGAAAACCAACGACAGGCAAAGACTGAGCCATATGGGACTCTAGAAACACTAAGGCTGCAGAATAAAAACTTTGCAGAGAGAAATTTTTTCAAATAAGCTCTAAGAGAGCGGATATTGATGACCGAGTGCCAGAGCTAGATT
Organism: Indri indri; assembly: GCA_004363605.1. Lineage (NCBI taxonomy): Eukaryota > Metazoa > Chordata > Mammalia > Primates > Indriidae > Indri > Indri indri. The sequence continues at coordinate 145,238 of RJWJ010000571.1, forward strand.
ATGTGCTAACTGAACTCAGGCTACACAGCTTTCCAGGCCGTCCTCAAACCAGAGACAATTTTAGAATCAATTTAGTTTGATCAAAGTTCACTAGGGGTACTAGACAGAGAATACTTGACTACTTTTAACAATTTCTCAATACTCCTAGGGAATATGAACAGACAGTCACAAAAATATATCCTATAGGGGACAGTCTCTTCCCTCATCCAATCCATCTTTTCTCTTAGCATATCCTTTTTAAACTTCCATAGCTATCTGTTCTTTCCTTCCCAGAAATATCAAATCTTCATCTACTCTGATTTTATTTATTCTGTTCTAGTAAGAAAATATAGACAATAGGATAGAGTCTTGCATGGGTTCTCATATCAGAAAGATTACTATCTGGTTCCTTCAATGAATTCTGGATAGTCTCCAATCACTCTGAGATTGAGCAAGACACTCCTATTGATAGCTTGGAATACAAAGGACACAATCAAAATCCTTTTCTCTGCCAAAGGCAACTCGGCATTTGCACAGCATCCTGTGGAAAACTGAGAAAAAGAGCCATGACTGAGCCTCCTGGAAATTTACACCTTGCTAGAGACATTATTTTCTCCTAGTGAAATAGTATCAATTTATAAGTCAAATGATTTCTGGATAAATGGCTAAGGACCCTTCAATACAAGGCTTTTTGATTAAACATGAAATAAAAGCACTGGCATTAATAATTGTATTGATTATGAGGTTGAAAATAAGCCCTCAGCATTGAATAAAGATATATCACAAGACCACCTTAAGTCCCTCAACTGTAGACTTGGACCACAAGACTGTCATCATGGGTTGTTACAAGGATTCAGTGACAACTAAGGGGTTATAACTAATCAATATCAGTAATAATAATGTAACTCCAATAATAATGAGCATTCCCTATTTCTTCACCTTTCTATTGTTCTAGACCTAAATAGACACACATGCAGACATATATGTATACCACAACACCTTCATAGAACTTTTCCCTCTCAGCTGTCACCTCTATCCCCTGCCCCTTCTCTGCTCTCAGTCTGTAGCACAGACTCATACTGCTGGTTATCCCAGTGAGAGAAATACCTTCTAAGACTCCACCCACCTGACTAGGGAAGAAAGTCAAAATTAGAAAAAAGTAGACAATGACCAACCAAGATTCTTCAGTGTCTTCCCTCTTAACCTTCTAAAGAAACACTAAACCTTCAACTCTTCTTCCCCTAACACTAGTAGAATAGGAAAAGGTCTTGAGGAAAAGTGGCCCAGCCCCTGACAAGTTAGATATTATCATCTCCCATTTTACAGATGAAGTAACGGAAGCCCTTAGAAGTTAAATGACTTGCCAAGTATCCGACAAGCAAGTGGCAGTAGGGGACTAGAACACAGGTTTTGCACTTCTTAAAACAGGACATGAACAGAAACTTGTCAAAAGAAGACAGAACAATGGCCAAGAAATATAAGAAAAAATGCTCAACATCTCTAATCATCAGGGAAATGCAAATCAAAACCACAATGAGATATCATTTATCTCCTTCCAGCGAGAATGGCCTTTATCAAAAAGTCCCAAAACAATAAATGTTGGCACTGATGCAGAGAGATAGGAACACTCATACACTGCTGGTGGGACTGCAAACTAGTGCAATCGCTGTGGAAAGCAATATGGAGATACCTTAAAGAGATACAAGTAGAACTACCATTTGATCCAGCAATCCCATTACCGGGCATCTACCCAAAAGAACAAAAGACACTCTATGAAAAAGACACCTGCACCCAAATGTTTATAGCAGCACAATTCACAATTGCAAAGATTTGGAAACAACCCAAGTGCCCATCAATACATGAGTGGATTAATAAAATGTGGTATATGTATACCATGGAGTATTATGCAGCTATAAGAAACAATGGTGATATAGGGCCTCTTGTGTTTTCCTGGATAGAGCTGGAACCCATTACTAAGTGAAGTATCCCAAGAATGGAAAAATAAGCACCACATGTACTCACCAGCAAATTGGTATTAACTGATCAACACCTAAGTGCACATATAAGAATAACATCTATTGGATGTCGGGCAGGGGGGAGGAGGGAGGAGGGGATGGGTATATGCACACACAAAGAGTGCGATGTGCGCCATCTGGGGGATGGACACGCTTGAAGCTCTGACTTGGGGAGGGAGGGGGATAAGGGCAACGTATGTAACCTAAACATCTGTACCCCCATAATATGCTGAAATTAAAAAAAAAACCAGGATTCTCCCCATTTCCCACAATGTAGATTTTTAACCAGATGCTCAAGTATTATCAACTCATCATAGTCTGTGCAAACAGAGTCAGAAGGACACTGACATTCCTCAATTTTTATTACCTCAAATCTCATCAGCCATTTTATTTCACAGCATCAAAAAGCTTCTCTATTTCACTGCAGTAGGTTCCAACCACCTACCGTTGACTTTATGCCACCTTTTGTTAGTGGGCAGCTCACCAGGCCAGTACAAGCTCACCATCTAGTGGTCGAAGCAAGTAACTGCAGGCTACACAGCACATCTTAGTTTCTTCTCAGCACCCCCCGCCCCCGCGCGCCCCCACCCCGGTTTTTACCCCAAGCCCACTACCTCCACCAAGTTATTTTCAGCAAACTTCTAGAAATAATTTACAAAGGAAGTCATTAATTTCCTATTATAAAAACAAAGCAATTTTAAAATTATTTTGAGATTTAGGCATCTATTAAGCCAATACTTAGACTCACATATATGTAATTTTCTACCTGCCAGCAGACTGCTCTGAGCAGCCTAAAGCTTGACATCCAAAGAGGCTCCAGGTGAACACTAGATACAAACCGCACTGCAGATAATTGTAGATAGTCGCAACTGGAGTTAAGTGCTAGACTCTACTTTCATTAAAGTTGCTCTAGAGTCAATCTCAGCAACTTCCTGGGAACCAAGCAAGTACTTCTCACATTCTTCTAAGAAGAATGTGAATTCTGACTCCGCTTTCAAAGCAGCAGCATGTATTGAACACCTGTACCCTCGTGGCTGTACGTCTACCTCCCTGGCCCCTCCTCCCCAACCCATACCTCCAAAGGTATGTATCCCCCAAAGATCTAGCTTGGTTGGAGCTCCTTTTCTTTCCATTCTTTTTGCTTTATTTTGACAATCTATCACAGTTGTGGTTTCAACTGTCATAATATACATTACTATGTCTGTAGCCCCATCCATGACTTCTAAGCTCTAGTTTCACATGTTTAACCGGCTGTCTCCCACTGGAACTTCCAACTGCACATACCTACATCAGAGACCAGCAACTTTGCTCCCCACTCCACTTCTCTTTCTTCATCATTTCCTTCCAGCAGGCTCCATATTTTGCTGCTACTTTAACTCCTTCCTTTCTCAATGGCTTCTATCTAAATTAGGTCCAAGGGCAGTCGGCTCTGCATCTGTAGTGATCTCCCATCATCCCAATTTTCCATCTCTCTCTAGGGTCTGGAACCTGATTCAGGTTCTCATTTTCTCCAACTCTGACCACATCTTTCAGCAAATACTTGTTTTAAGTATACTTTTTGGAGAACTTGTCATGTACCAGGCACCAACTAGGCACTAGGAACATAGCAGGAACCAAACGAGACAGCAGCCTTGCTCTGACAGGGCATATGTGTTATTGTAGGGAAACAAAAAAAACGAATATGAGTGAAGAAAGGCATAGAGAAAAGCTTCTCAACATTCTAACCCTTGTCTCCTTTATTCAACAGAACAAGATGCTCTATCACCATCTCACACCTTATTCCAGGCTACCCATTAACTGAACTGTAATGAAACTCAGGATTTGAGAGACGTTTTACATAGTTGATAGTAAAGACAGGAAAAAAAAATGTGTAAATTGTATTCCTAAACCTCAATTCTTGCTTAACTTTATAAAATCATTTTCATAAATTAAGAAACAACTTCTACTAAACTTTTGAGGGTAGACAGATTTAATTAGGTGAAAAATCGTATGCGTGCCTTGCCATAGCTAAAACTACAAAACCACCAGCTTTTGTTACTAGTAGGCAAATTAGTAGCGTGCGCCTGTTTTGATCATTTTGTTGGAAACCTAAAAATCTAAATTATGATTATACTTGGAAAGGTTAGCTCATCAAATTGATGCTTACTGAAACTAAAAAGCAATCAACAAGACTTGTGTTTGTTCATAGTCCCAATATTAATTGCTGATTTTTAAAGACTTATATACCTGAGTGATTGATTTATCCATTCTTTCATTCATTCACTGAATAAACATTTATAGAATGTCTACTATGTGCCAGGCAAGGAGCTGGTTTCTGGGTAGAGAAATAAAATGTTATAATTATCCTTAATAAATTTGCATTCTAATATAACAAGGAATTATAAAACAGTAAGAGAGATAAGAGCTATAAACACAAACTCAGACAAGGTTCTGCATGGAAGGTTCTGTGGAAGAGAGCAGGTAGGAGTCTGGCAAAGCTTCACCAAAAAGACACTTAGGTTGGGTCTTGAAGGATGAGTGTTTTTGCAGTCAAGAAGGAGGAGGATATTGCAGACAAAAAAGATGTGCTCAGAGCATGACACAGCAGGACATTATCCATTGGGACAACTGCCAATACATGACATGATAAGAGCCCCTACTGCAGATAACAGAGGGAGAATGAACCAGTTATCAAACTTAAACAGAAATATCAATGCAGTGTCATACTTGCACAAAATTTGTAAATATTGGCCAGTTTCTGATGTTAGCTTGTTTGACATGTACTCAAATGACCAATGACCACACAATATGGATGGACATATGAATCTACTCCAAAAGCATAACTCACTGGTAAAGTTCCAGACTGACTCTGCCTTTAACCATTGCACAACTCCTCCGAGACCTTAATTTAACATACCACAAATGTGCACAGTTTTTCTAAGGCAGCCTTGAATTTATCAAAAGGAATTTTTGTTCTGCCTGCCGGTTTGTGTTAACTAGTATTTGGCTGTTTGTGTTGTTGCCACAGCAACATTTGGACAGATAAATTTGGCACAGAACATGTGGTACTGCTAAAATATTGTTTTATGAAGTACTTTCTGGTACTATTTCCACCAGAACAGTTAGAGATAATGTAATGGAGTCAGTGTCTGAGCAGTAAACAAGATGGGAGAAGAGGTAAAACAAAGGGCTTCACAGGCAATGTCCTGTGGCAAGTAATCAATAGCTCTTTCTGGAAAAGTCTCCGAGTCAAACAATGGGTTAAATACTGCCGATAATGCCAGTGTGAACTTGACACTCCCAAAGGAAGACAGGGTAGTCAGGTTGACCACGGATTACTTTTTCATCTAGAGGCGCAGAGACCTTCCATGAAATATACGTCTAAGAAATGATGGGTTAATCTTATAGTTTAAAAAAATTGTATTAACAGTAGAAACTTAAATGCATATTACTAAGTGAAGGGAGCTAATCTTAAAAGGCTACATACTACATGATTCCAACTATATGACATTCCAGAAAAGACAAAACTGTAGAGATAGTAAAAAAAATTAGTGGTTGCTAGGGGTTGGGGGAGTGTGGGATGAATAAGCAAAGCACAGAGGATTTTTAGGGCAGTGAAAGTATTCTATATGTTAGTCCAGAGGTGGACACGTGTCATTGTACATTTGTCCAAACCCACCGAATGCACAACACTAAGAGTGAGCCCTAATGTGAACTGGGGACTTAGGGTAATGATGTGTCAGTGTGGGCTCACCTATTCTAACAAACACACAACTCTGGTGGGGGATATGGGTGGAGGGGGGAGGCTGCGGTTGTGTGGGGGCAGAGGTATACGGGAGCACAATGGTTCTTTCTGCTCAATTTTGCTGTGAACCTAAAACTGCTTGGAAAAAGTATATATTTTTTAAACTATTATATTTTGCATAGGAAAACCACAAAATTAGAGGATCATCTTCACACTGAGCTGTGATCTCCAAGGTCCCTTCCCTTCTCTATATAGTGAAAATAGTACTCCAGGTCAACAATTATTAAATTATTAAATAAGCCCCATACTGAGCACTGCAATAGAAACGTAAGAAGTAGAAATCCTGGTCCCAGCTGGGCATGGTGGCTCACACCTGTAATCCCAGCACTTTGGGAGGCTGAGGCAGGAGCACAGTTTGAGCCCAGGCGTTTGAGGTCACAGTGAGCTATGATGACGTCGCTGCACTCTAAGCTGGGCAACAGGGCAAGACCCTGTCTAGAGAGGGAAGGAGAGGGGAGGGCAGGGGAAAGAGAAAAGGAGAGAGAGAAAAGAAGAGAAAAAGAGAGAGAAATAAAGAAATCCTGGTCCCTAAATGCAAAAAATTTGCAAACTGGGAAAGAGAAAAGAGGGAGAGAGGGAGAAGGAAGGGAGAGGGTGGAGGGAGGCATGAAATAATTAGAAAAATATATTTAGCTAATGTTGATTGGGTATGTCCATATGCCAGGCATAACAGTAGACTTAGGTGTTTAATAATTGTGGTCCTTCTCTTCATGAAGCTGACAATCTAGGTGGGGAGAAAAATGTTAAATCAGCAAAAACACAAACAAATATAAGTGATAAGTGCCACAGAAGAGGACATGTGTTAAGTAGCCTTAACTAAAAGCAGCCTAATTTTGGATCTAGTATAGAAGGCTTTTCTGAGGTAGCGTTCTAGGCAGAGGAACAGCATGTACAAAGTCCCTGAGGTAGGAAATTGCTGTCAGTTCCTGGAAAGATGCATTGCAAATGGGAGCAAGAATGAGGGGAGAATGGAGAAGCGTGCAGGGCCCTGAGGTCAGGTGAAGGAGTTTGCCTTTTGTTCCAGTGGAAATGCAAAGACTTTGAAGGGTTTTAAGCCAAGAAGTATCATAATCTACTTAATGTTTCAACAGTATAGGACAGTGGGAATCACTCACCCATCAAATTTGCTGATTACGTCACAGATCCATTCTCTGATGAAATGGAAATCCAGTGGAAGAGGAAACCCCTTGGGATGAAGGTTAAATGTGACATCAGCCATTGAAATCTGACTCTACCTATTGGACATTCATTAGGAAACTGAGTTACAAGCAGCTTTCCAACCTATCCTTGGGGCAGAATCTGTGTTTATGAATGGTAGGGGAGAGGAGCATAGGTTTTTTCTATTCAAAGATTTTGGTTTGAGCTAGCAGGAGATAAAGATACTGCAAAAAGGAAAGACAAACTGAAAAGCCTCACCCATTGCTTAGCATCAGCTTATCATTCGTATGCCCAAGCCCCTGCAATTATAACACGATTTTCCCTGAGAGATGTAACGCCATCAGTTCTGTTTGAGTCGGAGACTTGCTCTAGCCAGGGATTAGTTAGTTAATAGTCAATTGGGGGCAAGATAGGTCAGCAGGGCCTAAGCTAGTGCAACCCAGACAGGGAAGAAATAGCTGGTACTTTGGTGCATGACTCCTCTCCTCCTCATCCTTTTTCTTGCCAATGCCGAAGCAGGAATCAGGAGGCTTAGTCCCGGCTCTGTCATAATCTAACTGTGTGGCCTTGAGTAAATCACTCACTTCTGCACCTTTTCTTTATTGCCTGTAAATTGTGACAGTTGAACTTACATGCTCCTGAAATCCCTTTTCCATTCTAACTTTCTTTAATTCTGATCAAGAAAGCTGGTCCTTAAGACCTCTCACAGCAAAAGTAGCGGGAGGTGTGTGCAAAGGAAAGGAGAATGGGGGGCTGTGCTTCTGAGCAGCAGCCGGGTTCACCGCAGCCTTGTCATCTGCCTGTGTCACTCCCTGGAGACAAGGGTCGGGCTTGTTAAAGAATAGCCCAGGGGCTGTGGGAACACAAAGCAGAAGCTTTCTGGTGCACGCTCCACACAGCACATTTCATTTTTAATACTCCAAGCAAACCAAGATGTGCAGTTCTACCTCACACTACCCAAGTGAGGACAGCCACCAGCCTTGGGAAGCAGAGATGCTTTTAGAATGTGAGTTTGGAATGCCTGGTTCCCAGTAGTCACAGATGATAATCAAATAGTAGAAGATAAGTTTCCTTTCAAAAATATCCAGAGTTTGGCTTGTATAGATTAAGTGATCTCCTATTTTATTAAATGATTTTTGAGTTTTTGATTCGCATTGCATTTTGACATATGTTCTCGTACATTAAAAAAAGTATAATGATGGGGGGTGTTGAAGTAAGTCTTATCTTGTTTCAATAACTGCTGAAACTGGATGATAGGTATATGTGAATTCACTATACTATTTACTTTTTTGTCTGTTTGAACTTTTGCCATTGAATTTTTAAAAATAGAATGAAGTCACTCAAAAATGTACTCAAGTCTAGATTCTCCAAATATATTTCTAAGTTCCAAAAATTGGATGGCTGTATAGGTCAGGGATTGGCAAACCATAGTTAGCCCGTGGGGCAAATCTGGCCTATGACCTGTTTTTGTAAACAAAGTTTTATTGAAACACAGATATTCTCATTCTTATATGTATCATCTGTGTGTGTTTCTGTGCTGCGCCAGCAGGGATGAATAGTTACAACACAGACTAAATGGCCCCCATAGCCAAAAATGTACTATATGGCCTTTATAGGAAAGGTTTGCTACCCTTAATCTACAGATTGTGGTTTAAGCTACCTATGGCATGTGTGTATTGTGGGGACTACAAATACCCAATTCTAACCCTAATGCCTCGGCTGGACCATGATACCAAATGTACAACAGAAACCAGTCGGGGCTGTCCAACAGAACCGTCTGTGAAAATTGAAGCATTCTATGTCTATGCCCACACAGTAGCCACTAGCCACATGTGATTATTAAGCATTTAAAATGTGGGAAACTGAAGAACTCAATTTTTAATTTTATTCAATTTTAATTAATTTGAATGTAAATAGACACTTACAGCTAGTGACTACCATATTGAATAGCACACAGCTAGAATGCTGATGCCTTAGCCAGTGGTGTACTGGTAGATGTTTAACGAGGCGGGCACATGCACACAAACACACACACCCCTTGATTTCTAGCATTTGCCAAGTTTGCTAATGCCCGTGGTGTAAATACTCCCACCATGGTAGATTTCAAACCACTGATGTGATGTCACCAAATGCAAAGTTAAGAGATCCACAGGATTGGCTCTAGCTGGCCAGTGCCAGGCGGCTCTAGCACACCGATACCTGGCCTTCAGTCTCTGGACGACAGGCTCCCTAGCAGCCACACATGACAAAGCACACGAGGTGGCAGAGGCGCTCAGACAAGCCAGAAGAGAACAGTGGTACAGGATTCGTTTATAGCTCTGAATAAAGGCAAGAAAGGAAAGCAAACACCAAGGGCAAAACTGCCCCAAATGTAGGGAGGACTACTGAGGAAGAAAGTGGAGTCTAAAGGGGCAGTGCAGGGCAAAAAGCTCAATTTCTACAGAATAACCTCCTTCCAACTGAGCCTCATTTTGAGAGGGAATATCTATGTGAAGCAAGATACCTTTCTCTAGGTTAGGATTACTGGCACCAAGAAGATCAGGAACAAACAATGTTACCTGCTTCTCAAACCTGGAATGCTTGACGATTCAAAAGAAATTCAGTATTAATAATAGAAGGCATCCCAGCAGCCATCCTGCTTCAAACCTACAGCCATGAAAAGCACCAAACTGCAAAGGGAGAATAGCAGGGGCAAAGACTTACAAACACGCACACCTGCCAAAAGGAATTTGTCACCAACTCAAAATAGAAGCAGAGATCTTATAGGCTGGCAAGCCCTGGACTCCCACTATTCTTATTTCAAAGCCACGTAGCACAGACAGTTTGGGGTACCTTTTCACAGAAAGAGCCAGCCACTTACCTTAGGCACTGTTTTATTAATAAGATGGGGAAAGAGTAGGAAGAGAATTTGAGCTGTCCAGCACAGGACACAGGGGAAGCAGGGAGGAGAAAAGAGGAAGATGAGCTTGATGGAAGCAAAAAGGGTGAGGAGGAAAACCAAAGCACAGAAAATTCAAAAGTAAGAAGCCAAAACTAAACTAAAAGTTTAGTTTAGAAGAAGACACTAAAAACTTAAGGCACCAGAAGAGAAAGGAGGGAGGGAGGGAAATCAGTGTAGCATTCACTAAATATTTACTGAGCTGCAATCGCCAACTGGGTGCTGTGCTGCAGAGACAAGGTAAACCAGTGCCTAGTCCCTGGGCCCTACGTGCACCCTCATGAGAGGGAACGAGCCATAAACAGGAAACTACAACACAGTGTGATGGCCTTGTGCGGGGAAGGGAGGTTTTGGAAGCGGAGCATCTAACCCAGCCTTAGGGAGTCACAGAAGTCTTCCTAGAAGAAATTTCATCATCTAGACCAAAACCTAAAGAATGAGTGAATAGGAGCTAGCCAGGGTAAGAGAGAGGAAGAACGTTCCAGACAGCCAGAAGGGCATATATGAAGGCCTAGGGCCAAAGAACACCTAGTCTGTTGGTGTGGGAGTTGTACATTCGTGTTTGCCTGGGATGGTCCTGGCTTGTTTCTTGCTGTCCATGTGTAATTGCCAATACCTAACTATCAACAGACACTCAAAGAATGTCCCCATTTTGGATAAGCTACATGGGCTCTCCACTCTCTGGCAAACTTGAAAGAAAAAGGAATCCAAAGAGTCCAAGACAGTGACCACCGCCCCCAACTACCCGTTTTCTGTGGCAAAATGAACCTGGGCTGAGTCCCCAGAGCCTGGTAACGGAACTATGTGTTCTGGAAGGGTAGACTGGCCAGAACAAAGAGTGGGGCAAGTTGAATTAAGGGTCAGTCCTGCCCAAATGGGGAAAGAAACAGGAAAAGAAAGACTAAAGAGGGAGGCGGTGTTTCTGAAAGCCTGAACCAAGTGGAACAGCGGAACCCCAATTCTCCCAGAAAGTGGTTTAAAAGTGCCTCCAGGCAAAACCAGAGAGAAACTTTATTACTATTGACCAGTTAGCACATGATTTTGACCTTTCATCTAGATTATTTGGAACAAACTTACAGCGGAATTTAATTTTAGAAAACAGAAAAAGAGAGTCAGATCCAGAATCTCTCCCCCAACAAACACGTTGCAAGTAGAGAGGCCAGAGGGGAGCTGAAATTCTTAATATGTTCTGTTGCCATCACAACGGAAGAAAATATAACCTCTTTATTACTGGAGCAGGCAATTATACAAGTGCTCTTCAAAACCTAAGCCCTTTTGTGAGTTGGAGTTGATGGAACAATAATGAAAGAAAGACAAGTCTTTCATCACCAGAAAATAAGTGTTAGTTTTCAAGCAACATGTACACATTCCAATGCCTGGAGATGTTTGTCAGTGACCACTACAGGGCTTAGGAAGAGAGGTTGTATCAGTCTGTTCGAGATGACCAAGAGCTAGTCTTGTCCCAGGTTTCACGTGGGAGGAGCTGACCCGAAGAGACTGAGATAGTGTACGTGAGGTAACCATCATTGTACTGGATCATTGTTCAGGCTCACGCTGTCCCTCAGCAAGACAGGAAGCCAGGGATGCCTTAATTTAGCACCTCTGTTTGCTTTCTTGATGAACTTTCTGTGGCATCTCCTCTCCCATCCCAGGTTCCCAATGTCAAAGTGTTCTATTATTTTAGTTCTATGAAGTTTCCAAATAAGCCCCAGAATCACTGCGAAAGTGACCAGTGTGAACCTGCACCAATGGCTGCCACCCATTGGCATCATTTGACTCGATTCTACCAATTTTGACCTGTTCTGCCTATGTGAGCTCTCACATTTCCATTCAGGGCCCAGGAGTGATTTGGCAGTTGAGTGTCCTTACAGAGAAATATTAATTAGCCAAAATATTCAAGGAGGGAGAACTGTTCACTCCAGTTAATTTGATTCTCTATTAAACAGTAGATTCAACACCAAGGCCAGAATTGCAGCAGGCTGTGGCATAGTAGAAAAATGAGAGGGAGACCTTCATTGCCTATTGTTCACACTTGAAATCCATTGACTTTTAGAACATTAAGCTCAAAAATAATTTGGAAGTTATTTAGTCTAGTGCTTTCATTTTACAGATAATCTCCCTAGACTCAGTTTCTTTGTTACACCAATTACATATTTTATTATAACAAAAGGACGTTTATTACAATAGGAATGCCATATATGACAGGCAGAGATAGAGCCCACCTCAAGCTGCTTCTGATAACTGTCTTGCCTTTGATGCCCAGTTATTTATCAAAAGTCTAACCTGTGGTCCCTGATATGCAGTCAAGAAGGGAGGCACAGAGGCTGGTGCTCAGATACAAAGGTGACCCATGGCTATTGGGTCTCTCATCCCCGCATCTTTTAGAAATTTTTCTATTTGGGTCAAGGTCATATTTTCTGCAGGACTGGAAGACTTGTACAGGGAAAAATTGCCCCTGGTCACTTATTGTTGGTCAGTCTAAGAAAAGGACAAAATTGTTCCTTATATCCTAGCAGGTAACATATGGCCAGTAAAATCAGCAATTTGAGGAACTTTAAGCAATAGCAAACATTTGTAATTTGCTACTGCATTGAAACATTAGAAATGAGAGGAAAATGGGAAATGAGAATAGAAAACCAAAAGGAAAAACAACAGGGCCTGTTTTCGGGATTTTGCTGAGACTTCGTACCCATAACTCTTTGAACTAAGAACCAGGCCCGCTTTCCTGGTTTAAAATGCCTGCTTGTACCAAAGTGCCTGTGGACACATCCTTGAGAGTTATCACAGCCAATAACGAGTTTGTTGGTATAAAAACTATAAAACCATGAGCAACCCAGGAGACACCTCAGAGAGAAGTCACAGTTAAAGAGACAGACCAGAAAACCAAAATGTGTTTTCAAAATAACTTTGCTTGTACTTATCAAACACTGAATGGGGACATAACTAATCAGGTTCCCTTTCCTTCCCCATCTACTTTCCTCATACCTGCGGTTCCTAGAATACCTCTCTAAACCAAACCTTTCAAAAACTCTTCTCTTAGCTCCATCACAAGCATCTTATTTCTCTTATCACTTTATGATGGTCTTGACAACACACTTCACCCAGTCTTTATTTTTAGGTATCATCCTGTCCAATAATCCTATGATTCCTAACATCCATGTATTATTCCATGGGGACTGAACAGAGGTTGGCGTGAGGGTCTGCCACTAGCTATACTCAAATCAGTCCTCCATTTCAGCTGGAAGACTCCGATTCTGGCAAACAGGACTTAATTCTCTCCCTTTCACTGAGAAGTTGTTCATTCCCAGGTGCTCTCCAGTTCCCCAAGCACATAGATTATTGCAAGCACAACCCACCATTCCTTGGGTCTTATCTGACCCTAGGGTAAAAAGTTTCACCTCAAGCCAAGATCCTTCTGCTTAGGATGTCTCCCCAGGGAAGCAGTGCAATGCTGTGGAGAGCTCTGTCTTCAGCCTCAGAAAGACCAGGATTTTAATCCCAGATCTGTCATTATCTATAAAAATCAGAATAATAATATCAACCTTTCAGTTGTTGTGAGGATAAAAATGAAATGGTATATGTGAAATACTCAGCAAGGGTATCTGTTATTTTTCATTATCTTGCCCACTCTGGGAGCTGGTAGCTACCCCTGGCTCTGGTCCCATCAATATCATTCATCATTTGCATTCTGCATCTCATCTCCATAAACGGCCTCTCATCCCCCTCCCAAGTGTCTCATGCATGCGCTTTCCATCTCCCCTTGCTCCACAGGTCACTGTCTCCCATTTCTACTGCTGACGAGTATGGTACATGGTCATGATCTGCCCACTATACCTGCACTGACACTAACCTTGGCAGTTATGCATCCATAAACAGAAAGCTGGCCCCATCTCTTCTGCCCAAAGCCTGCAGCCCCTGCTGTCTGAGCCATTGGTTTAGAATGGAGGTTTGTCAAAATCCTCATCAAGGGCTCATATGCAACCCAATTATCAAGAGGCTTGTCTGGAAATGACAATGGTAATGAAAAATATTGACTAGAATATCAAGCCTTGATTTTTTAGCAGTCAAAATTATACCTTTTTATTAAATTGAGGCCCCAGAGAACAACAAAAAAACGAATATAATTAAACAGACTTATAATGAAAAACTACAGATAACATGTTCCTGCTCAAAGTAACTAGAAGTGCAGACACTCAGAGAAAAAAAAAGTGTAATGTGCAGGAATCTGAGGGAGCTGCCCCCATGGGGCCCTTAAACTGTCATCTCTTCCCACAACAGCAGGCTCGTCCTCACCTCTCCTCAGAGTCAACCTCTGAATCAGCATCAGGCAGCAAGCGACGTCTCTGACCTCCGAGGGAGGTGCAGGGAGTTCAACAGCAACAAATAGAGCCCCATGAAAGAAACTCCAGAAGGCAACATCCTGGCTTGCAGGGCATGTTACTCATTCCTCTGCTCAGAGCCTGCCACAGGTTGCTGCCACCTATTGTATCAAGCCCTAACCACTCAAGTTTGGCATCCAAAACCGTCCCCAGCCCAGCACGGGCCTGCCTTCCCCATCTGTGCTTCCCTGCTCTCCACCTCCCGCCTCCCTGAGGGCGAAGCCAATTTCTTCCCCACACCATGCTCCTTCCCACGGCCTCCTCTTTGTCCGTGCTGTGCCCACAACCACCTTTTCCAGCCCTCACTGATGCCTCGTTTCTCCAAACTCTTAATGCACTGATGTCTTCCTTTGTTCCAGGTCACTTACCACCCTCTCCTTAATTAGACCATGCATCTGCTGAAAGCAGGGAATGTGTATATTTCTGTATACCTCACAGTTCCTTCCACAAGGCTGGATTCATAATAAGTGCTCAATAAATGCCATTGAGCAGCTAACTCTCTTCTGGGTAAACAGAGTTGAATGTCGATGAATATGTTTCTTGGCAAAAAGGAAAAGAACTAATATTTGATAAATACTGACTAGGAACTACGCTGTGCTTTTCATATTATCTTATGGAATTATTTGCAACAATGCTGAGATTGTGCTATCCCATTTTACAGATTTCTAAAAAAAGGTACAAGGAGGTTAGGCAACTCTACCAAAGGTCCACAATTTGTTAACAAGAGAGCATGATTCAAACTTAAGTCAAAACTGACTCCAAAGCATTTGCTCATTCCAAGTATTTTTATCATCACCTTCATCACCACAGCCATGCTCATCTGCAGTAGCATTGAGCCATTTAGCTGCAGAGATACTCTCTGTATCTTTGTAGGTCACAGACCTAAGGTAGACAACAGACCATGAAAACCTATCTATGACAAGGCACAAGCCTTCATATTTTTGTTGACTCCTCTCCCAAAGGGTCCAAACAGGCAAAGAGTACCAGTTCCAGCAGGCCCCCTCCCACAATGTCGATTCTTCTCTTACATTTGACCAACTCACTGCTTGGGGTAATGGTGGAAAAAGACTTGGGTCATTCAAATACACAAATAACTAAAAGGCAGTACGAAAAATGGAAAGAGTCCTTGTTCTACCCTGTCCTAGCCAAGATTTATCCCTGGATAAGTCTCTTCACTTCCTTGAGCTTTAATTGTCACATCAGTAATTTAGGATCCTTTGAGACTCCACAAGATGGTGTGACACTGTTATATAAATGTTGAAAATCAAGATTCTAAATTTTCACATTAAAGAGCAGATTCACTTTTACCTCTTTTGGAGAAGTTATTTAACCAAATACACAAAGTTCTTTTTAAAGGACAATTTTTTTTTTAAAAGAGGGCAAAATTGTAACTTGCACAAATATAAGAAATAGAGAGAGAGACAACCAGTAAGATGTTATAATCAGTTCAAAGAAGAATTCAAAGAACACATATGCATACAATCAAGAATGCTAAAATGAATTTACAAATGGAGGTGGTCAATATCCACATGGCAATAATCAATTGCATTTCATGAAACAAGAATCATTTGCATTATACTTAGAGTTCTGCAACTGAAAGAGATTCAGAAACAGCTCACAGACAATGAGAGGAACAGACCACCATAGCATCAGATAATCCAGATAGGTATGCTAGACAACACCTAGAATTCCACAGGATACCCAGTAATTTTTTTTTTTTTTTTTTTTTTTTGGCCATTGCAAAGTCTTCCATAAATACGTTACATTATTAACATGTATCCCATCTTACCAAGATAGTGTCCCATAGAAGCAGGGAAACAGTAACAAAGTCAACAATGAAAGAAAAAAAAAAATTACCTGGACAGTCAGAGCCTTTTAAACCAGACCTAGCTTCTCCTGCCTTATAAACTTCCTCTATCGAGTGAGCACACCTCAGCATGCCCCAGTGAGAACCCAAACCAGGTGAGGGCTTCTAAGCATTCTTCCTGCACCTTAACAGAATCCTCCCTGAAGGAGGTTCTCAGGGATAATTTAGGATTAGGTCCTTGCTACCTAGTTTAAATAACAAATCAGTGTTTGCTGCCCAGAAAACAGAAGCATCGATATCACATGGGAGCACGTTAGAAATGCAGATTCTCAGGCCATGTCTCTAACCTCCTAAATTAGAATCTGCATTTTTAACATGATCATCGTGTGACTTGTACAAAAATAAATGTTTGAGAAGCAGTAGTTTAAGTAACCATATTACGGCTTTCTCACTAATCAAGTAACTGTCACCTTGAACAAGTTAGTTCACTTCCCTGGGCCTCAGTTTCCTTAGCTGTGAAATACAAATGCTGGGTCACTGGCCTTGGAGGTCCTCTGCTGGTCTCCGAATCCATTTCATAGAGGTTCTCTCTCTGATGTGAGGCTCCAAAGCCAATGTCATACCACCAACTTCTGAAGCTTGGGTCATGTAGAGGGTAACCTAAGCCTTATTTTCCTCTTGTGTCCCTCTCTGGGAAAAATAAATTGACACAGTGACACTAATGATATTATCCCTCTTTCTGGAGTTCCAGGATTCCCTGAGAGCCAAATGAGTAAGAAATCTATCTGCTTTAAAGTTGGAAATTGCCACAGTTTTAGTCTGATTGAGTGTATTGCCTTTAAAATCCCAAAGTAAATCAGTTCTGACAAGGAAGAGTCAGGTATGCTTTTCAAATTATGAAACGCACACAAAATTCACAAATTTCCTGACAACCTGATAAAATGAGAAACTGAATTACCAGCTTGTTATTTTTAACTTATTTGTTTTCTTCAGGCAAACCTGCTTGTTCTGCAGCAAACCTATGACTCCAGTGCTACAAAGAAGAACACAGAACCTTCTAAAGCCCCGTCCTCACCATGGCAACCTAGACCCTGCTCCGTAAAGTGAGCCAGAGCTATACTCAGTCCATGTTTGGGGGGAGGCACAGGGATGGGGCAAAAGAATCATGTAAGAAGCCTTCTACATTTGGATGCAAATAGTGTTACCTATATGCAGATGTGTTCTCACCATTGTCCTTTATTACATGCACATTGCCATCCCAGAATTTGTTCCCAACTGAACTCAATGTCTACTTGAAATCTATGTAAGGCACAAAGATTCTGGACCAGTGGGTTCCACAGTAATATTCAAGCCCTCACTGCACCTACAAGCATCACTGCACTAATTAAGAGAAACTAGTGGGATACCATTTCCCATCTTTGTTTATTCAGCCTCCCAACTCTGTACCAGAACCCTCCTGCTGCCAGAATGATCTCCTCTCTCTCTCCTTAGATTATTCAACCATTTAATGAGAATTTGGGGAACACCTGTCTCTGCCAAGTCCTATGCTTAGAGCTCAGCCTTTGGTGGAAAGCAAGACAGTCCCAGATGTCTCACGAAGCTCAGAGTTTGGTGGGACACAGGGACCTTACACTGAGACATAAGTCACTTCATGTAATTTCAGACTGAAACAGTGGAACTTGATCTAGTCCTGACATTGAAGAAGTCTTCTGTGGTGGATTACTTTCCTGAACAATCAAAGTATTTCTCTCCATATCCATAATTTTCTTGTTGTGACTCTTCTCTACACTGTCAGAGGCATTCCGTGCTCTAAAAAAGGAATAGAATTTTTACAGCAAGAATACAAAGGAACAGTCCATCCGCAGCTTTTGTATTTCAAAACAGACTTGTAAATCTGCTGTAAGAGCAAACTGGCTTGAAAGCCAAAGCTTTCATTGGCAAGAGCTGGGCTTCTTGAGACATAAGAGCTTTTTGAGTTCTCAAAGCCTATGCTTGAGTATCAATCACACAATGTTGAAAGACTCAGAGTGTAACAGATTAATTCCCATAATGCTTCAAATGAGAATAAGTGAAGACTGAATTTACGTATTTACATGACCTCCAGGGTTAGCTGTAAAGGAGAAAGTCAGCATGCCGCATGGATGTCTTATGACCTGGAAAAGTAGCATGTTAGCAGAGGCTGGGTGGTAGACTGCCCTGCCATGGATGGCACAAGTACACACTTAGTTCTGTCTAGATAATGACCACCCCCCATAGCTGGACAAGATGGCACACCTTGACAGAAGCCAGGACACCATGACCAGAAATGAGTCAAAAAGCAGTCATAGAAACAGACATTGTGTGCCTAGAGATCAAGGACTTGATATCCTCCCAAATGCCTTGACAACTTGCAAACATCCGCCAAAATTAGATACAGCCTCTTGGAGACCCAAAGGTGGGGTAAATATTCAAATTGACTAAATTTAATTCTAGAATTACAGAGGAAATCCAAGAAGTGGTTGGGTTTAATGGATTAACAAAATTGTAGGGGTTTTTCCTGCCATTAGACAAAGCAGGACTTAAAGACAGTTGCGATATAGAATGTCTGATACACCCCTGAGTTTTGTGGGTTAAACAGAGGACACCTGCTGTACTTCTCTAAAGAGTTTAAGTGGGGACATATTGGAGAAGTAGGTATTTGCCAGATGAGTCAAACATTCTGAGAGGGAACAGCACCTATGATGTTGAGGCCCTGAATCAATGTGGGATTTGCTTAGCCTAAGGAATTAAAGGTCAGTGTGCCTGGGACAGGGTGAGGTATGACATGACGTGAGTGAGACAAGGTCCATATCAGGCAGCAGTTTCTTGTTAAAGAGTTTGGACTTCATCCTCAGAGCAAGCAGTGGGGAAGCACTAGGGTTGCAATAAGATAGTTACACAATCGGATTTATGTTTTATAAGATCATTCACTGATTTTAAAAACTCCAATGTCTGCTGCCACCAACTCCCCCACCCACATCCTCACCCACGTTCCACTGCTCCAAAGGCTTGCCTAGTCGACTGTTTCAGAACTTCTTCCTTTCTCAGCCAGTGGGCTTTCTCTCCACTCTTATGGTATATTTCTTGCTCCTGGTCTTTACAACATCCTAGTGAGGTTACTTTAGAAGATTAGAGTATCAGGTGCTATTATAATCATATTTTGGTCAAGAACCAGAGAATGACCTAATCTTAACCAGTTCATTAACCCATCCCCTCCCAGAAAAGTTCTAGTTAGGTATTCACAGAGGACAGATTCAGAATGGAAATAAGAGTACTATTTTTATCCCTAGCTTCACAAGCATGCTTTCCACCTGTACACAGTTTTGAATAAAAGCTGAGGTGGAGAAAGGTTCAAGGTCAGAGTGGGGTCCCCTATTTATTCCCTTCCTCTTCTAAATGTTGCAGCAAAGATACTCACAATTGTCAACTGAGGATGAGAGAAATAGCTGAGCCCATAAAATAGAAGGTAAAGACTGGGTGCTGCTCTTGTTAGGCATAATTAATCCCCCTACCCCTCCCCAACCCACCCCAGACTAATCAAAGACTCAGGCTTTGACCAGTCACCTTACCATATGGGGAATGTGCTTGAACTCCCAGGCCTGACAAGGAGAGAGAGGCAGAAGAATCCAACCTCACCTTCATTGCCATATTTTGCATTATATCTTAATCCATTGGCTTGATGACCTAGTCTATTATCAATCACAAATGTAACTGTCCCCATTGGGGGAAGAGCTAGAAAATTCTCAGGGAGGTCTAGCTCAAAAACTGCTGTGAGAATCAAATAAGAAGGATGGCTCATACCTCAATAGTGGTTAAAAGATGTCCTTGGTGTACTGCCTCACCTGTGGAAATCAGCATTTTGGAAGAGGACTTCAGGAGCAGGTTCGAAGGAGTTCATTTCTCTCCTTGAGAAGTCAAGCAGGAAGTAAAGCCCAGGGAGGGCACATTTTTGGCCAAGGAGGCTTCCAAAAGCCTCTGGAAAAAAAAAAAAATCACATTCCAGAGATTACTTTCATCTTTCTCTTCATCTTTCTTGTAATGCTAGATCTGAGATGATTTCATAAGAAAAGTTGATTCAAGACAAAAAATTATAAAATACAGAAATTTATTTTAAAATAACAGTAAGTAAATAAAAAGCAATGGAACTATCTTCATCAAGTGAAGAGAAATCTAAATGAACTTATACAAAATCTTGGATCATAGAAAAAAAATTCAACTAATCTGAATAGCCTTGGCTCCTCTCTTACGCATTTAGTGGGTCAATATTTGCCTCTTTTAAAGTTGAGCAACTGTCTTAGTCCATTTGTGTTGCTATAAAGGAATATCTGAGGTTAGGTAATTTATAAAGAAAAGAGATTTATTTGGCTCATGGTTCTGCAGGCTGCACAAAGATTACAGCACCAACATTTGCTTCTGGTGAAGGCTTCAGGAAGCTTCCAATCATGGTGGAAGGTGAAGGAGAGGAGTGTGCGGATCACACGGTGAGAGAGGAAGCAAAGGAGAAGGGGGAGGTACCAGGTTCTTTTTAACAACCAGTTCTTGTAGGAAATAAGAGTGAGAATTCCCTTACTCCCCCAAAAATTGCACCAAGCTATTCGTGAGTTATCTGCCTCCATAATCCAAACACCTCCCACCAGACCCCACCTTCAACCTTTGGGATCAAATTTCAATATGAGACTTGGTGAAGCCAAACCATATCCAACACACAGCAATAATTTAGAAAAATAAAAGCATAGGATTTACACAAAGATAATGTAATAAGAAAAAGATCAAGAAAAGCAGATGGCAATGAAGAACATAGAACATTGTTCCCATGGAGAAAATAAAAATTATTATGGAACTTTAAAATATCTAATAAAACAATTTCCTCTATTAAACACAAAGACAAAACACACACACATTTATATATTATATATATATATATATATATATATATATATATATATATATATAAGCTCAAAGAAGAAACAGCAAAACGAGAAAAGATTAAATATGGACTGGAAGCACTCAAAAAAGAAAAAGAAAGCCATCACGGAAATAAAGGCAAAATCATAAGGAACAAAAATAAATACCAGTGAACACAGTATGAGACATAAAAAGAGAAATGAAGAAAAGGAAAAGTGGAAAAAATTCTTTCGAGTTGAAAGACTTAAGATAATTGATATAGAAGAAAGTTAAATGATAGCCAGAATAAACATAATTAGAATGTCCAAGGAAGAAAACTTAAGGGAAAAATAAAAATAGAGAGACTGAATATGCAAATGGATAATATTCAGACCATATATAAAAAACACAAGTATTACCCACATTCTGCAGTGACCAGTCCAGGAAACCAAGTAACTGTCACTGTAGTAACCATCCCCAAACATACAAGACTTGATCAATAACTGCTAGCTTTCTTAATTTTTGCCCTAACTACCACTTAGTAACAACCTGAGAAAGCCAAAAATGCTCCCTAAACCAATCATATAAAATGCCCCATTGCTAGTTAGCCTAATGTCTTCGTCCATTCAGGTTGCTATAACAAAGACACCATAAACTGAATGTTTATTATAAACAGCACAAATGTATTTCTTATAATTCTAGAAGCTGGGAAGTCCAAGATCAAGGCACCAGCATCAGCATCACATTTGGTGTCTGGGAAGTGCTTGTTCTCTGCTCCACAGATGGTGATTTCCTGCTGTGTCCCTACAAGGCGGAAGGGGCCAACAGCTCCCTCAGGCCTATTTTTTATAAGCACATTAATCCCATTCATGAGGGCTCTGCCCTTGTGATCTAACGACCTCCCAAAGGCCCCACCTTTTAACACTGTCACCCTGGGGATTAGGTTTCAACATATGAATTTTGGGAAGACACAAACATTCAGACCATAGCACCCACCTACAGCTTCCCCATGCCTGAAGATTCTTCCATTCAGAGCTTACCTGAAGCCTTCCTTCCCCCCGCCCCCACTATAAAACTTTCTCACTCCTCTGCCTGCCTTTGAGTCTCTGCCAAACACAAATGATGGTGCTGACTCCCCTGTATAGCAAGCTCTGAATAAATAGCCCTTGCTTACTCTCATTTGGGTAGTCTTAGATTTCCACGATATCATAAAATATAATTCACAATAACTTGAATATCTATTGAAACGGAACATCATATATTAGAGATAAGTGACTCTGAAGAGCCAATGCTAAGACATATACTAATAAAAATTCCAAACTTCAAAGATAAAGAAGGAATCCTTTAGGCAGGTAGACAAAAAATTAGAGTCACAAATTCAAGAGGGAAAATGGCCTGGCCTCACACTTCTTCATAGCAATGTTCAGTGACAGAAGAGAGTGACACAACCCTTATTAAATCCTCAAAAAAAAAAAAAAAAAAGGTGGGAAAGTGGGACCCAAGAATTTTTAAATTCATCAAAACTGATTTAAGTTTAAATAAAACAAACTGTATCATTTGAATGAGCCTTCTTGAGGAACCTACTAGAAGCCAAACTTCATCCAACCAAGAGATTACTAGAAAAATTATGACAAAAAGTAGAACACAGCCTCCTCTGCTTAGCTGGATTACTAAGACCAAAACAAATGTGAGTCTATGGTGGCAGAACAAAATGAAAATGTCATATGTCCTGACAATGTGGAATTACTATAACTTATAAAAAATTGACAGGAAGGAAGAAAGAAGATGAAAGGTAGGGTAGATAAAGTGATAGGATAAAGGACAAATTTTTTAAAAATGAAGAAATAAAGATCTAATTATATGGAACCATACAAAGACAAACAGTAAGAATAATATAATTATAGTATCAGGAGGTGAAGCAGGAGACAGAGGAAAAGACACACACTAATTCTACCCATTGACCATAGGAGGAAATTAATAGACACTATATAAAAAAATAGAGGCTTGAGATATTATATATTTGTCATACCAATAAATGTGAAAGGGCTAAACTCACCTCTTTAAATAACGTGTTCAGATTGAATCACAACATCAAATTCAAGTCTGTGCTGAATGTATTAATAGATTCTCAAAGAAGTTAAAAAATAGAATGTATAAAATATATTAGGTAAATGCACACAAAGAAAAATATCACAATATGAATATTATACAAAGTTGAATTCAGGCTAAAAAGTATTTAACAAGAAAGGGAGTACAAATTTCAATGAAGATAAAACAGTGTGAATATCTATGAGCTCTAGAAGTAATATTCACAAAACAAAAATCTTTAGGACATTCAAGATGAAGTAGAGAAACACACATCAGTCCTTTAAGACTAATCTCAATCTATGACAAAAAAGGCAATGAAAAATAAGGTTACAGAAGATTTAAATAACATAATAAAGTAAATCCAAAAAAAATGTTTATTTCCTGAAAATAATGTCTTCAAGTGCTTATGAAACAACCATAAAATTATCATTAATAGGTCACAAAGAAAATGTCATTAAATTTCCAGAAGTATTATAAATACCTTCTGATCCCAATGCAATGAGAAATTAATAAGAAAAATCTTTTCCTAAACTGAAAATCCAAATGAAATTGAAGACTACACAGAAAATAATGGTGGTGAAACCACAACTTATCACAACCAACAGGAAAAGCTAACACAGTGTTCAGAGGAATAATCACTGCCTTAATTTTTTTAAAAAAAAAATGCAAAGTTATTAAAAATAAGCTTCCAATGCAAAAAGCTAATATAACCAAATAAACTGAAGAAAACTAGAGAGAGAATTAACTAGAGAGAGATGAAAGGAAAAAATAGTAATTAGAAAATAGAAGTCAATATTGTGGCAAAGTGCTGACAAAGCACTCATATCCAGAATGGATAAGGAACTCCTACAAATCAATAAATAGTAGATAATCCAAAATAAAAATATGTAAGGAACTTAAACACTTAACAAAAAGAATATTTAAATGGCTTACAAAAGTGAAAAGTTGATTAGCTTCACAAGCTCTGAGGGAAATGCAAGTTAAAAACACAATGAGATTGTCACTTCATTCCCACCAAAATAGTTAAAATTAAAAAGACTAACAATACAAAGTGTTGGTGAGAATGAGGAGGAACAGAAACATTCAAATCTTGCTGGCAAAAACAAACTTGTACAACCACTTTGAAAACTGTTTTTCGACAATGCAATTCCTAAATATATACCAATTGACATGGATATACATATGTACCAAAAAGAATGTAAAGAATGTAAGAATGTTCATAGCAGCATTATTCGTAATAATCCAAAGATCAAAGGATGGTTAAATTTTGGTGTATTTACTTAATAGAATACTACGGTGGTGTGGATGCAGAGAGAAAGGAATACTTATGCACTGCTGGTGGGACTGTAAACTAGGTGTAACCTCTATGGAAAGCAGTATGGAGATACCTCAAAGAGCTAAAAGTCGATCTACCATTTGATCCAGCAATCCCACTATTGGGCATTTACCCAAAGGAAAAAAGTCATTTAATAAAAAAGACACTTGCACTAGAATGTTTATTACAGTGCAATTCACAATCACAAAGATGTGGAATCAACCCAAGTGCCCATCGATACATGATTTGATTAATAAAATGTGGTATATGTATACCATGGAGTACTACTCAGCCATAAAAAAATGGGGAACTAATACCTTTTGTAACAACCTGGATGGAACTGGAGATCATTTTTCTAAGTGAAGTATTGCAAGAATGGAAAAACAAACACCACATGTACTCACCATTAAACTGGAACTAATGGATCAACACTTATATGCACATATGGGAGAAAAACTCAAGAAAAATCAAGCAGGTGGGAGGGGTGAGGAGGGGTTTGGTAAATTCACACCTAACACGTGCAATGCACACTATCTGGGTGATGGGCAGACTTATTA
Organism: Indri indri; assembly: GCA_004363605.1. Taxonomy (NCBI): domain Eukaryota; kingdom Metazoa; phylum Chordata; class Mammalia; order Primates; family Indriidae; genus Indri; species Indri indri. The sequence goes on from RJWJ010000571.1 coordinate 170,160, forward strand.
CATTGACTCAAACTGTACAAAACAATACACGTAACCAAAACATTTGTACCCCGTAACATTCTGAAATTTTAAAAAATACCATGAAGCAATAGAAATTAGTGGATTGCTGCGACATGCAACAGTATGTATGAATCTTACAATTTTCTCTCAGAGAAGCCAAATACAAAAGTATATGTACTTTATAAACATCGTATACATGCTGTATGATTCCATTTATATAATGTATGGAAAACAAGCAAAACTAAGTTCTGGTTTTAGAAGTCAGAATGGTGGTTGCTTTGAGGAACTTGGAGTGGGGAGTGATGGAGAGCTATGAAAGGTGTTCCTGGGGTGTTGGTTACAAGGATATTCACTTTCATATAACTTAATTGAGCTACAAGCTTTTGATTTGTGTATTTTTCAGCATGCATGCTACACTTCAATTTTAAAAGTTTTTAAAAAAGAACAAAACTTTAACAGCCAAAAGTGTTATTGTAAGGTTATTTCTATAGTGCTAAGCCACTGGAATTGTGGAGTTAGTTACAACAGCTGAAATTATCCTAACTATTACAGAACTCGAGAAGTCATCAACATTTATTTTACAGATAAGGAAACTGTAGCCTAGAAAATTAAAGGGCATACCCAATTTCTCAGAGCTGGCAAGCTCTGGTCTGTTAGGCTCCTAATCCAGCACATCATTTTTTTTTTTTCTTTTCCACTCTGTTTCACTGCCTCAACTTATGTATACACCACTTAACACACCCATCCCACTTGGCTCCCAATAAACAAACCATAATAATAGGAAGTAATGTCTACCCACTCAGCAGACAATTTCATATGATAGTACCTATGCTCCTGCAATTACCCAAACGTCTTCCTGCAAACCTTGGTAATACAGTCTGGTGTACAACACACTTTGAAAAAGAAACGATATTTTTCCCAAGACAAAAATCTCATTAGCTAATTCCAAGTTCTTTGCTACCCAAAATTGTATGTATAGTTTGCAATTTTTTTAATATTATGTTGAGATGGACTGGATTGTTGTGATTAAGCCAAATGATGCCCTATAATGTCCCTAAAAAGTGGTATAAATGAAAAAATTCTTTAAAAATAAACATGTCTGGACAAAAATCAAATGTATGAATAAAGAAAAATATGTTTTAGCCACTCAAAAGAACTAACCAGTCCAGGTGCAGTAACTCGCATGTGTAATCCCAGCACTTTGGGAGGCTGAGATGGAAGGATTGCTTGAGGCTAGGAGTTCGACACCAGCCTGGGCAACATAGTGAGACCCTGTCTCTATAAAACATTTAAAAAATATTTAAAATAAAGCAAACCACAGAATCTCATGACTCTTTTTAAAGAGCCTGGTAGCACTTCTGGGTGTTTCTCTCCCAGTGAAAATTTCAGCCAGTTCTAGGCAGCTATTCTGTGTTTTTAGCTTAAGTGAGACACTCACTGGACGCTTAGAGAGTGGCAGAAGGATACACAATCCCACCATCATCTTCCCCAGCTAGGGCTGACTGGTGTTCTGGGTTAGGGGAGTAAGGTGAGGAGTTGTCCAGGTGAGCGCTGTCCTGATGTCATCAGAAAGAAAATTCAACAGAGTAAGTTTGTGGGGTAAAGGTGAAGTCGGCCTTTCCAGTCTCCATTCTTGATCACCTTCTGTCATATACCTTGCTGTATAGACTGAATTGTGCGCCCCCCAAAAATTCACATATTGAAATGCTAACCCCAATGTTACCATATTTGGAGATAGGGCCTTTGGGGAGGTAATTAAGGTTGAATGAGGTCATAAGGGTGGGGCCCTAAAACCTGATAGGACTGATGTCCTTACAAGAAGGGGAAGAGGCATCAGAAACCTCTCTCCTCCACATGCACAGAGGATGGGCCATGTCACAGCAAGAAGATGGCTATATTCAAACTAGGAGGACAGCCAGCACCAGAAACCAAATCAGCCAGCATCTTGGTCATGGACTCCCCAGACTCCAGAACTGCGAGAAAAATGTCTGTTGCTTAAGCTACTCAACCTGTGGCATTTTGTTATGGCAGCCCAAGCAGACTAACACACTGGCTAACATGGACAATTGTGTTGCTGCCAGATCATTTCTTGGGAAAATCCTCCCTTGGTGGCATTTGCATTTTCAAAGGAAACACTTAAAGACCCTAAACGCTTCAATATCAAAAAAGATTAATCCCCAATGGTAAAATTCCAGGCATCATGACAGACCTTGCAGGAAGTTATGTGTAGAAGACAGACTGGCAAGTTTGGATGGGGACGGAGCAGAGAGCCTGAAATGTCTAGCTAAGAAGTGTGGCATTTATTTCAGAAACAATGAGTCACTGAAAGTTTGAGAAGCAGGTATCATGACCGAAGCTTTACTTCAGAGAGGTGACTGTTAGCAGTACAGATTTTTTATTGCTATTATTTCAATGATTTTTATAATAGCATTTGTTGAACACCTACTCTCTGCCAACCTCTCTGCATGCATTGTCTCCATTTAATTAAGTGAGGGAACATTGTAAGAAAGACTAAAATGGACCAAAAAGATTACTGGGTGTCATGAATGGAAAGCACGGCATGATCTGAGTTACGATTTTTTAAGCTATTCTACAACACTGTAAGATGTAGGAAACTGATAACAATGAAAATAACTTCCATTCGTTGAAATGCAAATGAAATGTACCCAGTGGAATGCAATTGATTATTGCCTTTTAAATAAACCCAGTTTGCAACTACTTGTAAATCCGTCTCGTAACTCTGTATTGCCTATGTTATGTGTGATTCTTTGAATTCTTCCGCAAGCCAGTTATACCATCTCACTGGTTCCCTCACTAATTAGTGAGTTATATAAAATCTTTGACACATGTTCATTTTATATTTGTATGTCATGATTTTACTTTTTAAAAAAATTCTTAAACAATTCTCACAATAACCCTATAAAATTGGTATCATTATCTCAAATCTACAGATAAGGAAACTGAGGCTTTGAGAAGGAAAATAAGCTGTGGCAAGGTCAAACTGGGATCAGATGAAAGATTATTTGACTTTTCTGACTACCAGGTTGCCACCCACATGCCCTATCCCTGGAGCTTGTCTCTGAAGTCTTCTCCATGGCTCTCTGCAGAGTGAGAAGTCTCCCTGCTATATCATATTGTCCCCCCGTTTACAGCCCTCCCACCATTGTTTAACCCATCTGACCAGGTAATCACTAAACCCGTCATGGAAAAGTAGTAGTGAGAATTGCTGTTCTATAACTGGGATTTAAAGAGACACAGCCTCCATCTTCTTGTGTATTCTATCAGCCACCACCTTTTGTGTAAGTTTGGGGGTGGGTAGCTGTGAGGCAGAGGGCATGGACAGCACAGATGACCATTTACTCTACCTGCTAACAGGCTAACACTGCCCACCACCATAAACAGAGGCGCTACTTCTCTGCCTCTAGTAACGGCTTTGGAAATATTAAAAATGTTGATCAGGTTAGTCATTCTTAATCACTTTCACATACTCCTAGAACCATGGATTTAGGAAAGAAGTGACTGTCAGTCTTCCTAAATGAAATCATAACATGGCAATGATAATTCCTTAAATATGTATAACACGGTATTTTTTAAGCTATGAAATAGCCTTGGGAAGTAGGCCAAATTTATATTATTATGATCTCCATTTTACAGATGAAGAAATTAAGTCCCATATAGGTGAAATGACTTACCCAAAGTCGGCCAGTAAGATTTTACAAAAACTAGATTTTTCTCCTTAATTCAGATCAGGTCTTTCTTAACTATCCCAAACTGCCCCTACCCCATCCCATCTTTCTTCCCCCTACACAGACACGCACAACACATATGCACAGGTACACGCAGCACAAACCCTGACTTATGTTGGCAGGTCGGTGCACATGTCCTCTCAGCCAGCCCCTCTCCTTCCCACATGCCCACCCTCGCCCTGTAGCTCTAGGTAATTCCTCCTCCTCCTGCGGGTCTTAATTTACATGTCCATCCTTCCAGCATCCCAGACTGGACTAGCTGCCTCTCCTACTTGCTCTCATAGTGCCCTACACTTCCCCCATGAGAACATTTGTCACACTCCAATGAATTACTTCTTTACTTGTCTATGTCACCTGATAAACTGTGAGCTCTGTAAAGGCAGAAACACGGCACATTGAAGATTTGATAAATGCATCCTAAGTGTTAAAAAGAATCCAGGTGTTGCCTTAAGAACAGATGCAACCTCAGGTTAGAGCCAGATCTTCCCTGGAAGTCTCACATGTAAACCAATAAATGGGCTTAGGTATGGCTTTTAGTGAAGCAGGCAAGTCTTCTCAATTTCCCACAAGCCATGTTCTCCAAAAGAAACAAAAATGTCCCCTTTGGGGCCAGCACTTCCTCAGGCCCAAATATATTCCCAGAGAGCAAACTAAGCTCTTTAGAAAACTGTGTACCAGATTGCAGCCACCCAGGGAGTCACTCGCTTACGTCTTCAGTGATGTCAATGGGAAAACATTTTGCCTTTCCTGTGCCCACTAGCGAATAGGATAAGTCAGGCCTCCTGCCATGGCTGGGAGGCAGCATACATTTGACCTGAATTCTCTTTCCTGTTGAGATCTGGCTTCTTCTCTCAGACTACCCAAATCTCCCCAGTCTTTAATAAAAAGAGCTAATATTTATTGAGCTTCTGCTAGGTTACAGGCACTGTTCTCCGTACTTGAGAAGTACCCACTCACTCAATCCTCACAACAATCCTATGAGGTAGGTACTATTATTATCCCTATAGATGAGGAAACTGAGGCACAAAAAGGTGAAGAAACCTATCGGACCATACACCTAATAAGCAGTGAGCTGAGATTCAAAGCTAAGCAATCCAGCTTTTATCTGCCTTGAGAACTATTTTGGGGCCCACCAGTTCAAGGCCAAGTCCTCCAAGAAGCCTACCTGACCACCCAAACCCAGGTATAAATTCTATCCCTTCTCTGAAGCCCTCTAGCAATTATTTTCAGCACAATTTATTTGGTAATTAACTCCCCATCTGGTGCTCTTGTACGCAAGTCAAAGCCAAAAGACCCTGTCTACTCATCTTCCCTTAGGCCCAGTGGGGACTTTACCATGCATAGTATTTTGTCTTCACAAAGGCACAGAGAGGTTGGTCAAGGGAACATGGACCTGGGATATGCAAGAGGATAACTAGTTACTGGCTAAGAGAACACTCATCACACAGCAGAAGAAAAGGCTGGGTACATCCCTAAAGAAAACCTCCACAAGATCATTCATCAAGTTATCTTAATCTAGGAGAGGAACCTCTAATGTTTTTCACTGCCTACAAAAAAAAAAACACAGAAACTAAACACACCTTGCCCTTGGCCTCTACTACATAGGACCAGCACCCTGTAGGACCATTAGGAGTCAGTAGAACAGGAAGCTCAGCGCTGGGTTGCAGAGCCTGTTTCCTCATCTTCATTTTATAAGTGCTTTGTAATTAATGATGCTGAGATGACAATCTTTATCCTATTAGGCTGATTGTTTTGCTGCAGAAATCAATACCCTGTCAGAGGAAATCATTCTGGGCAGAGACTGTTTAATCATCTTCATTATCATCATCATGATGATAGATAACATTTATTGAATTCTTATTATGTGCAAGTCACTCCATACCAATTACCATTTCTCATCCTTCTCCTAGCCTTGGAAAACATTTAAAGTATCAGAGGGCACAAGGCACTGATTCCTCACATTAAACCAAGCTAGTGCCTGTCCTCAAATGGTTTTATTTCAGGCAGCCTGACAAAGGACCCACAAAGCGGAATGACAAAACCTGTCATGCACATTGTTGAAAAGCAGTTTCTACATAAAGGGAGATGTGATTTGCAATGGCCCAAGAAGTGAGTTCACATCCTTCCAAGAAGTGAGTACCGTGTGACTACAAACAAATTGCCTAATCTCTGAGCCTCAGTTTCATCAAAGGAAAAGTACAATACGAATAACTCATCAGAAGTTGTGATGATCAAATGATACGATGGCTGAGAGCACCTAACAGAGCAAGCCCTCAGGAGAGGCCTGCTCCCTTCTCCCCGACGGGGACAACCACAGCTTCCTCTTAGACATGTCAACACTGTTGACCAACTTTTACAGAAATCTTCTTAAAGTCTTCCCTGACTTATTAAACAGAACAAAATATACATCTTTTAGCCTTGTCTCGATATCCCAGGGCTGCAACTGAGATGCAAGACTATCTGCTTCTACACTGAGTGGTTCCAGATCGTCAATTCTACCATCTTCTTCCTCTTTTGAGGAACTTTTCAGAGTGTCAGCTGCAAGCAGGACTCCCTCCCTGCCTCCCCATTCCTCCCCTGCCTGGGCTTTGCCACATCCGCAACCTCAATTTTCACCAAACTATAATTCAAAATAGATTCTGGCCAGAAGATGCCCCTGCTGTTGTTTCCTGCAGAGTGATAGTCACAGCCTCTGTGGCATCTCTTCTCCTTCACACTTAGAGGTCTTTGGATCTGACTTCCATATTTGTGGATGTTTTCTGGAGGTTGAAGTGCCCCCCCAAAAATTTAGGGAACACCTGAAGTGGATGTTACCAAACACATAACTTTTATTTTCCCTTGAGTCTGCATTAGTTACTTGGTTCCTAAGCCTTAGGTGGGAGGGTAAAAAGTAGGAAGCACTAGAGACAGCTTTCTGATCATTCCTTTTTCCGTATGTTCCCAAATACTTGGTGTGGCACATGCGGCTAAAACTGAGCATAGCTCCGAAAGCTGTAACAATTTCCCCTTTCGACAGCAGACAAGTTCTTCCTGAAGTCCAAAGCAAATGGAGATCTTTTCAGTAGCACACACTTGAAGTGTTTCCCCTTCCTCATTGCCTGTCTAAATAAAACCCATGCTAGCAGGCCCAGTTAAAATCCTGTCTCTTTATGACATGAAGCCTTCCCTGACCAACCCAGTGCACACTGACCTGTCCTTCTCTGCATTTAATTCAGTTACTCATCTGGGCCCTCCAGACTGCTTTAGCAAGGTTGTCTCCCACTGGTATTTAATTCTTCAAGTGTGGCCTTTTCTCATCATTCCAGCCTCCCTCTGACCACATGGAGAGCTTACATGACTGTGTAATTTTACTGTAAATCATCTTGGGCAATGAATCTGTAGAAATGTCTGTCCCAGCCTCTCCAACTCCAACATCTATTTCGAGTGGTTATAACTTAAGACTTTCTGGCTCAGCCTGTACGAATAGGCACACACATATGGCTACACCATGGGGGAAGCAGCACCCATGCCCACCCAAAGTACACACACACACACACACACACACACACACACACACCCTGGATCCCTGGATTCTTTAAGCCAAAGGGGAAGTTTCTGGCAGCTGAAAAACTCCTGCCTCCAACTGGCCTGCTGTCTCAAGGGTAGAATTATTCAGCCTGTTTAGATACACAACTATCTGACTCAAAATAAAACTCCAGGCTTCCAGAGTGCGAAGAGCTAATAAATCCTTAGCGAATAAGACTTTCTAAATTGAGTTTCTTTTATGAGGCAATTCGTGAGCACTTCTGGCTTTTTCTACTGGAACAGCAAACTGCAACTGTAAATATTAACAAGATGGTAGATGGGATTGGAAGATTCAAGGTAAAAACATCGCAAATTAGACATGGTTTCCAAACAGGATTGCCCAGGTAAGTGAGGTTCTTTGTCACTAACCCTTGCTCACTAATCAAGCCTACTTTGCATTTAGGAAAATGCAATTTCAAGAAAGACAGAACAATCTGTACTCTGACGGAGGGGGACAGCATTTCACTGTGTTAAAACCCTGTGAGCATGAATATTATTAATTCTGTGGTTGTCAAATTAAGGGTCTGTCCCCAAGATAGATTCTCCCACACTACCTGGGTCACCTGTGGAGAGTTTTGTGTACATGTGTTTGGCTGTTGCCATTTTGTTGGTTTGTTTCAGAGAAACAGAGATAATTATGTGACTTATGGTTTACAATGATTACCTCAATCATGTTGCCATTACTCCCATATTACAGATGGGAAAACTAAGGCCCAGGGAAAAAATGTCATCTTCTCAGGTCACACAACTTGAAATTTAAACAGTAGAAATTCAAACCAAGGTCCCCTTCACTCCAAAGACAGGATTCCCAACCCCAGTGTCGTGCTGCATCCCCCTGCAAAGAGCCAACACACCAAAGCTCTGAGGTTCTGAAGGCGTTTATGAGCCTTGTTGGAGCTCTGCACTAACAGAGGCCCTCACTCTAACTGGAGAGTGCAGCTCTCTGCTAGGCTGAATACCTTCGATGCAGGGAGCATTTCTTGGCGATGGGAATATCCTCTGGGATTTCCAGCCCCAGCTGTCAAGCAGGCTGCACTCTTCCCCGCGCCCTGCTCCTGAGAGCTGTGTAAGCCTGAGCAGTTCAGCCCATCTTCATACTTGACTTCAGCAGGACACAGCGCTATAATAACTCGGCAAGGAGCCGAGAGAAGGCTGAACCAGGACCAGGGAGAAGGACGGGTTTTGGAGGTTCCGCAGTGTGAGCCAAAGCGGTAGCGTCACAGAAAGCTGCCTCCTGCTCCTTCTAGGTGGGCAGCTTGTCCTTGCCAAATGCCTGTGGCTTCGGGATTTGGGGTGCTATGGATCCAAGGATCATACTGCTTCCCTAGGAGAGTGCAGTCTGCTCGCATAGGGGTCAAAGTCTCATCAGAGGATTCTACCACCACAGGGGACACGAGGTGCCCCTTCCCCCATCCAGTTAATGCTGCCTGCATCCCCCTCCCACCTCACCCTGCTCTCCTTTGCCCTTTTCAGCTGCATCACCGAGCCCCACTGCTTTGTGGTGGTGTGGTAGGTACCCTCACGTCACTCTGTCGAGTCTCCTGTGTGTCCACTCAGTGGGATAGTCTACTTGAAGAATGACAGCCCGCCAGGTGGATCATGCACAGGGTATGGGAACAGAACGCTGTGTGCCTCAGTTTTGATGGAGGCGCCACGACGATACATATCAGGACGTCAAAGGAAGGGGGAGGCAGGCGTGCGCAGTGTAAGAATTTACAGCGGGAATGAGGGAGAGCCTGTTCCGTGACGCATGGACCCCTTACCAGATCAAGGACACAAAACTGGGTCAGAGGAGGATCTTAAGATAAGTTGATTGAGAGATTTCTTTGGAGAGAATGATTGTGGGCTGTGATTCCCCACTTGGCTCTCTTTTCAGGGATAGGGATGGGCTACCTCTAACAACTTAACTAAAGAGGGGCTCCAAGACAACCACCCAGGGTGCTCTGCAGTGTAACTTCTGGAAAAGGGGGATACGAAGGACTTGTGCCTGAGGAAGTACACGAGGACCGTAGACTAAGGTCTGATTCCTGTACAGGAAATGAAGTCGAGAAAAGAACAACTGCTTAGTGGTAGCTGAGAGAGGCCGCTGCACAGGGCTCAGCCTGTACTCCCAAGGAACATGGGAGCTCTCCCCGTGAGCTACATGTGAGTCACCCAGGAAAGAAAACAGACATAAGGTCTTTGTGGGCCCTGAGAGAGGTGTCTATAAGAGGCTGAAGGTGTACCCAGTGTCCAGAGGCTGAGGAAGGAATCTCAAAGGAACACCTGGAACAGCAGGACAGGGAGAAGGGCCCAGCAGGGAAGCCCCAAAAAGCCTACAAAAGTACTCAGAGAAAGACTTTTCTTTAACCACTTTCCAGACCCAGAAAGCACCCAGCCACCTAGCCAATAAAAATGGTCCTATTCTCTTTTTCTCACACCAATCCACGGGGTATCAAAACAGCAGCAAACAAAGGGGGCAGGTGGGGAGAGGAGGAGAAGCACAGGGCAAGGTCCCCATTCCCACCGAAGACTTCCAGGGTGAGGCAGGTCCAATCCTGGGGGTGGAACAGGGAAATGTTTTGTGTTTGTCCAGTTCGGAACTTTGACATGTATTGTGGACTGGCTATTCTAATTCCTCAATTGAATCTGTGCAATTGAGAGGGTCCACCAGACTCTGACCACCCAAGGATGAACATTAAGGCCATGGAGGCTGCCAGCATTCTCCTCCAAAGGCAGAGAAAGCTCTCCCCACTGAGCCCATCTAAATGTAGAGAAAGCGATGTTCTCCTCCCTCCCCAGTCCTGCTCTTCCACATACTTATTATGATCAAATGACTATATCCACAATCAAGTCCTCCCAGACAATAAAAGTGGCCCAGAGGGTTTTATCTCTACTCCAAACGAGGGCTCTGTCACACCCTTGCACCCCCACCACAAACACACTGGCCAGAGAGCAGCTTCCTGAGGAGTCAGTTACCACTTGGAGGGTGAGGAGGGGCACAAAGGACTTGAATCTCCCCAGTGTGCCTTCAAACCCTTCACTGGGCTCCACGGAGTATGATTTAGGGGTGCTGACAAGTAACCCTCCTGCTCCTAAAATTTCTCCTTCCCATTTCTCTCGGTGGCCTGCGCCCCCTTATGGAAATCCCACCATTCCTTTGGCACAGCCACATGTTAAAATTAGCATATTCTGAGAAAGGTGAGACATTTTATGTTGACCTTTCATACCTTACTGTAAATTTCTATATTTCAAAAAATTTTAACCTATGTTCCTTTTTGACAAATGGGTAATATTATTTAGTATTATCACCATAAGTATCATGACTAAAACAAATCAAAGAAATTACAGTATTGAATATGCTTTTTTAAAAAACACACATGCTCTCCAGAAATTCTGATCCTTCCATCTCAGAGCTCATGTACCAGCCCATCCTCTTGTTTGATTACCACCTCAGAACTGGTTGAGAGCATCGTTTAGAAAACAAAAAAAGTAACACTGCCTGGTATTGGTTGGGCGGAGGGAGGGGGAGAAGCAAACAGGATTGCTGATGACTGTACCAAAATAACAGGGTGTCATCTTAGGCCAAGGAGACACAGTGGGCATGTTGGGATCTTAGGGTTTAATTTTGTAACTACTGACACAGAATCATAATTTTTTCCCAAAGGATAGAGGATGATGTGTTTGGATTCAGACTGCAAAACTCTGTCTCATAAAATAGCACCTCGTCTCTTATATATAATAATTCATTGTTCAGCTACAAAGATGTTTTAGGAAACCAGCTGGGAATCAGAGCATGCAGGAGGCAACTTTGAAACCAGACAGTTTCATACCCCTTAACAAGCCGCATGACCCTGGGCACATTCCTTCCCTTCTCTGAGACTATTTTCCTCCGTGGCAAAAGTGGGATAAAAATAGATACCCTGAACATCTGCTGTGAAGCTTGAGCCATCACTAGAATATATGTCAAGCACAGTGCACTGCACACAGTAGGTGTTCAATATCATTTCAGCAATTCATATAACAGAAGCTTTCCCTGCAGACTCTTGAATACCAAGAGAAACAAAAAGATGAGGGCTTAAGGGCCCCCAAAAGATAAACTGTAAAGTGAGCAGGAGTTTTCCCGAACAGTATTGATACCATCTGCCTGAAGTGTCACACAGACCCACAGCATCAGCTGGCAAACAGTGGCCCCTGAGCAGATGCTGCTTCAGTTTTGCTGTCTTGGGATCGTAGGAGATAATCTAGCCCCACCTCAGTGCAGGTTAATGAAGGGAACAGGTTATGGAGGCATCCAAAGGTGCCGGGTAGCTGAAAAGAGGCGTGGAGAGAGGAAATGGAAAAGCCCCAAAAAGCTATCCTTGTCAATTTCCCAGCCCTGCCTCAGCCTCTCCTTCCTCCCATTGTTACTGTTCCACCCCCTTCTAGACACACACAGAATTAATTTGAGTCACACAAAACCAGTCTTGTCACACTCCAGGCTGGGAACTGACAGGCTGCATTATGTGTGCCAGCTATTCTTTTGCTGGCACTAACAGGAAGGCTTCTTACTGTCTCTGCCATCTCCCTTATCTACAGCCCCAGGTGACAGCCTCAGCAACCACAGCGGGTGCCTCCAGCCAGGCCAGGATGGGCCCCTGCTCTGTTCAAACATTTCTGTTCCTGGAAGGGGATCTCTCACTGAGCTGCAGAGGGTGCCAGGAGTAAGGTCTCCTCCTTACTGGAGGCAGTTAGGACCTGGAGGATGCAGAGAAACGGGGTGGCAGCCCATCATCCGATGCCCTAGGACTGATAAGAGGAGCCTGATCCTCAATGTCCCAGAAGGTCCTAGCCTTTTGGGGCCACTGGGACAAGTGCCATCATTCCAATATGTTAGGGGAAGTGTGGTCCTGAAGCTGTTTCTCAGCCTCTTGGTGAAACACAATCTCTCTCCTCACCCCAGGCCACTACAGAGAGCCCCTCCCCCTTACTTGAGTGAGGAAAGAAGAGTCTACAAGGATCCTACCCCTGCCTTCAGCCTGTCATTTCCAGCACCATAACAGACATTACCTTATTTAAGGCAAGATAGGCACTTCTGTATTGCTACAAAGCCTTTCAACATAGACATAATTATACATATTTTACATTTGGGAAAATGAAGGTTAAGATGCTAATTAACATGCCCCAAATCACAAGTTTTGTAAGAAGTGAGGATTTTAACCAAGTTCGCCTGCCTGCAAAGTCAGCACTCTTTATTACAACAACAAACTGCCCACTCTTACAGGAGGTGCACAGAATGTGGCGTGGCCATGGTTCCCACCATCCCGGGCAAGCAGGTGATACTTATTCCTTTTTCAGCACCCAGGAAAGGCTCTTTGAATTAACAATAGCTCCAAGCTTCTGTGCCACCGCTCAGGTCTCGCAGGGTCTGGGGAAGTCAACTCTTTGGCTCCTGGGACACAGATGTGTAACTGAACAACTGCATGTCCCCTGCAATAGTATAAAGCCATTGCTGGGAAACATCACCCAACCTGGGACCACAACTCACAGCCCACCTTGCATCCAGGGTAGCCATGTGGCTACTCCTGCCAATGGCATGTGAGCAGAAGTGCTGTTTCCATCAACCACAGGCTTAGATTTTTATGAAGTAGATGGTATCACATTCACTGTTTCTTTCCCCAACTGATGGGCAAAAGGAGAGGACTCCAATACATGCCAGAGTTCTCAACCTTGGCTGCACGTTAGGTTCATCTGAGGCTTTCACAATTCCAATACAAGAGCCACACCAAAACCCACTCAAATCAGAATCTTCGGGGTGCAATCCAGCTTTTTAAAGCTCCACGGGAGATTCTAGTAATCAGCCAAGACTGAGAACCACTGCTCTAAGGAGGGTGGTGGAGCCACAAGATAGAAGAAACCTGGGTCTCTAAACAGTGCAAGGAAACAACCACTAACAATGAAGACATGTGTTTTGCTGTTAATGAGAGAAATAACTTCCAATATTTTAAACTACGGACACCGAGAATTTATTTCTTACAGCAGCCAGTATTACTACAACTAATGTAGTCCTTGAGGGATCCAGACTTAATGTTTTCATTTTTATTCCAAAGCATACTCAAGGTGTTCTTTGCAGCTACTATCTCCTTTGCATGGGACAGGCTCAATCCTTGATGTCTGGGAACTAGAAGGCACCTCTCTGTGTCCATAGCTCCATGAGGTCAAGCCAAACTGTGCCGAAACAGCAAACAAGCAACAGTGCTTCACATTCTTAAAGCATAAACACTGCTTCAAACACCTCATTCATTATCTCGGTTTATCCTCTTAGCCCATTCAGATTGCTATAACAAAATACCATAAGCTGGGTGGCTTCCAAACAACAGAAATTTATTTCAAGAGGCTGGCAAGTCCAAGGTCAGGGAGCCAGCAGATTCAGTGTCTGGTGAGGGGTTGCGTTCTGACTTACAGATGGCCATCTTTGCACTGTGTTCTCAGACGGCAGAAAGAGCAAGTAAGCTCCCTTGGGCCTCTTTTATAAGGCACTAATCCTGTTCATGAGGGTGGAGCTCCCATGACCTAATCATTGCCTAAAGGCCCCACCTTCCAATACTTCCAATACACAAACATTCAGACCACAGCACCCTAATAAGAGCTCTAGGAGGAGGAACTCCTCCTAAGTGATGTGATAATATCACTTACAGATGGAGAAATTGTGGCCTACAAAGGAAAAATGACTTTCCCAAAACTTAAGTGGTCGATGAGTGGCAGATCCAGAGTCTAGAACTAACTTTGCAAGGCAGTGTTCTTTTCACCATACCCTGAAATTCTAACCCATTTGTTAGAGTCTCAAGTCAAAAGACAGGAACTAATTTGCCATGGGAGAGGACCCAAACATTAATGAGGAAAGGAAAGTGATCAAGGTGGAAAACATTGGTTAGGCTTTGGGTGTGCCTCAAAACCCTGTACAGAGGCATTAGATCCTGGATAAGAGGGGTTGGGTATGAACCTTTTGAAGAGCCCCCATGCCCTGAAACAGGGTAGGTCCACAAGCTCTAACATAAGGGATTCAGCCTGGTCAGCAAGACTTAAATCCCATTGAAGCATCCTCCTCCCTTTGAGAACAAGTATTACTGTTTTCCAGAGTCTTCTGCTAAAATCCCAGGGTCCTATTGGCATTGAATCCCAGCCATCCCAGGGTGATGAGTTTCAGAAGCTTCCCACCTCCCCCACCACCCCGCTCAGTAGGAGAGACCTGGGAAAGCATGAGAAGACTTGTTTAAAAAAAAAACGCAAACAAAAACCACTACTAATTTCAATTCCACAAGGTTGCCAAGGGCAAGGCTTGCAGCCTACTCTGTCAGACCCCACTATGGGGCTGAGTGGAGGATATGTGGAAAATAAAAAGGGCCCAAGTTTGCACACGGAGAAACGTAGAGGTCATAGTCATGTTCCTGGTGATATCAATGTGGCCTACACCCAATTAGGCTGAAGCAAAGGGACCCCAACAGAGCTCATTCCCTTTAGCAATGCAGTCTGTTCATACTGCTTACTAACCATGCCGTGGCTCTCCACACCCAAAACACACCAAAAACCACCCATTGGTGGACCAATGACCTGGCCCCCAGGTCATTGCAACCCAGAAAATGCATTGGGAAGTGCCTTCAAAGGTTTTATCTACATCATCTCCAATCTCCCAGGCCCTAAATTAAACGATTCAAAGATGCTCTAAAGGCAGCTGTCACAGGACCACCACATTGCATAATTATGATGTCACCATTCCCACCATAGCCTACATTAACAGCACCCCCTGGTGTTGTGCAGTACACAACCTGCACAACGAAACACCTTCAGCCACAGCCCTGTGTCCTGCCTCTGGTTTGCAGGAGATTGTACCTCATCCAGTTGAATACAAGCTACCTCTGATAGACAGGAATTTGTTGACTGGAATATCAGGTGGCAGCATTAAATGAAAATTTTTGCAGCCCGAAAGAAAAGAGAGCTGTCCCCTCCATTTGCCCTAGTACTTGGCAACACTCTCAGATATATCATATTGAAATTGAGTTACTGGTTCACAAATCTGTTTCCTTCACCAAATTATGAGCTCCACAAGGTCAGGAATGCTATTTTATCCTAGCACCCTGCACAGAGTCTGGCACATAGTAGGTGCTCGATATCTTTGTTGACAAATAGGTGGATGATTGAGTGGATGCATTCATTTATGGATATCTTGACTATTCTATACCAAGCACTGCTCTAGGCACTTGGGATATAACAGCAACAAGACAGGCAAAAATTCCATCCCCGCCCCTTATGGAGCTTACATTTTATAAACTGGATGAGTGAATAAATGAGTAAAAGTGCTGAATAAATTAAGGCTTTAGCAGCGAGGGGAAGGAGGGGAAGGAGGTTGTATGATAATAGTTGCCATTTATTTACTGAATACTAACCACATGCCAAGGGCTGTACTTTCATAATCTAGGAGGCAATATGGTGAACCAGTTGAGAGCATGGCTGCAGAATCATACTGTCAGAGTCACACCCAACTCTGTCACTTGCTAACTATGTGACCTTCGGCAAGTTACTTAGCCCACCTTAGCCCTAGACTCCTCAGCTACCAAATGGGCATAATACAGTTGTCACAAGGACTAAATCATGAAATCCCTACAGTAACCACTTAGGTTGGTTCCCGGTACACACCTAAGCATCCATAAGTAAAAACCTATTGTTACTATCCCATTTCGCTCTCACATCAGCCCTATGAAACAGGTACCATCAACACTTTAGCAATTCATAAACTGAGGCTTAAGGACGTAAAAGCAGTTATCTAAGGCTACACAGATGGGAACTGATGAAGTCAGATGCAAACCAAGCCTGTTCAATTCCAAAGGTTACCCTTTTAACCACTGACTTGTGCAAAGACCAGCCTTACCACAGTAAGCAACCCAGAGAGCCTGGAGGGGCTCTGGGAAGAGCCTCTACATAAAATTTCTCCCCATTAGCCAAGTACAGCATCTATTCACCCTTCAAGGTAAAGTATCTCATTCTAAGTTCCTTTTATAAAGTAAGAATCAATCCCCCTAACAAATCAGCAGATGGCCAGTTGCAAAAGGATCACCGGAAGATCTCGGAAGATCAGGCTTGGGTAGAGATACACTGAGCTGGTAATAGGAGGGCTCTATGGGAGATGTGGTTTCCGAAGGAAAAATCACCACAAGAGTACCGCAGGTTGTGTGACATCAGGTTTTTGTACAACCTGGAGCAGACGGAAATGGAGGTAGGCGTCCTGAGAAGCTGGTGCTACAGGAATACATATGGGGGCAGCCTCAGCGCAAATGTGACCCTCACAGAATTGCTCCTCACCGTTGGTTTCTTAAATGACTTGAGAGGAAAAAGGTGAGCTTTCCACTATGCTATAAGCAGACTATTCTCACCTTCCTCATCTGGTGTGGCAGGACAGGGACCAAGGGCACAAGTGAGATGGAGACTGAGCTGGCTCAACCCTCATCCCCAAGAGAGAAAATGTAGCTGACCCTGAACCTCTAAGAAGGCTGAACTGAAGTGGGCCAGTGATTTCACTCCAGCAGAAAGAGCTTAGAAGAGAAAAGAAGGAAGAGAGAGGAGGAAAGGAGGAAGGAAGAAGAAAGAGAGAGAGGAAGTTCCCACCATCCCAGACCTAAGTAATAGACAAGACTGAACTTTCTCCTGTGTTCCTTTGGATGTCCCACCCCTACACATTTTTCATATCACCCTTTCCAGGATCTGGAATGAAAACTACTCATAAAACAGCTCATCCTTCCAATACCACCACCATTGGGACTCCCTCTGCTCGTAGATCACCCACCCATATTAAAAATATCAATCACTATATTTTTCACAGACAGGGAGATGAACAAGTGCCAGACCTGGGGGACAAAGGAGGAAAGATGGAATCAGTGAAAGAAAGAAGAAATGGAGAAGTACCTAAAGCTCACTGCCAAGGTTTATATTAATAAAACATTTTTAAGACTGACATCTGACCTCTGAAGGCTCTGAAATCCCTTCCAGTTTTATTTCCCCGGGGTCTGCAGAAGTAAGAGGGAAAAGATCCAAACATTATTTGCAGGGTTTAAGGCTGTTTGCCAATTTTGCTCTAAGTGAAATTTCACTTTAATATCAATTTGGTGTTAAGATTTATCAATAGTGCTAAAAAGTCTCCATTCCTCAGCTTATCCTAGAGCAGCCATTCCATAAGTGTTGGAAAGATTATGGGTGGGTGAGTGGGTGGAGGGGTGAGTGGGTGTGTAGGTGGATGGATGGATGGGAGGGTGGGTGGATGGAGAGGTAAATGGATGTGGACGAAGAATTGGATGAATAGATGGGTGGATAAATGGGTAGATCTCTATACCACATAGAAAAATCCATCCTCTGCTTTCAAAAAGTAGTACTTTTAAACAGTGGTCATTTGGAGTTGGTGCCACTGGAAATGGTATGACAACTAATTTAGTTTTCTAAGTGACTGAAGTATATGTAGTCAAACCCGCCAACCCCATACAAGGACTAAATACTTTCTCATCAAATCATAATTTTTTTCATTCTTTTATTCTCTCTGTTCTACCTCCCTCAAATATCTAGTTTTCTTCCACAGCAAATGTCACCTACTAGAAGAGAACTCCAGCCTCCCCACCCTTAGCTCCGACCTCTGTCCTGAACTCCTGTCCTCTCTGCAGCTGCCTGTTCTGTGTGTTCATCTGGATGCCCAGTATCACTTCAATCCCAACATGCCTACACAAGTGTTGACGTCTCCCCTCCCCACCTCGATCCTGCTCCCTTACCCAACTCCTCTAGTTCTAAAGACTTAAAATCTCCACTCTCCAAAGTTTTAATAATAAACCTAAAATCAGTTTTTATTATTTCCTTCCTTCCATCTGTAATCAGTCACCATGTCACTTTAACTCACTACGACGAAAGCCTTTTGAAATGTTCCAGCCTCTGATTTTTCCTCTTTACAATCAGTGCCATGCATATAGTTATTCATTCATTTATTCATTAATGCTACTCAGATTATTCATGCCGTATATGCTTGGTGCTCAGTTCTACACTAGGGATTCAGAGATGAATAAAACGCAATTGCTGACCTGAAGTATCTTGAAATCTCAGTAAATACTTCATAAAGGAATACATTGACTGTATTCTGTCCTCTCCTCAAAATCTTTGGCAGTTCCTTATGTCTGGAGTCCATAGTCATTGCCAAAAATGTGTTCTATCCTTGGCCTCAGAGGCTAGGTTTTGGTACAAGCTCACTTCAGCGCTTAAAGAATAGTTACCGTGAGTTATTCCAGCCATAGTGGAGCCTGGGCCAATGCCTTGCAGCTTCCCATAGAGTTACGACGCTGAGACTTGGGATGCTGACTTGGGGCTCAAAGAAATAGCAGAATTGGCCAAAATTAAAATATTGGTGATAAGTCAAGCAGTCACCTGGAGCTAGGAATGCTGATGCTGAGAGAGCAAAAAAAACTACTATTAATAGTAAAAATACCTCCTAGAATATAAGAAATCAACAAGCTCAACCCCAAGTTAGCAGTTCTGGCACTTCTGAACCACACTGGAAACAGACCCTAAAAATATCAGAATGTCTCCTAGAATGACTTCCGTCACCTATACTGCTTAGCCTTCCCTCTGATGGGTGCCCCAAAGGAAGGTTCTCAATAAAATCCATGTTTATGAATGGAAAAAAAAAGGGGGGGAAGGGATGGAAGGAAGGGAAGAAAAGGAAAAAGAAGACAGGAATGAAAGTTGACATTATACAAAGGCTCAGAGAGAGAGCTAGAGAGGTCAATTAGGTCTTTTAGGATCAAGAAGAATTTCCTTCTCTAGGAAAAGCACCCTTTCCCTATCATTCTGAAACTCAAATCCCAGAAATCTTAGATCTGCAGGATGCAGAGGGAAGGGAAAATGAAAAGGAGACAAAATAGAGAATGTGAACCCCAACAGGCTGAAGCCCTCCTTGCCCCTGCACTCTGGATTTTCAGTTAAGGACTTTGGGACAGGAAATTGTCTGAAGGCTGTGATTGCAGCTATCCACGGGAAGGAGGAGGCGGGCTGGGTAAGGAACCAGCTCCAGCAAGCTGTAGGTGGGCAGCACACACTCAGTGCATGCTCTTCCTGAAAGGGGCACAGGGGCCAGGCCCAGGTAGGGATCGACTTAGGTGATTTCAGTCATAGAAACCTAGAATGTTAGAACTAGGGAAAAAACCTTTACATGACATCTGAGAAACCGGAAGCTGATGGATGCAGACAGATAGAGGGCGGAGCCCCAGCCTGATTGGCTGCCTAAAGTGCCAGAAACAGTCATTTTACCTTTTCTCATCCTGATTGTCTACCAAAAAGAGATTGATCTAACAGATTAATTTACTTCATCATCTTTAAAATTCAAACACAGCCAAAAGGCTTGGGCTTGTCAACCCTTTATCTCCTTCAGAGATAATCAGATGTTGCTACATTTTTAAGCCCTACTCTTAGGGGTTAAGTGAGAGACTGGAGACTCTCACTAAGGATACAGCTCCTGGGTACCTGAGGAGGAGAAAGGGCAGAAATAGAGGTGGACAGGGACCCAAGCCCATGGGCTTTAGAGGAAGATTTGGATCCCAACTCTGCCACATGCTTAGCTGCTTGATCTCAAAAATGTCCCTGACTCTCTGAGCCCCCAGGTTTCTCTTTCATAAGCTGGGATTCACCTACCTTGCATAATTAAAAGGATTAACTGAGACAGCTTACCTGGCACTGGTATTGCTTCTCTTTCCATTCCTTTTCCTACTAGATTTGATATTTTCCCTTAACGCATTCCCAGCTGAACATTATATAACTTCCCTACTTAATTTTGACCACCTGTTGCCCAACAAATGTTGACCAGCTCTGCCCACTAACAGTGAAGGAGATGGGTTTAAACTTATTTTCCATCTCCGCTACAATTCTTAGGGAATATCGAGAGGGAATAAAAGGCTCTGTATCTTCTGGTCAATAATGGAACCAGTGATAGAGGATTCCACAGGCAATAGGACAGCCTTTGATAATCAGTCCTTGCTGCTAGAAGAGGCCTCTTGCCTCAACCCAGCACTTCCAACCTTGGAAGTACCTGGACCGCAGGCCAGGAAACCTGCGTTCTGGTCTACACTCTGCCACTGTCTTGCTAGGCAATCATGGGCAGCCTATTTATCCTCTTAGGACTGCATTTGCCAACGTGTAAGAAGGGGGTGGTAAACATGCCCGACCCACTGCAGAAAGTGGCCATAAAGATCACAACAAGGGTAGGCCAGGCACGATGGCTCAGGCCTGTAATCCTAGCACTCTGGGAGGCTGAGGCGGGAGGATTGTTTGAGCTCAGGAGGTCAAGACCAGCCTGAGCAAGAGCGAGACCCTGTCTCTACTAAAAAAAAAAAAAAAAAAAAAAAATGGAGAGAAATTAGCTGGACAACTAAAAATATATATAGAAAAAATTAGCCGGGCATGGTGGCACATGCCTGTAGTCCCAGCTACTTGGGAGGCTGAGGCAGAAGGAGCACTTGAGCCCAGGAGTCTGAGGTTGCTGTGAGCTAGGCTGATGCCACGGCACTCACTCTAGCCAGGGCAACAGAGTGAGACTCTGTCTCAAAAAAAAACAAAAAGATCACAACAAGGGGATGGGTATATTCACACCTAATGGGTGCAGTGCACACTGTCTGGGGAACGGGCATGCTTGTAGCTCTGACTCAGGCAGTGAAAAGATAATATATGTAACCTAAACATTTGTATTCCCATGATATTCTGAAATAAATAAAATGTAAAAATTTTAAAAAGATCACAACAGTTTTAAAAGCTAAAAATGCTTTATAAGCATAAAACCTTATTAATGTTATTCTTATCTGGATGGCTTAAAGGAAGAAATGAAAACAATTTGGGAGGAGGGCACCAATTTCAAGAAGAACCTGCCCTTATGAACCAGAAGGAAGAAAGGAAGGAAGGAAGGGCAGAAGAGGAGGGAGGGAGGGAGGCAGGGCTGGGCAAATTCCACCCCATGTTCTGACAAACCGCTTTGTTTCCACATGTGCCCAAAAGAGTTGGGAGGATCGGAGCAAATTCGTATATTTACAAGCTAAGCAAAGAGAAAAATGCCACCATAAAAACTGAGGGGGAGGGATAATATAATAAAACAATACAGAGTGTCCTATAACCAGAGAAACAATAACAACGCTAAAACAGAAATAGCTTATTAAGTTAAAACAACAGTAAATCTGTCAGAACAGCCCATAGAAACTCTCATCTTATGATAGTAAAAAGCCTCTACCAGGCCTATTGTCTTATACTTTCATTAAACTACAGTTTTATAAGCTAAATTATTTCCAGTTCTTGCTCAATTCCCAGAATGAAATCTAGTTAAACTCTTAATTTGGAAGATACATCTTTTGCAATTGACAGGTCCTTAATAGACAGCTCCCAAAGCCTGACTTGACTTCGGAAAGCAGGAAACCAAGACATAAAAGCAACTAGCCCAATAATTTGGGTTTGGGATGCTATCCAGATGTGACCAATTATAACTGCACAGAGGGTATTGTCAAGGCCACTCTCCTACCAGACCCCCAGGTACTTTCTGACAAAGGAAAAGTGAAACAAGGAAGCTGACGTTCCCCTCCTCTGGCTAAGAAAATTCAGATCTCAGGAGAAGTTGAAGTTCAAACCAGACAGCTTTATTCTCATTAGCAAGCTAGGTCTATGGTCCTTCAAGTCCTCACACCTACCACATGGACCACTCAGAATCTGACTGAGGAATTTCAGTGTGCCTTTGCTGGCTCAGCACTGGTTCTACTAATCCCTGGACTAACATGCTCTCAATTCTCTTTGCTCTAAAGGGACTGCTTGCTTGCTTGCTTGCTTGTCTGTTCCCGACTGGTACTGACTACGTCATGGTTCTCCCAGTACCACATGCTGGGGTTCACCATATCCTGGGGTTCTCCTTCCAGCACGACTGCCAGCACCTGCCAGCCTCCCAGGCCGATGCCAGTCCAGGAGCCTCTGTTGGGCTCGATTGTCCAGGTCCAGTGATCAGAGATGGGACATTAGTTCCTGCACAACAGGGGAAGAGGGGAAGCAGGAATGGGCAGGGATTAGAGTATTGGGAGGGAGCTCACTGATGCTGCTCCAGGCCCTCAGTGCAGTGAAGAATTATGTACTGGCCAAGTGAATATAAGAGTGCATTTTGGATAGAGTTATCCAAGTACCTGTCTGGCTATGACAGCCCGGATTTTCTCTAGCAGCTGGTGGACGAGCATTTTTGTGGTAATGTCTCAGGAAAGCATTCTTGTTTTCAGTGCAACCCACATACCCAGTCTTATAACTGAAATTATTTCTACCACTTGAGAACTGCCACACATGACCTTAAATACTTGATACAGGGCTTGTTATATTTTAGACTGTTTAGCACCTCACACAACAGCCACCAACCTCTCTTCCACTTGTCAAACCCCAGCCTCACTCCCACCTCCCCCCACCCCCACACTGCCCCCTCACAAATTGAACGTTCTCCCCCAGGCCCCATTTTCCCCACTGCAGGCCTGGCTCGCACTTTCTTCTCTGCCTGAAATAACCTCATCCATGAGGCAAACTTCCGTCCTTCGCAGCCCTGATCAAATCTCACCTCTTCCATGCAGCCTTCCTTGGTTGCCCCATGTTCAAACTAATCTCCTTCACCTCTGGTATCCCAAGGCCCTGTGCTTCTAAGCCCCATGATAATATTTCTCCTATTTGTACCAGGTAGACAAGGATAATTATTGAGAAAGAAAGTCACTGGGGTGAACACTGTTTTCTCCACATCTACCTCAGGACAAGGGAGCCAATATTGCTTTTTTATCCAAGATCTAAGTTGGTCTTTACACACACACATGCACACACCACACACACACACACACGCAAATTCAGAAGGAAAAGAATTTATGTTTTGGGCCCTTTGGGGAAGGCTGAACGGGGGCTGCTGCTGGGGAAGCATGGATTTGAGTGCTGTGTGGGAAAAGGGAGAAGCCACCAGACTTGAGGGGAGTTGAAGTTTCTTTAGAGACAGAGGTTAAGGTGAGACACCAGTGCCCTCACTCAGAGGCAGCACCCCAGAGGGGTGGGGACAGGAGATTGGGGGCTGTTGGATGGCAGTCTGCAGTCACTGGGGAAGGTACAGAAGGGACATCTCTGTGATGTCCCCCAGAGCATCAGGACTAGGAGACAGAGGGACAGGATCACTTTCTTCGTAGCCACTGTGTAGACAAAAAGGCAAATGCAAAAATGGAAACACCATGCATCAAGGGCATGACTCTTCCCCCGTGTGGGGAAACATGCAAGCCCGGGATTCTTCCATGATCTCATAAAGTCAGGGAGGAAACCCCAACAATGACTGAGATTTAATTTCCAACCAACAGGCAGATGGAAACTCATAGCAGATAAGCTGTGATCTAGAAAAATAAAGGATTATGACATGGATTGTACTAAAAATTCAAACCTGATACATTGTGTGAAATCACATGAGGTGTTTGCCTTCCCCACTGGATTAGAAACCCCTGGAATCAGGGAACTTCTCCTCCCTCATCCTAGCCTTCTTTACCCCACCTCGAATTTTCCTAGTCTAAATTATTAAAAGCAGTCCGCGAGGTCACAAAATAAAAACTAAAGGAAATGATGCCATTTCACTGCTTGCAATCCACAACCAGAAAGGACGAGTGTCCAGGTCATCTTTCCATAAATCCCCAATTCTGCTGGAAAAGCAGACAAAGGCAGCTGGGGAGCCAGGCTGCTGCTTTGTTTTTGCAACTCTTTCCATCCATCGCAGTGCCCTTTATATATGCAACCCTGGTGGAATGCATCATAAAAGGTGACATTTTATCACAGCAGTTTGTAAATTTTACAGAAGCAGGCTCCCTGTAAATCACCCAGCTTATTCCCTCACTGACTTTATTACAGCAAATCCAGTCATGGATAAACTGTATGCCAGTTTACTTGAAATTTATCTTTTTTATTCAAGCTGAACTGAGTCCTTTTAATATTCTTCTCTCTTCTAATGATAAGGCATAATGATAACCTTATTTTCCATTCAGACAGCTTTAAGGACTCTCATTTCTCTGGAAATGCAGTTCCTATTCGGGGCCTCTGTTCTCCCAGAGCCATTTAGAATTTGTTTGTGGCAGCGCTTACCTCCCTGCACAAGCCTTTTAACTCCCTAGAACCTATAGTTATTTTTATTCTTTATTTTCCTACAGCCTCTGCTTCCTCAGTCCCAGGCTTTTGCCTCCTGCAACAGCTGCTGAGTCCTCCTTCTACCACCTAGCCCAGCCCCAGAGTCCTGACCTCTGGATTAGACATTTAGGGACCACATAGCTGCATGAAACTGCTCATTCCTCCCACACTGTCCAATACATGTGGCACTCAATATGTTGAGCACTCAAAACATGACTAGCTCAAACTGAGATATGCTGTACGTGTAAAATACATCCTGGATCTCAAAGATTAGTGAGAATGTCTCATTTATATTTTTATGTTGATTACATGTTGAAATGATAATATTTTGGATGTAGAAGGTTAAATCAAAATTAATTGTACCTGTTTCTTTTTACATTTTTTTAACGTGGCTACTAGAAAACTTAAAATGACATCTGTGGCTTACATCATATACTATTAGACTGTACTGCTCTGGGCATATCCTATCATGTTGCAAAATGAAGCTGGCACTCCCTCCAAGAAGAATTCTCTGCTCTCATCACAATGAGTAAATCCTTTGGCTTCTATTTTAGAGATCTCACAGTTTAGCAGGTGATTGAGTTTTGTCATCCCAAGCCCACAGATTTCTCCATTTGGACCCATGAAAGCAGGGAGAATATTTTATAGTAACTTGAATTCCCCTTAGCACCTTCAATAAGTAAGGTGCTCAGGAAAAGGGTGGATGAATGGATGCAGAATAAACAGACAATTCTTGAATCTTACAGGTGAGAGCCAGGACCTAGAAGTCAGGAACACAGCTATTTACTAGATTACAATCTTCTTGAGCTGAGGGTCTCTCTGATTATCTCATATCCCCTATGAAGTCTGAGTGCTGCAAACAAAGAAGCATGCAAGTAAATATGAATTGAATTTACAGAGGTCATATTGCACTAAGGGAATCCAACCTAAGGCAAGGGGTTTTCATCAGGCCAAAGCAGCACAAGTGACCCAGAATTGTGGCTGCTGCCCAGCAGAGGGCCCAGGCACAGATTAGCTCCTTGGCTAATGTTACAATCACTACCTCCCTTTTCTAGACCACTGTGTCGTTCTCCATCTGAAACTATATTCTCAGAATAATGCTTTTATCACATCCCTGCCTCATCCATCCCTGCCTTATGTGTCCTTATTGTCATAGGACAGTGCTGAGTTCTTCGATGTGCCAATCTACCACCCCACTCTCATCTCATACTCTCCGGTTCCTTCCAGTTAGTCTCCTGGCTTATGTGTCCTGGATTTCCAGAATAATCCTTCTTCATGAATCAGCCTCCCCTTTTCCCTCTGCCCATCTGACCTCTACCTGTGCTAAAGACTTGGCTAAAACCAAGCTAGCGAGCTTCTCCATGAAGCCTTCCCAACTCCTCCAGCTGACTTCAATCTTCCCACCCACCCTCTAAGCACCTATCATCCCAGGTGGAATCACTGTTGAGTTCAATATATTGACTTTCTGTTTCTACAGTCAGATAATAAAGCACTCGTCTATAGGACTCAGAGCTCATAAACTCATGCAGAGTACTAGACACATCATAAATACTGAATGAATTTAGGCCAAATTGAATTATGCCACTTAAAATATTACTACCCTGAAAACAGTAAAAATCTAGCATCTCCATGTGACTGGTAGGGAAGGAGGTGAGTCCTATACACGTGGGCACAGACACTGCGGTGGCTGTCCTGCAGCACCCTCGAAGGGAAGAACTCTGCCCTGCCCCTGAGGAGTGGGTAGGCAAGGGCTACACAAGGAGCCGCAATTCAAGGATTTGCACTGAAGGTGATTCTGAGGCTGGCACGAGCTCTCTCTAGGGCCAGAACAACCCCAGCTGAGTCTTAGGAATTTTAAACTGTAAGGAGTCAAATTAATTACCTAACCCAACCCCTCATCTTATAGATGTGACAATAGAGGCCTAGGACAGGAATAATGATCTGCCCAGGAATAAGAGGTGACAAAGTTCAGCCTTGACTGCCAGCCTAGTGTGAGGGTGTTCTTCCTTCTACACACCAGGTTCCCGAGCTCTGGTCGAAGGGCCAGCTGTATTCAATATCACACAGAAAACTTTTCTAAAAGTACAGAGTGTGGGGTCCCCATTTACAGAGAGTTTGACTCACTAGATCTGGGTGGGGCTGCGAATCCGTATTTTTATAGAGCTCCCCAAGTGACTAACACGTCGCCAGGTTGGGAGTCAGTTGCTCCCGATGTGTGCCTGCGAGGGTCTTCATGGAGCTGGTGGCCCAGAGAAGCCTGCCCTTTTAGGTAGTCCCTGGTGTGTGAAAGGGAATATCTGAAGATGAGCATGGGAAATGACCCCCTCCCATTGGCTCACTGGCAGACTCCACCCGAGATCACACAGACCACACATGCAGCCAGGAGAGGCTAGGGCTCAGGGAGGAGGTGGAGGTGAAGGGAGGCCAGGGAAGGGGTGGCATCTCCATCCAGCCCCAAAGGCTCCTATCTACTGGTATTCACTGCCCACCTGTGTAAGCCATTTGGTTACAAGCTAATCAGCCCAATCAGCTGAGTAATAAATAAATATTGAGAAAAGACTTTAAAAGTTATTAGGTTCTGGAAATTAGAGGATTAAGTGGTCTGGATAATTTAGAGAAAGTTACAGAGCGGTGAAAAACTGAACTTTCAAGCATGCTTCTTGGTATGAGGTGTTTTGCCTTCCAAGGGGCTCTCAGCAACTAGGGTGGAGCTGACCAAACACCTCCTGACTGCCTGCTCTACAATGCATCTCAGCTAAAAGCACTGCTTGGTTATTTAGAGTCTGTGGACTGCATAGTGTGTTAGTTCCACTTCTTAGTCAGCAGACCTGAAATACCAGGCTTGACCTTAGTGTGGTGGGCAGACTCATAATTTGGAATGAAGGGAAATGAGTGGGAATCCCAGCTCTTCTGCTTGTTTCCAAAATTTATTTATCCTCTCTAAAATCAGTTTTCTCAGCTGCAGAATGGGAAAAGAAAAAAAAAAAAAAACCACTGCCTCTCATGTGAAGGTTAAATAAGGTGGTATGCTCAGAAGGTATCGCTTCCTTTTCTGGACTCTAATTCTAGGGAAATAGCATTTGCAGAGGTTCACATTCAGGCACACAACACACACCCCCATGGGATGTGTGCTGATCCGTGGGACAGCAGCATCAGCATTACCTGGGAGCTTGTTAGTAATCCAAATTCCTCAGACCTACTGAATCAGGGTCCTCAGGTATTGCTCACACATGTTAAACTTTGAGAAGCCCTTCTCTAGAAAGCTGATCAGAGCTGGAGGTATGACATAGGTGAAGAAGCTGGGGGCACATTTTAATCCTGGTTTTAGAGGACCAGACTGAAATCCACAGCCATGGCCTTCTCAGCGCCCTGTTTCAGTCTAAGGGGCCTTGGAGGGGTTGAGAGGTACTGGGCTAAGCGGGCCCCAGACCAGCGTGATTCACTCTATTCCCAATTGCAATCCAACCTTAAAACAGGTAAGCCCTGGGCCTCAAGGGTGCTAATCTCCTTGCACATAAATCAGGTCACGCTCTTCCCTTGGCATAGGATGGACCTGGGGTTTTATTATTAGCTCAGATAGGAAGATGTACTTATCCTACAGCTGGAAAGAATGGATGCCTGACTGATGATGTACCCTCAATAAACTCATTCTTAAAATATGGAAAGGATACAAAAAGGCTGAAAGGAGATGAGGGTGGGCTATCTAAAAGTAGAAGAAAGTGAACAAAGGACACGAAGGGAGACTATGTATGAAGGAAAATTTGTCAAGGAGAAGACCGGTTACATTCAAGCAGAGGATTGGAGATGGAGAATTGTAGATAGGGACAGTGAAGGATGCCAAGCTAAGGAGCTTAGATTTTGTCCTGTAGGTCATCAGGGGCCTCAAATGTTTATGTGCTTTTGATTTTTCATTATGTATTTGTTTATGGGAAAGATGTTGCCTACATATATGTTGGAAGACAATTCTTCATGAGTCTGGC
This sequence comes from Indri indri, assembly GCA_004363605.1. Taxonomy (NCBI): domain Eukaryota; kingdom Metazoa; phylum Chordata; class Mammalia; order Primates; family Indriidae; genus Indri; species Indri indri. The sequence goes on from RJWJ010000571.1 coordinate 198,631, forward strand.
ATTTCTACACATCTCAAACTCTCTCCTCCAGAAAATTTGAAAAGCAAACCACCTTGGAAACTAGAGATGCTATATCCCTCCAGGTCAGAGGAAGGATTTGTTCCTAACCAATATAATAAAGCTTAAAGGCCCCTCCCCAGAGATATTCCAGAGTAGTAAAGATAAAGACTTCTCCTACCCCATCGTGGAAAAGACTGGCTTATTTTTCAGAGCAAAGATAAAGTCTCCTTCTTGGAGGTGAAGGATGGGCCACTTGCCAGCAGCCCCATATAAGATCAGAGCTTCCTGATCTGGGGGTTCCTCTCCTGCAATGCATCCCACTGCCTATACAGGTACCATCTGGTCCTCATCACATCTCCTGTGGAGATGGGGCTTGGCGAGCTGGTGCTAAGAAGCTACTCTGGCTGCAGCTTTTGCTTTTTCTCTAACTCAGAGGTCTTCTGTTTTCTTTTTTATTATTATTATTTCAGCATATTATGGTGGTACAGATGTTTAGGTTACATACGTTGCCCTTGCCCTCCACCCCAAGTTTGAGCTTCAAGCATGTCCATCCCCCGATGGTGCACATTGCACTCTTTGTGTACGCATGGTCTTCTGTTTTCTATTAATGTATGTGTGTGTGTGTGTGTGTGTGTGTGTGTGTGTGTGTGTGAGTGTGTGTACAACATGCTGTGGCTAACGTGTAGAGTAAAATCTAAGACCCTTCACAGTTTCTCAATTAGTATAGTGGGCTTAAAATAATTAAATGGAAAACACAATGCTGCTGACCCAAAATAAACAAAAACGTCACTGTTCAGCAAAATCAAATGATGAAGGAATTTCATACAATTTGATGCTCTTCTACAGACAGTGACTAAACTTCCTGGCCATTGTTCTCATCTGGCCAACAAAATCCAGGACTGAAAAATCTCTTACTGCCACAGCACAAGTCTGAGCAGCCCATCCCTGAACAAAGACACAAAACTCAACAGATTTTGCCAGTACCAGGAAAGTGGCAGGAATTTTTTAAAGTGTAAATTAGAAGATTTAATGTGACATGGAACAGCAGGAATGGGCATTAAGATAGCTAGTGGTTCAGAGATGCAGCCCATTTAGAAATGCAGTCTTAAGTTGAATAATTCCATGTGAAGAAGCTGAAAATGCTTAATTTATATTACAGTCTATCACTCAATAAAGAAACCATTCTAAGGCAATTCAGTGTGGGATGTGAACTGCAGTGAACATAGACAAGAAATTAAAAACCAAAGTGTTGAAAGAAGAGAAGCTGAATAGAAACCAGAAATGGCTAGCATCTTTTCCATTTCTTAGCAAGGAGAGATAAAGTAATAAAAAAACCATACTACATGATGATTATAGCTCTGTCTATAAGTTATATTTAAGTTAACTCCTCTGTAAATTATATATCCATTTCATAGAGTGGGTTCAGTCATCCAAAATGAATCTTTTTATTATCTTTATCAAATTCTGAGGGAAAAGTACTCTTCCTACCAATTTAAAGAAAAAGTTCCTGAAGCAGATTGACAGACCCAACCATCTCAGTTAAGAGTTAGCAAGTGGTAACCACTAAAAGCTGGAGACATAAAGAAGGTATCGTGTTATAAGAACATGATCCTAGAGAACTTATAGACCATAATTCTGAATCTACCACTCAGCCTGCTTTATCCAATTGGCAAAGCCAATTCGCTGTTTTTCATCTTCACCCAAAGTTTTCATAATTCCCCCAGGGAAGCTTTGTCTTACTTTACAAATGCAATGCCTGCCTATTCCCATCTTTCAGAAAAGGGAGCTACTGGGAATCAACATCCAGACCTTCTCTAGGGAAGCTGTCAATGTGAGAAAGTCTGCTATCCTCCTGGAGATCTTCTGATGAGGGGAGATGGTGTCCCCAACTCAATCCCCAAAGACAGCACTAGCCATGTGTAATAAGGGCCATTGGAAAGGGTACTAGATTGGGAGCCAAAAGAATTGCATTCTAAAATGGCTCTGTTGCTAGCTAGCTTTGAACCCTACACAAGCCATTTGACCTCTTTGGGCCTCAGTTGCATCTGCAAAATGATATTTTGTCGAAGATCCCTGCCAGCTTTAAAAAACTATACTTGCATGAGTAAGAGGAGCAGGTAGAGACCTATTATGTAAAGAAAATGGAAGGGCACCAAAAAGATACTCACTGCCCCCACATGTTACTAACAGAAAATTAGAATATAGTGCTATATAATTTTCTTTGCCTTTTCTCATACCATTTGTCTGTTTGATCCTCACAATTGTATAAACTAAGAGAACCACTTTTTAGGTACATATCTCAGGTGAGGAAACAAACAAACAAACAAAAAAAATCACAATGCTGGTCAGTGGCAGAACTGGCACCAGAATCAAGTATGCTAACCCCAGCCTAGAGCACTTTATCTCATAGGGGCTGATCTCAAGTTTGAAGGAAGGGGATCATTAGAGGCCATATCATTTTGCCACAATGTGTTTTAAATATGAGATATTCTTTATGGTTTTCTCTCCACCAATATGGTAGCTGCTCGCATGCAGCTCTTAGCCCATGCACAGAACAATAAGACATGCTGTTCTCATAATGGAAAGGAAGCAAAGATGCCCTTTGTGATTTTCTGGATGCTCTCCTGAGGACCATTCTTGCAAATCCATTTGTAAAACTGGGGACCTCAAAAAATATGAAGCACTTTCATCACCTTGGAACCCCTATAACGAATTTGTCAAAAAAGAAAAACTATTTGCATCCAATATAGCTGAAAAATTAGTCAAACTAATTCCAAAGACTGATGATGTGACTTCAGTGTTATTCATGAAATGCTATTTCTGGATTTCCTGTTTCAGAATTTAAATCACTGTTTCTAAGCCTTCCACCTTCTATTTTACAAGCTCCAAAACGAAACCAGGATTTCTTTCTTTTCATTTTTCAAACCCCCTAATTGATTTTTTGAGTTATACACTACTTTTAAAAAAAAGTATGAAGGAAATTTATTTTAGTTCTGTGACCAAAAAAAGTTTGATTTGAAAAACAATACAAAGCTATTACTACCTAACAGAAAAAAAAAAAGTGCTGTTAATAATTTACAAGAATAAAAAACACCCATTCAGCTGTGGAGTAAACACATTTCTTAAATGATCTGTGTGTAGATTTGGGACAATTTTTTGACAAAGTAGAATAAAAACTCTAAAATGGCATTGCATTTTCAAGTCTCTAATTATAAGATGTAGTTACCTAATTACACATTGTTAGTACCTGATTATACAGATCTGCACTAATTTTCTAAGTGTGCTTAATTACACTAATTAAGTCAATAATCAACCCACAAAAAAATACAAAGAATTTTTATGAAGAAAATCCTTAGGAAACTGGATTATACTTAGCAAGAAATAACCTTTAAAAGCAAAGATATTTCTCATATTTGTCACACTGACAACTTCCTAACCTGAAACTACTACCCAAAAGTGTGACTCTACACAGATTCAGTCCCAGTGTAGACTGAGAGTAACAGGATGAAAGGAACAGTGATACAGAGTAATGGAAAGATTTGAGATCTATTCCAGCTCTCTTTATATTAGGGGAAATTGAGCCCCAAAGAGGCTATCTAACTTGTCCAAAATTATACAGCTAGTGAATGGCAGAACTGGAGTAGGAGCCCAGTTTTCTAAATTCACAATCCAATGCCCTTTCCTTTCATCAAATCTTTATGCAAAAAGCTAAGGATGCCTTAGAGACCAGGGCAAGTGAAGATGTTAATCTGAATGTGTACATTCCAAGATCTTGCTTCCTGTTTAACTGAAACTGGTTTTGACGAACCAAATTTCAAATAGCACTGCCTTAACTAGAGATTTTTTTCCCCCTCATATAAGTCCAGAAGAGATAGATGAGAGCTCCACAATGGTTATCTGGGACGCGGGTACTTCCAGCTTTCTGCTCTGCCATTCTTAGGAAATGAGCCTTATCCTCATTCTCTTAGAATGGCTGCAAGATCTCCATCTATGGTGGCTGCATCCTAGGTAGCAGGAGGAAGTAAAAGAGGAGGGATGGTGCTTACATTAAGAAAGTAGAGTTCCCCACCCCACCCCCTGCCCAGAAGCCCTCAGCTTACTTCTCATCAGCCAAAATTCTGTTACAGGATCCCACTAGCTGAAAGCTAGGCTGGGAGATTAGGTTCTTTAGCTGGACACATGCCACAGGCAAAAACTGAGGTTCTATTAGTAAGAACGAAAGAAAATGAATATTTCTAAAAAACCAATCACATCTGTCACAGCCAGTCTGTCGTCAGGAGTGTAAGAAGGTGCAAGCCATGGTATAATGGAAAGGATACTATGTTAGGAGTCAGAGAAGGTGGTCCTCAATTTCCTCACCTAAAAGATAAGAGGGCTAGACAAGAACAGTGATGTCCAAAGATTTTTAGCACAAGAACTCACCTTTCAAAGCAGCAGAGCTGCTTCTCTCTTGCTGAAGCTGGCCCCGGAAGCAGGGAGGAAATCCACGGTGAACACTACCGGGTTCTACCCAGATCCCCCTTTAAGGAAGCACGGTTGCCACAGCTGCTGGGGCTGAAGATAGCAGACAACCCTCAGCTGTCAGTCCTTCAGAGATTGCCTCAGCTGCAGAGACCCCCTTAACCAGGATCATATTCCCTTCTCTGGGTGGCCCACATTCAATGATTAATCAAATATAACCAATCAACATTAACGACCCAGCCAACTTGGCTCAACCTGGCCCAACTCAGGAGAATGAAAGGGCCATTCCAGCTCCAGACTAGAGCTAGAATCTTCCATATACCTTCATCAATTTCACAAACTCTGGACAGATAGTATAGCGGCCACTGGCTATTTGTTTTGTTTTGCTTTGTATTTGGCCACTCATTATCTAAAATCCTTCCTGTTGAGAGTAATTCCGCTCTTTGGGAGTCTTGGGAGGCACTGTAGCAGCCTAAGAAGCAGCTGTTTCTCTTCTGGCATTCACCAGCTTGTGCTCAGCATAGGGCCTGGATGCAGCAGTCAGACGGGGTCCTGCCTGAGGCTTTGAGGGAGGAGGGAACCCACAAACACAGAAACAACTAACAATGATTCAAGGGCAGCAGGGGAGCAGTAGGTTTTTAATCCATATGCCACAGATAAGGAAAATGAGTCCCAGAAAGACTGATATTTTTCCAAGGCCCCACAACCAGCACATGACTTTGGCGGAACTAAGACCAGTGCTTCCTCCATGACACTCAGCTTTTGAAATTACCAGTAATGTCTTACGAATAGTTTGTGAAATTGTCACTTCAGTGACTTCTATGATTTTTCTTCTGAAAAACAAACATCTTTTTGATTGTGAGTTCTGTCAGATTAAACAAGCAGTATCTGACTCCATTAAAAATGGATACTGTCAGGAATATATGCAACTTCTTTGCTGATTAGCAGTCCACTTCCTCTCATACTTACCAAGCCTCCATGGTGGGGCTTCACCAGGAAGGATGGAGTATTTGGGAGGCCTTTGCTGCAATTATATTGCATCATGCATGTTCATGACCTCACTGCCTTCTTTGGAGAGGCCAATCAGGAGAGTATTGATAGATGGAAATCTCTCCTCTGATCAGCCAGAGAAAGAGTCACAGCCTGGAACTCCCAGTCTTTGTGGTATGGTACAGGCTGGGCATTGAAATTGGCCCTTCCAAGAAACAGGCCACTTGTCCCCACCCCTAACCAAGAGGAAATTGCAGGCCAGTGTGCAGCCTGAGGCTGAGCGGGTACAGACAGTCATTATGGTGGTCCACTTTCCCAGGGGTTCTGATGGCCTTCTAGGTATTGTAGGACAGAATGGGCTCCTCTGAATAACAGAATCTCAAGGATTCAGGTTCTCTCAAATATCACAACTACCCTTCCCTGACCTCACCCTTGCCAACAGCAAGGGTGGACACTATCCTCCCATAGTGTCCACAAATTGGGTCCAAAATAATGCAATTATGTTATTCACATAAAAATTAAATGTTATCCCATATCCAATGCCTTTTTAAATATTAGTGGAATCCTTTCCCCAACTTCCACCTAAAGACATGAGGTTTGTCCTTAAAACCCAGCTCAAGCCCCTCCAGGAATCCAGTGATCCTATCACCACCAGCATTATCACCGAGCTATGCTCCCAGAGTCCTTTGTTCAGATAGCCATTGTAGTACATATCAGGCCACATTAAAAACTGCTCTTCCCCCCACCAACTATAAGCTCCTTGAGGGTAGGGTCTGTCTCTTTCCTATTGATATCCCTGGCATATAGCATATCAATAAATATCAAATTACTAAATTTTTTTTTAAATCGTGATAATAGTCACCTCTGAGATGCCTTCAGGCTAAATATACTGTTGTACGGTGTTGAATTTCTCACTGCCACAGTCACCCTCTGGGGGCAGCCATGAGAGTGAGCCTCCCAGTCCCCCAGCCACAGAGAGTTTAATCAGCCAAGGGCCCCAGCGGCTTTCTCTGAAATCCACTGCCATGTTTGCACAAGGCCACGCTTCCCCCAGGCTGCTTCCAGCAAATGACTAAGTGCATTAGGGATATTACATCCTGGGAAACACAGGACGCCTCTGCCAGCTAACTTTGGCTTAAGGACTCCCTAAAGGTCTTGTCAACTCTTCCTTAACCTGCATGAAAATCTGGAATGTTTCCACCCAAATTTCTCGGCTCTCTCCTGCAATCAAGGTCAAACTTGTATTGTGGTCAGATGGCTCACCCAGCCTTCCCTGGCTCCCTCCAGATTATTCTTTGAAGGCATTTCCCTTTAAAAATCATTACATTTTTGGCCAGGCATGATGGCTCACACCTGTAATCCTAGATCACTTGAGCTCAGGAGTTCGAGACCAGCTTAAGCAACAGCAAGACTCCGTCTCTACTAAAAATAGGAAAAATTATCCGGGCATGATGGTGTGGGCCTGTAGTCTCAGCTACTCAAAACGCTGAAACAGGAGGATCACTTGAGTCCAGGAGTTTGAGGTTGCTGTGAGCTAGGCTAATGCCACCCGCGGCACTCTAGCCCAGGCAACAGAGCGAGACTCTGTCTCAAAAAAAAAAAAAAAAAAAGTTACATTTTTAATCCCATCTTGGCATATGCTTCTCAGAGGTCCCAAACTAACATATGCATCCAATTATTTTTTTTTATTTCAGCATATTACAGGGGTACAAATGTTTAGGCTACATATATTGCCTTTGCCCCACCCAAGTCAGAGCTTCAAGTGTGTCCATCCCCCAGACAGTGTGCACTGCACCCATTAGGTGTGAATATACCCATCCCCACCTCCCCCTTCCCACCTGCCCGACACCTGATGAATGTTACTACTATATGTGCACTTAAGTGTTGGTCAGTTAAGTCAGTTAATACCAATTTGATGGTGAGTACATATGGTGCTTATTAATTCACAATTACAAAGATGCGGAAACAACCCAAATGCCCATCAATACATGAGTGGATTAATAAAATGTGGTATATGTATACCATGGAGTTCTACTCAGCAACAAAAAAAAGGGTGATCTAGCACCTGTTGTATTATCCTGGATAGATCTGGAGCCCATTCTACTAAGCGAAGTATCACATCCAGCCAATTCTATATCTATGACCCTCTTCCAAAGAGTAACGCTGATCCTCACATAACAACTCTGTGTGGTCAGAAGAGCACCACACACCTATCTCCTCCTTCCTTATAGAAATGACGTTTTCATTAATGCAACCTAAATACGCTCACTTTCTTAGCAACCAGTTCACACTGTTAACTCAAATCAAGCATAGAATCCCAAAGCCTACTTTTGAATAGGACTAAGCCTGAAATGCCCTTTCTCATCTTTGCTTCCAACCTATCCCTATTCATGGTTAAGATCCAATACGGACGCAAGTGAGAGGAGGAGCCAAGATGGCAGATGAGAAAGGCTGCCAGTCAGAGTGTCTCTGCAAAAAGGACAAATTTTAGAAGAAAGAGAAAAAAATAAACTAGCAGAGAAACATAGATCGGGTGAGGGTCAGAAGGAAGGGTGCCTGAAACTACAGGAGACTCCACAAGAAGATGTTGCAGAGGAGAACTGGAAGGAGAAAGGTCCCGAGAGGCTTGGAGACCAGCGACAAGGGTAGGTGGAGTGGTTAACTTTCCCCTCCCTTGCATCTCGGACTGCTGGTGGGCTCCTGAGTGGTTGGAGAGACCTGCTGACACCAGCCCAGAGACGGCTGCCACCAGTGAGCAGTGGCCTCTTGCGGACACGGCGCCGGGCTGCCAGCCCCCTTGGAGCACCTCCCCACACGCAGACCCTAGCCTATCGGCAGACACCACATTGCTCCATTCTCTCCTTCCCCTTCCCTACCCGTGGGTTCCCAGAGAGAAAATTTAGCCATCACACGGAGGCATCTCTAAGGAACGGGACCTTTCCTTTTGGGGCCATACAGCAGACTGACGGGTACTCAGACTGCAAGGAGCTCCCTACCTGCCAGCCCTCCTAGGTGCTGCTTGCCTGGGAACTCCAGGAGAGCGGGGCAAATCCCGAGGTGGGGTGAGATCGATCTAGCTTGGGCACCCTGTAGGTGATTTAAGACTAGCACCCTCCCCCGGGCAGTGTCAGGGATTGATCTCCAGGGCCCAGGGGACAGGCCTGCAGACCAGACCCCATACACCCAGGACACAATCGCACTGCCCTGGGGCACAGAGGAGAGATCTGTGAAAGAGCATACTGAGGAGTGTATGCCTTCAGGGGAAGATCAGCATGCCTGAGCGGCAGCCGCCTCCCAAAAGAGGGCTGTGCACCCATCTCAGTCTGCGATCCTGGGTAGGAAACCTCTGGCCCACTTCACAGCCAAGGGAGATCCATTGGCCTGAGGTCCCGCTTGCTGGCAGAGGCCTGGGAGAAGCCACGGAGAGGGGGAGAGTGGAGGGGAGCGAGACCTGCTCCAGAGTGTGGGTCTTGGACAGCCCCACCCCCCACACCCAGACTTTCACCTGAGTGGAGCCATTTCAGCCCCTCCCAGCAGCTTTGCACAGAAACAAAGAGCAGAACTTTGACCCCAGCTAACAGCAGTTGTCGAGCCTGAGGGCAGGCTTACCCAACCCAGCCCCACCCAGACTCACTCCCGGTCCTGCCTCCATTGAGGTGGAGAATAAGGACAGCTCAGGCTATGATCCTGGGTAGGGAACCTCCTGGCCCACGTCACAGTCAGGGGAGATCCATCGGCGTGAAGTCGCGCTTACTGGCAGAGGCCTGGGAGAGGCCATGGAGAGAGGGAGGGTGGAGGGGAGGGAGACCTGCTCCAGAATGTGGGTCTCGGACAGCCCCACTCCCCAAGCCCAGACTTTCAGCTGAGTCAAGCCATTTCAGCCCCTCCTAGCAGCTTTGCACAGAAACAAAGAGCAGACCTTTGACCCCTGCTAGCAGCAGTTGTGGAGCCTGAGGGCAGGCTTACCCAACCCAGCGCCAACCAGACTCACTTCGTTTCCTGCCCCCACTGAGGTGGAGAACAGGACACACCTGGAAGTCCCAGGGCCCCACCCATCACCCGAGGCACAAGAGGGCCTCCCTAGAGGAACAAGAGCTAGCTACAGGATCCAAAAACAGCACGCTCCTCCCTGCAAGTGCCACATACTGACAGGGAGGTCATCCTGCACATGCTTTTACTGCATCTACTTATTCATCATAAAGGGTGTGGTCGAATCTCACCCACAAACACCGCCTACTGGCTCAGAGACTAAACAGGGCGTGTCATTATCCAAATGAAAACTTAAACGCAAGAAGGAACAACTGATCCAGATGGGAAGGAACCAGCGAAAGAACTCTGGAAGTACAAAGACTCAAACAGAAAGCACACCCCCAAAGAGGAACAACAGCTCCCCAGCAATGGACATTAACCAAACTCAGAACACTAAAATGACAGAAGAATTTCAAACATGGATTGTAAGAAAACTGAATGATATGCAAGAAAAAATGGATAACCAACACAAAGAAACCACAAAAAAAAAAATCCAGGACTTGGAAGAAAAATTCACTAAAGAAATTGAAATATTAAAGAAAAATCAAACCGATCTCCTGGAAATGAAGGACTTATTCAGGGAACTACAAAACA